>CM029371.1:6244996-6430966 GCA_017165825.1 Hepsetus odoe
TGGCTGGGCCTGAGCACTTGGCCACAGTGTCATTAGGCCTCTGGGTTAAACTGGGCCTAAACCTGGGCCCACCATGGTGTCCCTGCCTGTCTCTGGGAGATTTCTAAATCTTGCTCACAGGTTACAGGGCCTGATGTTCTTGTTGTTTTCCTCCTGAGATTTGTCCCAGAATGTAATAAATGCTTGTATAGGTTGTACCTCCATCCCACAGTTTAATAGATGATTGTATATGTTGCAACTGTAATCCCACAGTTTAAAATATGGTTATATGTTACATCTTGACCCCATAGATTAATGGATGGTTACATAGGTTACACCTTAATCCATGAGATTAATAGATGGTTACATAGGTTACACCTTAATACAAGAGATTACTCGATGGTTGTATAGGTTACACCTTAATCCCAGAGATTAATAGATGGTTATATAGGTTGTACCTCTATTCCACAGTTTATTAGATGGTTAGATATGTCACACTTTAATCCCAGAGATTAATAGATGCTCATATATGTTGTATCTCTATCCAAGAGATGAATAGATGTTTTACGAATGTTGCACCAGAATCAGACAGTTTAAATGATCGCTATATATCTCATCCCACCTCAGAGATTAATACATGGATATATGTGTCACAGTTTAATCCCAGAGTTTAATAGATGGTTATGCATGTTGCCCTTCCATCCTAGGGATAAATAACGGCTTATATGTATATCACACTTTTACATTTTGTTGAATCTTTTTGTAGATGGAAATATGATTTTTTTCAACTACAGATGTATATTTGACTTTCAGTGTCATTTTAAAAATAATGCTGTTGGGACATGCGTACTGCTCTTTCTCTGGTCATTTGCTGCCCTTATCTACATATTTATAAAATAAATAAAGAACAAACAAACAAATATGTTCAGAGAAGCAGATTAGCATTCAACCAGAGCACAAGGACAATGAAGAACTTTCTATTTTATTGCTCATGTGTTCTATTAAGACCATTTTCGAGATTATTCCATTTTTTGTGACCGATCTTTTAACACAGTAGG
Organism: Hepsetus odoe; assembly: GCA_017165825.1. Lineage (NCBI taxonomy): Eukaryota > Metazoa > Chordata > Actinopteri > Characiformes > Hepsetidae > Hepsetus > Hepsetus odoe. The sequence goes on from CM029371.1 coordinate 6,246,034, forward strand.
TAATCTATATGTAAACAAGCTCTTGTTTGATTGGCTGATTTCATATCCTACTTTATTTAGTATTGCTGTACATGGTTGTCTTACTTGGGGGGGGAAAAAGGCCTGGAGCTTATGGTAGAAAATGATAGCATGTAATTCACAATTGCGATCTGGAAAGTTTTTTCCCGCTGTGTTTTGGTTTTCCAGGCTGGAACACGTCTTCAGAATTGAGTGGGGATGAGGAATAAGTCCGACCGAATAGTTGTATCTAATTCTGTTTCTTTGTTGGTATTATAAAGCTGTTTTGTCACAAAACCAATTTAAAACACTATGGACTATATAGGAGGTAGGAGAGTTTATCTGGGAAATTATATGATGCATCAGATTGAACATTTAATTTGAAAAAGAGAAGAAAAAGCTTCCAGTTTTCCATGATCTGGGCTCTTTAATTTCTCTGTGTTGTAGCCTTTGAAGGGATCAGTGTTGGTCTGCCTGCTGCACCACACTCAAGCTTTTCTGCCTCCAAACAACTGCCCATCAGCTGATGACAGGAATTTTTTCCCCTCACTGTGTAATTTCAGACACTCTCGAATGTGTGTGTGTGTGTGTGTGTGTTTTGACAGATCAGAAGTGGTTGCAGTCAGATGGATCATAGTTTTGCTGTCTATGTATCTGTCTCTTTTTCCTTCTATGGGGCCAGAATATCTGTATATCTATCTACTTATGCACATATCTGTTCATACCCTTCTTTTCTTACTCTTATTCTCCCCAATCTAACATCTTGATTTCCTCCTCAATCTAGCTCTGAGCAATATATCAGCAATTGAGGTTCTGGTGTCAGATTACTTTGTTGATCTTCAGTTTTTGTTGCTCTCATGAATAACAATGATGTGGAAATGTGTTTTCTGTTTGGTAAATGTTTACCATACTGTGTAGATATTTCCTTTTATAGTCACGATCACTTGGTGTCATGTTAAGAGGAGAAAAATATAACAAAAAGAAGCCATGACAGCTCTGAAAGGCATTATTTTAGCAAAAAGTAGTAGGTTTGAGGTTTCAAGAACTTTTTCAACATGATGCACATTTTTCGAGATTTTTCAGGCAGCACCTGTCTAGGGTTTTTCTTCTACTGCAACCTGAGCCATGAGAAGTAGCTTACATAATGGATGGGTTTTTTTTTTTTTTAAGGGCTATCATAACACTACTGTGTTGATCTTAATTTTCACATTTTAAGCCAGGTCAGCAACATTAACAAAGAATATGTCTGGTAAATGAATTAATCCCTCATTCGTATCACTAACTCGGCTCCATATACAGTTCTGTGCAAAAGTTTTAGGCAGGTGTGAAAAAATGCTGTAAACAAAGAATGCTTTCAGAAATGATAGAAATAATGATGTTTAATTTGATCAATGTGCAAAATGCAAAGTGAGCAAAGAAAAGAAAAATCTAAATCAAATCAATATTTGGTGTTACTACCTTTTGCCTTCAAACCAGCATCAGCTCTTCTAGGTACACTTGCACAAAGTCAGGGATTGTGTAGGATTATAGTCGGTGTCTGATCAACCAGTTTTACCAAACAGGTGCTGATGATCATCAATGTCACACGGAGGTTGAAACATAGTCATGTTTGGAACAACCTACCAGCCGAGTTCCTTCAGAAACCGTGTGCAAGTGTACCTAGAAGAACTGATGCTGTTTTGAAGGCAAAGGGTGGTCACACCAAATATTGATCTGATTTTGATTCTCTTTTGTTCATTCACTGCATTTTGTTGATTTATATGGTGGCACTACTCCCTACTCTGCAGGCCCTTCCCTCTTTCAGACTGAAGCTTTGAGATTCATGGTTTTTTAAATATATATATATATATATATATATATATATAAATACACACAGTACTGTGCAAAGGTTTTAGGCATTTTGTTTATTTTCCATATACAGTACTGTGCAGGTGTGGAAAAAATGCTGTAAACAATGCTTTCAGAAATGGAAGTGTTAATCATTTATTTTCATCAATCAACAAAGTGCAGTGAATGAACAAAAGAGAAATATAAATCAAATCAGTATTTGGTGTGACCACCCTTTGTCTTCAAAACAGCATCAATTCTTATATATAAATAAACATGAATCTCAAAGCTTCAGTCTGAAAGAGGGAAGGGCCTGCAGAGTACAGAGTGGTGCCACCATATAAATGCCTTTTGTGTAAGCAAATCATGTGAAGCTCTTAAACATGGGGAATTCCCTATGAAAAAGAACACTGTTTGGTGGGCTTTGAGTGAAAGTGTGAACGGAAGGCCTAGTTATGAAAAATCTCTGTGTGTTGATGTACGAACACCATGTAAATGTAATATAAATCGGCTTGAGACGGCTGTATTATTTTTAGGCAGTTATAAATAGCCCTGATGCAGATCTCATGTTGAATTCAGCTTTAACTCAAACACTTGTATTCAGGCCTTGCTTCTCAGTGAACAGTGAATTTGTCCTATACAGACTAGTTAACATTAAGCCATGAGAGATAATTTGCAGGTATTTCATTTTTAAAAGTAAAGTCTATTTACACCTAAAAGTTTAGTGCTAGTATTTACTGAAAGACTCAGAGAAGACACTGAGTAGTTGCTTAATTCATGCTACTCTTTATTTCATAGTGACTATGAAGTAATTCACAAGTTACTGAATAACAAACCAAACTTCAAGAGGTGAATCTAAAGCGGTGTTGAAGCACAGTCTTTGATATGTCAAGCTGCATGAAAATGAATGGCGTTTAATGTTCTGTTGACTGACTTATAACTGGTAACTCAGTGAACCATTTGTGGTCATTCATGACAATCCTCATTAGTTTAAAGGGTTTCTGAGGTGAGCTCAGTCTTTTTATACATAACGCATATGTTTCTGGCGCTGTACTTTGAAAGGTGATGTAATTGCATTGAGTTATGCAATGTGTTTCAAAAACAATAAAAAAAAAAAAAGTGCACAGTTTCATTCCCAGGCAAATAGAGGTGCTCTTGGTCTGTTTGGAGTGCGCCTCAAAAAAAAAAAAAAACACTATATGGAGGGCCGTGTAACCCTAACACTTCGCCCTGCTCCTCTAACCAACAAGAACTGGGACACTCTACACCCGCACAATGAATGCACAAAACAGGAGCATTAAAAGTGCTAGGGCCAAGGTGCGAACTACTTGGGGCCTTAAGACCTGAACTCTCTACGGAATTTCAATGAGATTAGTGTGAGAAAGTGACTGTAAACTTACACAATACTTTTAACCACAACTGTCTCTTCTAAGGTTAAAGACACTGATGCAGGGCCTGATTTTTGAGCACTCTTCATTATGATCGCATTTATCTGGATATAAAATTCACTCACACAACCTAGATCAGCTATCAGAAATATGATCCAGTGTGCAAATCCTGGCTAAGGTAGTGAGGTGTGCGCGTTTGTGTGAGTTTGCATGCTGGCTGTGGGGTTTCCCAACACTCAGCTGAGCCTGTGGGACGGGTTTAGAGGAAGCTGGAGAACCTGTTGTAGCGAGACGACTTTCAACCCAGAAAGAAAGTGTTTGAATGAAACTCGCCTTTACTTTCTCCGCTGTCTTTCTGTCTTTCCGGCCAAGGGGTCTCAAACTCAAATGACTTGGTGGCCAGTAGCTGGGTGATGCTTTTCAAAAATGTTGATGTATGAATTTCAAAGGTTTCAGATTTCATCAGTTAAAATGTCTTTCTTTTTCCAAATATTTTGCTAATAAACTTTCCAATTGTTTTGCTACAGCTAGGTTGCAATTAACAGTGACATGATATGAAGGTGACTTTGTACATATCTGTTCATACATCATTGACATCTGCATGTTTCATCAAAATAGAACGTAACTCTCTTTAATTGGATTTAGCACAGGGTGTGAAACTGACTGAAAACATTTGTATTGTAATAAAAATCACTAGTTATAATAACAGTAGTTTATGTGCGATTTGTAGTTTAGTGCAGAACATCCAGGGTTTGTGCATTGAAATGGTGGAGGAGTACAAATACCTGGGTGTCCACATCAATAACAAACTGGACTGGTCCACAAACACACATGCTCTGTACAAAAAGGGCCTGAGTCGTCTTCACCTGCTAAAGCAGCTTAGGTCCTTTGGGGTAAATACAAATTTTTTGAGGTCATTCTATGACACTGTGGTGGCGTCTGCTGTTTTTTATGCTGGGATCTGCTGGTGTGGTAGAATCGCAGGAAGGGACAGGGGGAAACTAAATAAGCAGGTCAAGAGGGCCAGCTCTGTTCTAGACTGTCCGCTGAAATCCATCGAGCAGGTAGGGGAGGAGAGGATTTTATCCAAGCTAACATTCATCATGGACAACATCTCCCACCCCCTGCATGAGACTGTATGAGCACTGTGCAGCTTGTTCAGCAGCAGACTTTTACACCCGCAGTGTAAGAAGGAACGCTACTGCAGGTCATTTTTACCGGCAGCTGTCAGACTCCACAACACAGCCGAACTTTTATTTATTTATTTATTACTCTTTTTTTTTTATTATTACATTTATTATTATATGCTCTCTGTGTATATGGATATCATTCGTTTTTATATTCTTTCTTTCTTTGTTAAAGAGCCCTGTAACACCCAGATTTCTCATTTGTGGGATAATAAATGGTTATTCTATTCTATTCTATTCTAGAAGTATACTTTGTGATTATTTTATCTGTAGATGCTGCTGATGCAAAAAAAAGGTTTAAAAAAATGAATTTCAGTCTCAGTGAAATTGAGACTCATCAGATTAGAAATATTTAACTTGCTTTTTATGTATATTTATTTCCATAAGCTTATTTATTTCTGATACATTATGGAGAGAGACACCACGTTCCAAATCATGCAAATGATATTTCTCTCCGATTTTCCTAAATAGTCAATGCAAGAGACGGTCAGCATAATTTTCGAGTCCTTAACCATTAAAGTAACATTCAAATGTTACTGAACAAACCTCCTAATGATAACAGTAAGTTTTTAAAAAATAAAAACTTAAAATGCATTGTTCTAAATTATTGCGCACAACAGTTTGCACAAAACAAAAACATTTTATAGGTTGTAAAGAACTGAACATGGTCATTGGTTGAATTTGCTGCATTAGGAGGTCATATTTACTGAAATCAAAAGCTATTTCAATCAAAAACATCTTAATGGGTCAAGTTACAGATTAACACAGGACGCCTTATTTGATAGCAGCTTCACAATTCTTGCATCCATTGAACTTGAGTTTTTGGAGAGTTTCTGTTTGAATTTCTTTATCGGATGTCAGAATAGCCTCCCAGAGCTGCTGTTTGGATGTGAACTACCTCCCACCCTCATAGATCTTTTGCTTGAGGAAGCTCAAAAGGTTAAAGGTCTCAATAGGATCGTGTTGTGGTCAGTCAGGAACTCCACATGCTTTTCAGAGGTCATTTTCACACCTTCAGGGACCCTAAAGGGGCCGACCAGCGCTCTCTCCATGATTCCATCCCCAAAAGAGACTCCGCCACCTCCTTGCTTACGTCACAGCCTTGTTGGGACATGGTGGCTGTCCATCAACCATCCACCTGGACCATCCAGGCTTGCACGGCACTTTTCAGTGAACAACTGTTTAAAACTAGTCTTCATGTAGTTCTGGGCCCACTGCAGCCATTTCTGCTTGTGAGAATTGGTTGCGGTGGCCAAATAGAAGGTTTATACATAACTGCAAGCCTCTGGAGGTCCTACACCTTGACGTTCGCAGGACTCCAGAGGCACCAGCACCTTCAGATACCGGTTTGCTGCTTTGTAATGGCATTTTAGCAGCTGCTCTCTTAATCCGATGTATTTGTCTGCCAGAAACCTTCATCGTTGTGCCTTTATCTGCACGAACCAGTGTGTGCTCTGACTCGGCCACAAATCTCTTAACAGTACGATGATCACGCTTAGGTTTTCGTAATATCTATAGTTTTGATACCTTGTCCAAGGTATTCAACTATTTCACAGTTTTCGGCAGCAGAGATCCTTTTTCTTTCCCATATTGCTTGAAAAAGGTGGCCTGCTTAATAATGTGGAACGTCCTTCTTCAGTATTTTTCTGTTACTTGGGCTCACCTGGCAAACTAATTATCACAGGTGTCCCAGATTGATTTCAGTGATCCAAAGAGCCCTGAGACACAATACCATCCCTGAGTTTAATTGAAAAACAAACCAAATACTTAACCTTTATGACACTTAAATACAATTTGCATAATAATATGGAACGCGGTGTAGTTTTCTATATTTGTACCCTTATGCATACATTTTAGAAAAGCATTTAAATTGCAATTGAAATGATTTTTTTCCTAATCCATACTTATAAAATGAATAATACGCAATGAATTCATTTGAATAATGTAAATTAACAGTAGATACACTGATTGTGATAGCGTTGACTTTCCCATTGAATGTGAGTGAAGTTTTGAGAGGTTAATTCATTCTCAGTGTATTTATTAATTCCATTTGTTTAACTGTCTGCTTCTTGTGAAGTGTTCATGTTGTCTCAAGTTCCTCTTGCACTTGGCTCTATTTTTATTATTATTATTTTTGAAAGATTAAAAGGACATTTTGTAAATAACGATGAGCTGTATAAGAAGTTGAGGTCTCACCCCTTAAGATCGAGATCAGGATTTGATTATTTTTGTTTATTAACCCTAACCATTATTATTCAGCATCATCTATACTTTGGCTGCAGTGAAACAACTGCTGTTGGGACTTATACCCTTGATATTAACAATATCAAGGGTAAACATTAGTGGCATCAATGTGAGAAGCTTTATTGTCTGAGCGGCCAGTGCCCATTGGACTGAACAAAGAAAATGTTCATATTGTTTTAGTTTAAAATCTAATTTTCAAAATCAACACCACAGTTTCCACAGCTGTTAATTGAGTTGGAGCTAAATCATTCAAACTGGTTGTGGAGGGAAAATGAGAAAATCCTTTATAACCTGACTTTTATTATCTAGTAGCATCATACACATTTGGAAATGCGTTAAAAAAAAAAAAAAAAAAAAAAACCGACATCCTTGATTTTGGCTTTGAGGAATTTTACTGTTCTCTTCAATTATGCTGAAGAAAGGCAGTTGCAACTCGATAGAGTGAGCGAGAGCTTTAACCAGTCTAAGGGAATATAAGGAACATGGCATTCACTCTTTGTTTCATTCCTTCTTTCCCTCGCCTCTCCGCTTCCCATTTGCCTGTGTCTCTCTGGTGAGTTGGTACAGTGTGTTGCGTGCCACGGCTCTGCCGGCTGGGCTGCATAGTGTTTTTTCAAAGAGGGAGATTGATTTAAGAGGGATGATTCACTTTGAGCTCCTTGTTCGAAAGATCATCCTACAGAAGACCTGCTCTCTGATATACGTTCAAGTGTTAGGAGAGATAAACACACACACACATACAGACACATACGTTGACTGAAGCACTGGATCCTTTATTTAACCAGTCAGTTGGCCTCTTCCCCAGAGCTCTAGCACCGATTGGGTTGTTCAAGTCATGAAGAGTTGGAATGATGATATGTTATCGCTATTGTGATGAATTTGGTGATGGGTTTGGTCAGTATTCCTACCACACTGAACAACTGCTTTTATCTTAAGATTGATTTAGTCACCCGTTTTACGCTTCAGTTCTGTGCCTCGAGAACATTTAATCATTTTACATTTAAAAACAAACATCAGTGTAGAGTAACTACATAGTAAGCAATAGCTGATTGGGTGTCCTTGTTTAGGTTCATTTATTTTGACTAAATTTAACGTTCCTTCTGTTTTTTCACCCCCTTTTCTTAAAACAAACAGACAAAAAAAACTGTATATGGTTTTCTTAGCCTTTAAAACTGTGGTACTATAAAATAATTTAATACAGTATAATAAAATGTCTAATAAAATAAGTTTTATGAAAATTGTAAAATCTTTCCACATTTTTCACCCTTAAATTACACCACGATGTCAAAGACCGGTCACTTGTTGAATGGAAAAGAGAATTTAATAGTATCACGGATAGTTATGATCATTTTAAAGGCTTTTTAGATGAAATAAATTCTCAGTGTAATGTTAAAACATCAAGACACTCTAATTATCTGAGTTTTACAGCACCGTTCCTTTTATCACTGCTTAGCAGAACCTTCTTGGTACTTTCATGGTCCATTTTGGACACCGTCTTGTTGAGGCCTGGTTGAGTGCCGGGAAATGTGTTTTGTGTTGCACAGTGAGCGCCGAGATGCCTGTGGTGCTGTGAAGTTTTGAAGGGCGAATGTTGGACCAGTCCATAAAGGAACAGTCCACTGATTTTCATCCTATTTTTAGAGGTTTCTTTCGTTGTTGTTGTATGCAAAGACATGCACAAACATTACCTCCCTTGGGCTACAGAGCACAAACACATGCATCCAGGTTTTGGTGTAAAACTATTTTGTCATTCAGCTGTCAATCATGCATTTGTATGTCTGACCTTAGAATACTGTATACATTATAAGGCCTTACAGTGTTTTCATTTATACTGCATAAAAATAATTATTTACTAGTTGACATGACACCTTTTTTATTTAAAAGGTATTACTTTTAATACCCTGAATTCCTTAAAGGGGTGCAAGGTTGGGAGGTCTTACTGAAACAATTCACTGTCCAGAGCATTTTGGGTAAATTTAAAGATTGGAGCAGAAAAATGGTCTCAGGTGAGTTGGAAATTTGCATGATTACCATTTTGCATTTTTCTGCATTTGTCCATCAAGTACTCTAAGATGGATGTGCTTTGTGAGATAAACCCCTGCTGTCCATGATTTAAAAAAAAAAAAAAAGGTGCTGGGATCATCATTGGATGCTTTTTTCGAATTTACATGCCAGTTGTTTCCACATTTATGTTTCATATTCAGAAATTATGGAGTGCTAATGTAAAAATGTGTTTGTGGAGCACTACGAAGCACAAGGATTTGATATCCAGTGTAGCTGGCCTCTCTTAAAAGAAATGGTTGAGTCATTTAAAAAAACACCAGAGGTAAAACTGATACCAGTATCAATAATCAAAGATCTTACTCTTTTGATTTCTGCAGTGAAGACCACCACGTTATTGGATAGCTTTTGCAGACGTATTGAACAGCCACAACTGTTTAATAGAATAGCTCTAAAATGTATACCTCATCCCTTTTTACCATCATCTGAATGAAATGATAGCTAAAGAAGGAGCTGTTTTGATGAGGGAAATGATTCTTAAAGAGAACGTCTGACATCACTAGCAGTTAGCATTGGTCTTGTTAGGTTAAGATTAATACCGGCATGAATAATAATTTGGAAATGTTTTGGGTGAACAGTAGGACTTAACAGTTTTTATCAGAAAAATTGAATTTGAAAAGGTTGCAGTTTTCAAATAGCAAACACTGGAATTAGAATAATAATGTTCTCTTATATTGACTGCTTTTAAATGGAGAAATAGTAATAATAATAATAATAATAATAGTAATAATAATAATGCAGATGAAAGTATACAAATAATGCAAAGATGGAGAGGTGCCCGTCTGGCTCATTGCGTTTAGAACTTAATCCTGAAAAATTACTTTAAAATAAATTTGATACACTAAAAAATATAAACAGATATTATCCTTCAGGCAGTCAGTCCTCGTGAACTGCTCTTTAAGACCTTATGTATGACACAGGTAATATCAGGGGGGCCTGCATTTGTTGTTTCAATTATTAGTTACAATTAAATAGTGGTGGGGTACTTGCCTATGGACCAATGACTCAAAAAAGGTCCCACGTTCAAATCCCACCTGTGGCACTCCCACCTCTGGGTCCCTGAGCAAGACCCTTAACCCTGATTTGCTCCTGGGGGGGACTATCCCTGTAATCAGGACATGGAAGTCGCTCTAGATAAGAGCGTCTGCAAAGTGTCGCAAATGTAATTGCAATACAGGTCGAATCAAGGAAATGTCCAACTGATCACTCTATCACTAAATACCAAATAAAATGGTATATAGACCCATAATTATATAAAAATACTGATACTGATAATTATCCCTTTTTGTTTCAGTGCTTCTGTTTTTGTTTGGTTTGATCATTCATTGAAAAATGTAAATCACTTTTACATCTCTATCAGGAATGTGAAGTGAATTGCTGTTGCATTGCTTGCAGTGTTGGTGGATTAATGAGTTAAAAAATTAATGGGGCTCAGTTTTTTTTCACCACTTGTTACAAGCAGCATGCTAATGTTCATTTTGTATTTTTTTTAGTCTGGGCTCAGAATTGCAGCAGGGCTATGTTTCAGCTCCTGTCTCCAGGCGAGTCAGGCTCGGCTGGTGAAATCAAGTCCCAACTTTTTTGCCATCGTTATGAAGTAAAGTGAAAGTGACTGTCATTGTGAACACAGCACATAGTGAACCACAACAAAATTCATCCTTTGCTTTTAACCCATACACACAAATACAGCAGAGGGGAACCATATCCAGCACCCAGGGAGCAGTGATAGGGACGGAACCTTGTTTAGGGGTACCTCAGGGCAACCAGGGCAACCTGCTGGTCTGGGATTCTTTTTTATTAAATAAATCTACAGCTTTAGCAGACCAGAACCTCCACCTCTCCATCTCTTCAGACACCACTGACTGTCTCCCACCTTCTGATGTCACCCCACACTTGTCTAGTGCCCCCCCCCCCCCCCCATTTTGCTCCCTCCACTCTCTGCTCTGTGTCAAGTCTCTTTCTCCTCCTCTTTCTTCCTCTCTCCTTTTTTGTCTCTGTCTGTCTCTCTTGCTCCCTTGGTCTTTATCACATCTTTCTCTTGAAGTTAATTTCATTTCATATAATTTCTTTATTTCTTTTTCTTCTTTCTGCCTTTCCCCTCGATCCTGTTATTCTTTCCTTATCTTTTTCTCACAAGTGGTTATGATTTTGTTTGTGTATTTGCCCCCCCCCCCAAATTTGCATGCAGCCGCACATCCCTAAAGCGGCCTCATGTTGTTTACTGTCAGAGAGAAGATACTGAAAGTAAAAAAAAAATAAATAAAAATAGAATGCAAAAGGGAATATGAAAGAGAGCGAGATGAGAGAACTTGTGTGAGAGACAGATAGTGAGAGAGAGATCGAGAGCTGTGAAGAGCAGCAGACCTGTCCACCCACTGAACCATAGTGAGGCCATATTGAATAAATGTTTGTGACTGTTTTTAACCCATTTCACAGTCATGGCATGCCACACACATGTGAACCCTGAGCAGGACAAGCATGGCGCTTGTGTGTGATACGCCTACACAGACTAGGCTAGTAGTGTATCTGCTGCTCTGACCACTTTGCTTTGCAGAAAAAACAGGAGGGTGTTACAAAGTACTGTTACTAACAGTTTGGTTAAAAGCAGTGGCCTAAAAATTCAATGAAGGCTCAAATCGCATATTTTGTCACATTAACATGTATTGACTGATTAACATTTTAGGGTGGATCAGAAAGGAATTAATTTTTTTGTAACAGATTTTGATGTTTACAAGGGTTTACTGAGCTAGAGCCATTGCATCTCAAAAATGCGTGTATTTTTAGCTCCTGGGTAAGGAATGAACTGTCACTGTACTGGCACTGTACAATGTGTTCTCATTTTATTTTTCTGCGTGAAGCATATATGTACTCATGGGCACATGGAGTGTATGCGCCATCATAGAGTGCGTACTTACACAATGCTTTCTGTCTGCGTTCCAGGACCCAGCAGGAATCTTTGAGCTGGTGGAGGTCGTGGGCAATGGCACCTACGGACAGGTGTACAAGGTGAGAAATGGTGATCGGGGGGGAAGAAAGAGAGCGTGATGGGAGGATGATTAGGAAGGTAAATAGAGTTTCATATTGCTGTTATTGAGTGGGTTGAGAATTAAGCAGAGGAGGAACGAGGAATGAAGAGAGCGATGAAAGTAGTGGTGATTAGTATGATAGTGAGTTGTCATTATTGTGATGAAAGGATGTCCCTACTCTACATTATTTGCAATACTGTGATCTCAAACACACTGTAAAAGAATGTCACTGAATTTTAGTTTAGCCGAAGTTGCATGAGATGTTTTTTTCAGAGACATTCACGAGCTCCTGCTACGCTGTCACGCTCTGATTATGTGAGAGAGCCCTTCCTCTGAGCAGAGCTTGCAAGCAGTCACAACAAAAACAGCTTCAGCACAGCAGAAGGAGGAGCAGAACAGAACAGTGAACACTCTCAGCTTGGTGAAGATAAGACACTGTGCAAATGTGTGAATGTAGGCTTGCAATCACAAACGCTGTGTGCAAATTGCACAAAGGTGTCCTGAACGTAACCTCACTTAAATTCAATTCGGCTAGGATGAACTAGGCTCTTAAGTTAGAGTTGGTCTAGAACTATAGCACATCCAGACCATGTTCAGTATTTACAGACGTAAAAAGCATGTCAAGTTTCGAAACATCAAGGAACTGAGACATTGCAAAAAATAATACATATTTTTTTTATTTAAAAAATCAGGCCAACATGTCAGAAGTCTATTGTCATTACTACACTCTAGACAACTGTTTGGCCACAAAACAGCAGATATTGTTTGTGGCAAAGCACAAGAACCACACTACCACCACAGCCATCTGAGTATAAGCAGTTCATTCCTTACCCAGGAGCTAAAAATACAAACCTTCAGCTTTTAACAGCTGAATGGATATTACATTTACTTGTTGGTTTTTTTTAAGTTTCAGAACATGGTGTCTGCTTATCACTTAATGCAGTCTGTAAATGGTAACTGGAAAATGAGCTTGTTTTAAATTGTTTGTGTGACCTCACATTTACGGTCACGTATTCAACCTATAGTAGTTTAGGCCCACACAGCATATATAAGCAGCAGTTCAGCCAAGGCTGCTTTTTCAATAAGGCGCTTCAATAACACTGAATTAAGTCAATATTTATCACATTTAGCATGAAGAAAGGAGGGACACATTAAGGAAGGAGGAGCGATATACTCCGACATTACTGTCACAGATGAGTGTATATCTGGACTAACAGAGTGCCATTAAGCTGGGGATTAGTTCAGATCACTGCTGTCATGCAGATCTGCCACTACACACCCCTTCAGATTGACCGAGAGGACAGGATGAGGAGAGGAAGTGGAGGAGCAAAACTTCTTTAGTTAATAAAAACTTGCCAAATATGTTTTTGTTGGTCATGATGGTATGATTTCTGTGTTTCGTATGTAATTGTCTGTTACAAGCTTATGATTTATTATGCAGCTGACAAATAAAGTCTAACAGCTTTGCAACAGCCTTGCTAATGGTTATAATGTTTAACATCGACAACAGTTGCTCATACCCAGAGTTAAAAGTCCAGTTCAAATATTAGCCTTAGTATTTTAATGAATTACCACTTTTGTAGGCCATGACATTGTGTGCTTATTCCACTATCAAAATGAAAATGTACTAATAATAAAGAAAAAGATTTGACTTCAGTATGTTGACATATGGTTCAGTGCACACTTCACAGCCACACCTGGTTTCAGTCAAGGTTTGGGATGCATGAGTTCTTCAAGATGATGTTTTAAAAGTAAGAGAAATTGTCAGGCTGTAGTCTGAGTAACGTTTGAGGACCTTATTGTGAGTTAGAAGGTGCAGTGTAACTTAAGCTTGACTTACTGGTCTTGGAATCAAACCCAAGACCTTCTGATTATGGTGCTAGGCCACCGCTGTCCCATGTGATGCTATGATCTGCTGGGAAGTTGTGGGTCCTAGACTTCATGTGGGTGTTACTTTGACACGTACACAGTAATGTCGTTGCTGAGGTTTGTATAATTCAAATTATAATGAATAGTTTGCAAATCATATGTATAATAGGGATTTTTAAAGGTCTGGCACATATTAATGTGTAATTACATATGTAATTAAAATATTTAAAAATCAAATTTAGCAATATAAAATCTGGATTAGATTTCACTGTGAGTAATAGCTGAAGAAAGAATTCTGTGACATGCAAAAGGCCAACAAGTGGCTGCTAGTGTGTATACAGCGTTAGGCACATGTTTAAAAAATATGTTAAGATTAATAAATGAATAAATATAAAGGGCAGATTAGAATGTGCTACCATAAAGGGTCAGCGCTGTAGAGCAAGGTTCTTTGGACTGTGCAAGTGTAAAGCGGATCATTTAGTGGTCATTGTGATGTAGGGTCAGTTTGGGGCCATTACTCAAGTGTAAAGTGTATTGGATTGTAAGAGGGTTCATTGCCACAGGGAGGTCAACTTCAGCATGCTCAGATACCTCGGATATGAACCTTTCTTCACCTATTGTTAGTCCCCACATCTGCCAGCTGCTATTCCTAAACACACACACTCTCTCTCTCTCTCTCTCCTCCCTCTCTCTGTGTCTCAGGGGAGGCATGTGAAGACTGGGCAGCTGGCTGCTATAAAGGTGATGGATGTCACAGAGGAAGAGGAGGAGGAGATAAAAGCTGAGATCAACATGCTGAAGAAATATAGCCACCACCGTAACATTGCCACATACTATGGAGCCTTCGTCAAGAAGAGTCCACCAGGCCATGATGACCAACTCTGGGTCAGTTTGCCGGCACAACAGTGATATGAGTTGAACAATTGTATGAAATTAGACGGCCTTTTCTTAATAAAAGTTATAAAGGTGTTTAAAGGTTCAAAATGTTATGTTCCCCAGTTCAGTTTATACAGTACTGTGCAAAGGTTTTAGGCAGGTATGAAGAAATGCTGTAAACAAAGAATGCTTTCAGAAATATAAATAATGATTGTTTATTTTTATCAATTTACAAAATGCAAAGTGAGCGAACAAAAGAAAAATCTAAATCAAATCAACATTTGGTGTTGCTACCTTTTGCCTTCAAACCAGCATCAGTTCTTCTAGGTACACTTGCACAAAGTCAGGGGTTTTGTAGGATTATAGTCGGTGTCTGATCAACCAGTTTTACCAAACAGTTGCTGATGATCATCAATGTCACACGGAGGTTGAAACACAGTCATGTTTGGAACAACCTACCAGCCGAGTTCCTTCAAAAACTGTGTGCAAGTGTACCTAGAAGAACTGATGCTGTTTTGAAGGCAAAGGGTGGTCACACCAAATATTGATTTGATTTAGATTCTTTTTTGTTCATTCACTGCATTTTGTTGATTGATGAAAATAAATGATGAACACTTCCATTTCTGAAAGCATTCTTTGTTTGCAGCATTTTTTCACACCTGCACAGTACTATATATGGAAAATTTAAAGCACAGTAAAAACTGTCTGTTAAATGGAAAGAGTGGAAGTTAGGACTGCATAATTTGTTAATCGATTTCGCAGTATTATTCGTATTATAGCACTATTCATTGCAAAACTGATCTTGAATCATCATCATCATTAAGGCTGATAAATAGAAGTGATCACTCATCTGATTGGCTAGTGTGTGATGTGGATTATATAATGCACTCCTTAGAACTTCAGTATGAATGGGTGGGGCTAAACTAGTATAAGTTATTGATGGTCTGCTTTTGCAGTTTTAGTTTCTTTTTTTTATGGACTGTATGCATGTGGATCTGAAACTTTAAACAAATTTACATGTCCGGCCTAATCAAATCTTAAAACGAGGATGAACAGACTTTTGAATAGACTTTGTCATTACAATCACAGCATGTAGCAGTATAATCGCAATACAGATATTTTGTCCTGATCGTGCAGCATTAGTGGCAAATGAATTGGTGTTGAGACTTCAGATCCCAAAATTGTCAAATAAACTTCAGGGGAAAATAAATGTAAGGACAATTAGTGGAATAGGAGAACTTTAAACAGGGAATGAGTATCTGCATCGCATTTGTCAGTTTGTGTTGATGTTTTTAGCCAGTGGACTGGACGGGTTAAAGCAGGACACTCTAGTACTCGGATGAATGCTGGTTTGTTTGCCTAGGGCAAGAATTGTATCTAGATTTATACTCCGTCTGGAGCAATATAACAGTTTTGTACCGTGCTCCTGGCGCTTCATGACTAATTTAGCTTTCAGTAAAACCCTCTGACTGACAGGGCATAATTGGGCTCGGAACAAAATATCCCCAAAAAATCATCAATCAGAGTCTATTAGTTTAATTTTTCATTGGAAATCATGGTGGAATATGTGTGTTTGAACTGTTGCTTTTTACACAAACACAACCTTTAATCATTATACATGCAGTTAAGCTTTGTATATCCTGTGTGTGTGTGTGTAGCTGGTGATGGAGTTCTGTGGTGCTGGCTCAGTAACAGACCTAGTAAAGAACACAAAAGGAAACTCACTGAAGGAAGACTGGATCGCATATATCTGCAGAGAGATCCTGCGGGTGAGAGACACACACTTTGATTATTACAGGCAGGGCTAAACGATATGAAGAGATGACCCTGTTTTGATTCATATGATGCAACTGTGATGTTCTCTGCAGAATATCACACTTTATTATTAGTAAGTCTTTCTCTTTTTCAGGGCCTGTCCCACCTCCATGCTCACAAGGTGATCCACAGAGACATCAAAGGTCAGAATGTCCTCCTGACCGAGAATGCTGAGGTCAAGCTCGGTAAGTTATGCGTGTTTTGTGTCCACTTGAATATATTTGTCTTTTGTAAAGGAAAAATAGAATGTTTTGTTTGTTTGTGCCTTTGAGTGTGCCCATGCCAGTGTGTGTGTGTGCGGGTTTTTATTTTTAAATTTCTTTTTTTCCTGTTTCTTAGTCTGTAGCACCAGTTTGATTAGCTTGACCTAATTAGGATATGTTCTGCCCTGTTTTAGCTTAATCCAACAATTAGAGCAAAGTACAGCAGACTCCTGCAGGCGTTTCCCTCACTAATGTAGACATGCTGACACACATCAGCACTGACACACTAAAACGGTGTATGTTTATATATTTTATAATTAATGTTTCTCTCTCTCTCTCTCTCTGTCTCTCTCTGTCTCTGTCTGTCTGTCTGTCTGTCTGTCTGTAGTTGACTTTGGAGTGAGTGCTCAGCTGGATCGGACTGTTGGCAGGAGAAACACCTTCATTGGAACTCCATACTGGATGGCTCCTGAGGTTATAGCCTGTGATGAAAACCCTGACTCCACCTATGACTACAGGGTAAAGGCTATGTTGTGTGTGCGCTGCTGTCTTTGTTTATTGCTGTTTGCCATATGAATCACTTGCTTTTTCCATGATATGGATCATGAAACACAGGCCTAGTGAAGTACGATGTGATATTAAGGCTCCATAGATTATAAATATTGAGCAAAATTCTACAGATAAATCGCCAACTTATCTATCCAATCCCCCTGCAAGACCAGTTCATTTGTTTTTGCTATGCGCAGAACACATTTGGGTTTGAGATCAAGAGATGAACATGATATGAGACCTGATATTCAGCTTTAATTTCCTGGTGTTTTTGTCTCCATATGTTAAATTACAAAGAACATAGCCCCTTGTTTATCTGAAAACCCAGTTTTGGAGCTGAAGCTGACAAGTGTTTGTGTTACACAGTTGTGTCTGGTTCGAATGATTGTTTAGACTATAAATTATTAGTACTTGCCTACGGACCTATGGATCATGAGGCCACAGTTTTGAATTCCACCTCCAGCACTACCACCACTGGGTTCCTGAGCAAGACCCTTAACCCTGAGTTGCTCCAGGGGCACTGTCCCTGTAATCAGGACGTGGAAGTCTGGATAAGAGCGTCTGCTAAATGCCGCAAATGTTATTCTGTAATGTCATTCGCGTTAATTTACTTAACGACTTCCTGTTCTATCACTTTTTTGTTCACTTGAAAAAGTAGGTGGATAGATACAAAAGGTGCTATGTTCTCTTATTCAACATACTAACAGTTCAATACTAGGGAGTAAAAGCTGAATATCTGATTTGTCACCGCATTCATCTTTTGACAGCAAACTTAAAGTCCACAACCAAAACAAATTAATTGACCTTGCTGTTCCAGCACTTGTGGAGGGGACTGTTAGTGGCTTATTTTATATGGCAAAGAACTGACTGCCCTAATTACACATGAATCTTTTGTATATAATAATTATAATGCTTTTACGTAATAAGTTGTTTGTACATGTGAGATCTTTTGAGTTTCTCGTAGACATTTCACAAATGTTATGTAGTTCCATGCCCAGCACTATATGGCGTCTCTGCCGCAGTGGGTTAAACAGAGCATAAAAATAATGAACGATGGAATGGGCTTAATGCAGCTGAAACTTTAGCTATTAGACTGTGCCCAGATCAGCTGCGATCCACTAGGTTGGATTAGAATGTTCCTGTTGGTCATGTTTTCTGAATGTCTTTTGGTGCCATTGTGTCTTCCTTTCCGTTGGATAATCAGCTGATGTGTTTTCTCTCCCTCTGCAGAGTGACATCTGGTCTCTGGGAATCACAGCCATAGAGATGGCAGAAGGAGCACCCCGTAAGACACACACACACATCCACACACAAGCACGGTATAATGTTTTATTATTTGGAGCGGTAGGCCAGTTAATATAGTTCTCCCTGCTCACTATAAGCTTTGTGAATTGAGCCTGGGAGCCAGCAGTAGTTCTGCTGTTATTTATTTATTTGTTTATTTTTAAATATTATCACACTATGAGAAGAAGAGCTCTGTTCTGATGTGCTCTTAGTTCAGATTTATCTCAGGGCAATGTGTTCCAGTCCCTGGGCCAGAAGACCTTTCTGTTTTCCTCTTTAAAGCTAATCAGTCTCATTATCAGTTCATGCAGTGTGTTAAGTTCACAGTGTCCGGCCAGGTTCTCTGTGAAGCACCTCAGCAGTCAGTATATGTGGTGTGTTGTGTTGTATTACAGTGCAAGTGAGATGCACAGAAAAACAAAAACTGTAATGGTGGACATTTTTCAGGCGTTTGATAATCACAGTACAACAATGCTAGCCCATATCCTTCTCGTAGTTGGCCAGCTTTCAGTGCGCAGACTGCAAGTAGAGTAACCAGAGGCTGTTGAAATAGAGATGTGTTTTGGAGCTGTTGTAGGAGAGTGTGCGGAGGCGAATGTGCTGGTCAGTGTGCCACTGACGGTGCTTATGCAACTCCATCATTAGTCACTTTCTTTCTCTCCCGCCTCACTCTCATGTACACAGCGGCCGAGAGTGGCCTTTTGTGGTTCATGCTGTTCACAATCTCTATCAAAGTACTGACCTGTTAAATGAATTACCTGGCTGCTTTCTTCATTTCCATGTATTACACCCAGGCCTTTAACACTGAACACTATGATGATGAATTTAAAACTTTTTCTTTTAGGATAATTGACAGCAACTATTTTGCATTAGAAAGAATAAAAAAAATTAAAACAAAATAACTTTGTAGCGATGACTAATTCCTGGCCTTCCTCTGAGTGCTGGACAATGGAAAGTTAACATATTCACACACAATTATTTGCGTCTGAGAAACACTGTTTTATACGTTTCCTCTCTGCATCGTCTTGGTTCTTGACTGTGTTGAGTAAAAGTAAAACAAAGTGAAAGTGACTATAAATGGGAACGCAGCACACAGTAAACCAAAATGAAAATGCTTTCTTTGCCTTTAATCCACACACACAGTGTAGCAGCAGCAGCAGCCATACATCCAGTGCTCATGGAGCGGTGTTGGGGACGGTACCTTATTTGGCTGTACCTCAGCCACTGCCTGAGGGGGACAGAAAGCAAACCATTCTAATTTAGTTTTTCTTTTTTTGTGATTAAAAAAAGAGTTTAGTTTGGGATGTCTTTTTTTTTTTTTTTTTTTTTGGTGCATAGATAATAATTTGCCATAAAGTTACCTTTCATGGTTTCATGCAAAACGACCAAGATGTTCAGTAACACGTGTCTAAAAAATTCGATTTGAGAATAAATCCGTGCCTCCCTCTCACTCTCTCTCACTCTCTCTCTGTCAGCCCTGTGTGACATGCACCCTATGAGAGCACTGTTCCTCATTCCACGGAACCCTCCTCCCAAGCTCAAGTCCAAGAAATGGTGAGGACTGCATATTCTCACCTTCTATTTTAAGAGCTAACTATTTTAGCCTCTGAGACATTCCTCTCTATATACACATAAAGCCATATATACACTTATAAATTCATCACAAATATCTCCCTTCTCCTTTGCTCTCCTCTCCTCACTTCTCTCTTTTCCCCCTCCTCATCTTATGTTGGAAAGATTTTGATATTGTTCTTATCTTTGCATTTACACCAGCTCAGTGTTGCGAGCTGCCTGTTAAACTGATGTTGGCTTACATCAGCAAAGCGTTCTGTGCTCTGTTTGTCCCCCTTTTCTCAATCGGTCCTTTCTTTGCTGAAATGTCACACAGTATTTAGCCTTGAATATTAGTTTTGTTTGGAGCCTTACAAGGAAAGCATTCGTCTTCCGTTGTTCATTTAGAATTGCTCTAATCTGAGAGTTGGGCTCCAGTTGGATTGAATGTTTTTCAGAAGTCGAGATGGAGCATCGGTTAGACCGCATTTTGCCTTCAGCCAGGCTTAGTGTTACTCCCAATGCCACTGGATCCTGTTACAAGGCCATTACGCGAGTTAAAACATGAGCATTGCTAGTTCCACACTTCAAGCAAACAAACACCCCTGCGCTTAGAAATGAGGTCTCTTGAAAGTACAAGTGTACCGTACTTTTCC
Source organism: Hepsetus odoe (assembly GCA_017165825.1). Lineage (NCBI taxonomy): Eukaryota > Metazoa > Chordata > Actinopteri > Characiformes > Hepsetidae > Hepsetus > Hepsetus odoe. The sequence goes on from CM029371.1 coordinate 6,266,567, forward strand.
TCTGTTGAGTAACTCCAGTCGCTGTGCTGGTGGGAGCTTATATTAACACTAAATTTTTCGAAAGCTTGAAGTTTCCAATATGATGCTGATTACAGAATGCCAAACATTACAGTTCTATAGATATTTTGGAGAATCATCTGTTTTTAAATTCCACATCAGTAAACCAGTTCCTAGGTGAATTGACACTCTGTTTCTCTCAGGTCTAAAAAGTTCATAGACTTCATCGAGGGCTGCCTGGTAAAGACTTACCCGAGCCGTCCGTCCACAGACCAGCTGCTGAAGCACTCGTTCATCCGTGACCAGCCCACAGAGCGGCAGGTCCGCATCCAGCTCAAAGACCACATCGACCGCACCCGCAAAAAACGAGGAGAGAAGGGTGAGGGACCTGTTGTGTGTGTGGCCATTTAATATTGATTGTCTGCGTCAGATTAGGGAATCTAAGAAAAATGGCTCCATTTTATGTAGAGTTACAGGTCGGCTCCTAGTGTATGTTTAAACTTAAAGAAACGGTGTGACGGAAAGTGACCTTTGCTTTTGTAGTTTTGCACTGATTTAGTTAGATTGTAATGTCAAATGCCATCAGAAACCACATGAGCAAATTTGAGATTATTTAAGAACTTGAAACATTGTGTGATGGCTTAGGCATGCTGTTTATACAGCTTTAATTATTGGGTGTAATTCTCCACAGCAATATTACACTGGCAAAGAAAAAAAACCAAAAGTAAAAACATTTCTTTGCAGATTGACTACATTTAATTTTTCACCAGACTATCTCGAAAAAAGGCAGTTTCTGCATAATTCCATTTGACTCTCTACTAGTTTCAGTTTAATTTCAACACGTTGATCTGAGTTCAGGGAGAGGTTCTGTGTCTTGCAGCCAATCAGATACGATTCAGGGCATGCTTTATCTCCAAGGCTCATATCAGATGCGCAGTAGTGTAATTAGAGCCTCTGCTGGAACTTAAGCTTCTTACTGAATGAGCTACTACTTCAACACAAACACACACACACCCGCACACACACCAAACTCACATTTAATATTTGGGTATTTTACCTTTGGTTTCCTCCTTGACCTCAATGCACTGCCAGGAGATTCAGTACATTAGGCAGTGATGCACAAATTTCACTCTTTTTATTAATGTTTTTTGTTCCTTTCATATGTTGAACAGCACTTTTACAATTGAATAATCAGGTATTTTAATGATAGACTGCTCATTTGCAGGGCATTTCATCTGCAAACTGCTGCTGGCTTTGTTTGAATGCCGGCAAACAGCAATTTCTTCATTCTCATTAAAATAAGTTGTACCAGTTTAATTTGGCTTTTTGCTCACCTAATAAAATGAAAGCAGTGTGACTTAGCTCACCTTTTTTTGTTTGTTTTTATATATAGATAAAATCTAAATATGAAAATTATAAGTGTGACAAGTTTAGTAACCAGTCAGCAGCTATTGAATAAAAAGCTTGCAGATTGGGGAGTTAAAATATTCACTGTACAGCACACTGACATGTTTCAGCTGTTTGCATCGACTCAGAGGTTTCTTTGTTTATCATTGATCTGTTCTGACTCATTCTCTTACTCTATTTTTTTCTTTTTTATCTCCCTCAGAGGAGACAGAGTATGAGTATAGTGGCAGTGATGAAGAAGATGAAAACAGAGGGGATGAGAGAGAGTCTAGGTAATGCTACACCTCTACAGGTAAACACAGTGTGTTCCAACAAAAGAACATGATGAACATAGAGGGAGAAGAAACACTACTTAATGCACAGGAATTACCTTTCAAGCATTCACCGTTTGCTTCTTTCTGACCGAGCAAATCTTTCAGATACCCCTGTACTGTACATTAACTCTCTACACAGATTTCCATATTTCACTTAAACACAGCCTCTTCCCATACTACTGCAGATCATTATTATATATATATATATTACTTCATATATATTTTAGTCCATTAGAGTTGCTCAAAGTGAAATGAAAGTGACTGTCATCGTGAGCTCACTGTATTGCACATGCTTAAGGGTACTTCAGGGCAACCACGTCTAGGATTCAAACCCATGACCTTCTGATCCTGTGGCCTAGTCCTTAACCACCAGTCCACTATTGACTGGTGTGATCCAGGTGTATTATATCTTTCTCTTTTTCTTTCTGTGCTTCTCTCTCTCTCTCTCTCTATCTCTATGTAGCTCTATCTTGAACGTTCCAGGCGAATCCACGCTGAGGCGGGACTTTCTGCGGCTGCAGCAGGAAAATAAGGAACGTTCGGAGGCTCTGAAGAGGCAGCAGGCTCAACTGGCTGCCCAGCGTCGTGACCCTGAAGAGCACAAGCGCCAGCTCCTACACGACAGACAGAAACGCATTGAGGAGCAGAAAGAGCAGAGACGCAGATTAGAGGAGGTAGCGTACTAGGCTTGAGCTGTTTGATCATCTGGAGTTGGCACGTTTTCTGATTTGAAATATGAGAAAATGTGTTGTACTATAGGGCACACACACACACACACACAAAATCATAACGCCACAGCAGCAACTTTTATATCTGATATGTATAAAAGATACAATACTGTGCAAAAGTTTTAGGCAGATGTGAAAAAAATGCTGCAAACAAAGAATGCTTTCAGAAATGGAAGTGTTAATCATTTATTTTCATCAGTCAACAAAATGCAGTGAATGAACGAAAGAGAAATCTAAATCAAATCAATATTTGGTGTGACCACCCTTTGCCTCCAAAACAGCATCAGTTCTTCTAGGTACACTTGCACACAGTTTCTGAAGGAACTCGGCTGGTCGGTTGTTCCAAACATGACTGTGTTTCAACCTCCGTGTGACATTGATGATCATCAGTACCTGTTTGGTAAAACTGGTTGATCAGACACCGACTATAATCCTACAGAATCCCTGACTTTGTGCAAGTGTACCTAGAAGAACTGATGCTGGTTTGAAGGCAAAAGGTAGTAACACCAAATATAGATTTGATTTAGATTTTTCTTTTGTTCGCTCACTTTGCATTTTGTAAAGTGATAAAAATAAACAATCATTATTTCTATTTCTGAAAGCATTCTTTGTTTACAGCATTTTTTCACACCTGCCTAAAACCTTTGCACAGTACTGTGTGTCTCTTTATCATGTATATAGCTTTTAAAACATTATACAAAGAACAAAGTTAATTGCCATATTTTTACTTTTACGAGACTGTCCACCTTATTCTTCGCTCCCATGGGAACCTGTGTGAATTATAGGACTTCTGGTTTGTTGCACCATGTAAACAGAAACTTGGCGAGCATATCAAACACTGCTATATTGTCATTGTCTTCAACCTCTTTGCTTGATGGATGGGAAGAAGACATAATGTTGCCCGTTTTTAGAGTCTATGGACAATGAGGCAGTGAAATGTCTTAAGAGCTCCAAGGTGTATCTGTGTTTCCATAGCAGCAAGATTGGATATGTTCTTTGTTAAAGGAGGTGGGGAAACTGCCAGCTGGGTGTAGAGCAGAAGGTGAAGTTTAGGTTCTTCAGTCAATTTAGTCTGGATTCTGTATCTTTAGGCAGGTGATGGAAATGATCAAAACATTGCAGTTGAAGCCACATATTTAGCCTAAAATGGTTATCGGAGCAGCTGTGTATGTGAGCTCTGTAAAGACATTTCAGAAACAAACAAAGAATTAAAACAATTTACACTGTAAACGTTAGGTGAGTTTGAATTGACTGCTAGTCACTTAGAATTATCTAAAGGCTTCATTAGCTGCTTCAAGTCCATAAACAATTCCACAGTAACGGAACTAGGAATGAGGTATAAAACTTTATACTTGAGTCCAGAGGGTATGCAGTGAAAGCAGTTTTTGCGAAACCAGAGTTAACAATGTCGTATCAAGCCATTTGCAGCACCATTAAAGTCTTTGGATATTTCATGTGGGAATGTAGCAGTTAAGTTTCCCCCAATATTACAAGAAGCAGAATGTGCTTAATTTCCTACTTTAACAAGGATATTGTACCTGCCAATTACAGTTGATTTCAATTACGTTTCACCAAGAAAAACTTGGCAATATACTCAACCTCTGGACTAGAGTTCCCTTCCATTGTTGACCTTATATTTCATGAAGTAGACTGTTATATATTTATTTATATTTTGCACAGCACAATGTCATTGTTTACGCTCCGTATAGGTGTTGCGTCCATGTGACGTAAGTTTGCAGCTGGCCTCATAACCACCGTCCCAACACTAGAGTAGACGTTAAAGGTTTCCATCTTTATTCAGATTTTTTAACTTTTAATGGAAAACATGAATGAAAACATGATTTACTTCCTGCATGTCGTGGATAGTAGTTTGTCACTTTTATGTTAGGAGAGCTTTAAGAAAGTACTGTGAATTAAAAGTATATTCTTTAAAATGATCCATTTGTGAACATTCATGGTACATTTAAAAGTCTAAATTGACTGCAGCGCCAGCGTTATGCATAGAAATACAGTACTGTGCAAAAGTTTTAGGCAGGTGTGAAAAAATGCTGTAAACAAAGAATGCTTTCAGAAATATAAATAATGATTGTTTATTTTGAACAATTTACAAAATGCAAAGTGAGCAAACAAAAGAAAAATCTAAATCAAATCAATATTTGGTGTTTCTACCTTTTGCCTTCAAACCAGCATCAGTTCTTCTGGCCCCCACAGAGCCCTGATCTCAACATCATCCAGTGTGTCTGGATCACATGAAGAGACAGAAGGATGTGAGGAAGCCTACATCCACAGAAGATCTGTGGTTAGTTCTCCAAGATGTTTGGAACAACCTACCAGCCGAGTTCCTTCAAAAACTGTGTGCAAGTGTACCTAGAAGAATTGATGCTGTTTTGAAGGCAAAGGGTGGTCACACCAAATATTGATTTGATTTAGATTTCTCTTTTGTTCATTCACTGCATTTTGTTGATGGATGAAAATAAATGATTAACACTTCCATTTTTGAAAGCATTCTTTGTTTACAGCATTTTTTCACACCTGCCTAAAACTTTTGCACAGTTCTGTGTGTGTTGAATGTGCTCAGACTAAATAAAAGAGCAATGCAAGCAGAAGTTATCTGCTGGCACTGGTATTCGTTCAGGTTAATGTTTTCTAGTGACCAACAGATACCATGTTTATTGTTTAGAATTTGAACTCATCACTAAGCCAGTTTGTCGAGAATGACATTTTAATAGCGTCAGCCATTAATCTAGTACTAGGTTGGTAGTTTTTACCTAAAGATCACATCAAGATCAAATAAAATTTCCTGTTCCTTTAGTGCAAACAGATATAGACTAGATTTTGGGAATTTTGGTAGAGCCAGAATTAAGCACGTAAGGAAAAATGTGCAATTGTGCGTTTTCGGGTTTACATTCGTGTGGATCCCACGAGGGTTAGAGTTGTTATATTTAAGAGGCCTGTTTAAAGGGAGAATTGAAAAGGATTAAAATGCACCACACTCTAATGCAAATATGGAGAGTGAGTCAGAAACAGGTGTGTCCAGGCAGCCGGGCTTTTTGGTACTTTCTACGCAGGTTAATGTGTCCGTGCCAGCAGAGCTGTGAACAGAGAGCTGCTTGTAGTCTGGGACAAGCCCGCCTTTATTAATAGTACAGCCAGAGGAGAAAGGCATTTGAGGAATTTCATGATTGAGAGAGTCCACGATGTGCACGTGAAGTCGTCGCAAGAATGTGTGACCTTCGTGTTGCTTATTAGCTACACAGCTACACTACAGCTGTTACAAATTCACTTTTTCAACTTTTATATTTACAAATATTGTTGAAATATGAAACAAGTAGTCTGTGTTTAAGCTTTGCTTAAAGGGGCAGTTGCAAGTAAACCACTGTTAGGTTTGTTCTCTGTGAGTTTATCTTATTATATTAGTTTTTTCTTATATATTAACCTGTGCGCCTGGTCATAATAACAATAATATATATATAACAATAATTATATACAATTTTAAATCTTGGAGTTGATTTGAGCTGATTTTATTTGAGTTGTTTATTATATTTCCTCTGCACTGGAAGAGTGTGTGAGAGAGGGAGAGAGAGAGAGGAGGCTAGTAATTCACTACAACAAAAGGAGAAAAGGCCGAATGGGAAGACATGTAGAAAATAAGTAACGTAAATATGACGTTTCTGATGTTAACAAATATTTTCCTGTAGGAAATCCTTTTCAATCCTTTACTGTAGGAAAATATTTGTCCTTTTTTTTTCCCCTAAAGAGCTTTATAATAGTGTGAATTGCAAACCTTGGGTTTTTGATATTGTGTAAAAAATGGCATCATGATTTTTAGTAGCTATAGAGTGGATTTAAAGCATGAATATATCCAAATAGTTTGCCAGTAAGTGAGTGAGATGAACAAGTCCCTGCAGTCTCCATCTAACGGCTAGCAAAGCTAGACCTGCACTGATGCATTCAAAGCTTTTGGGCTGTATGATGCAATTTGGTGTCAATCTGTTATATAACAATATTGAGAATCACTGAGCTTAGATGAATATTAAAAAAGACGAGCTAAATAATTCTGGTTAAACATTCAAATCAGTATTAACAATACAATGGACCAATTAACAGATTAGACATTGCGCAACTCTCTGCCCTTTAAGTGCTAGTGGTCAGTTGAAACTTGTATATGACACACTCTTGCAGAAATGATGAGCCCGTTTTATTGACTGTACCAAAAGTTTTTCCCATTTCTTTTAGTTTTGTCTCTTTTTTTTTTTTTGTGACTTTGTTGCCATTTAATTACACTCACACACAATAGAACTGGCATTGGATCGGCATACTGCGCCACATATAATGTACCCATCTGTAATACAGCCTTTAGGATGTTACAGGTAGAAATTGTTCTGAGATATTGATGGATTTAGACAGACTCTGGCACAGCTGGGAGAAATCCACAACTGCAGGGAGGTGACTCATCAGTCCCTTCTCACCTGCCCCCATCTCTCTCTCTCTCTCTCTCTCTCTCTTCCTTCCTTCCTTCCTTCCGTATTGTCTCTCAGAAACACCAAATGACTTTTAGCACAGGAAGTTACTTATTATTTCAGCTAGATATGTTAAAGTGACTCATACAGTCTCCCTCTCTCTGTCACTCTCAGCAACAGAGGAAAGAGAGAGAAATGGTGCGGCAGCAGCAGGAGAAGGCTCCTCACCGACGGCTTGACGACATGAGACGAGAGGAGGACCGGAGGATGGCTGAGAGAGAGCAGGTCAGCGAATCGTGGCTCGAGGAGCAGTTTGACGCAGCCAATCACAGAGTAGAGTGGGATCCATACACCCACTACAGCCCTGGCATGTCTGTGAAGTGGTTGCCATGGCAGTGGGCTTTCAGTGCAATTTTGAATGCTTGTGTGTGTGTGTACGCGTGCATGTAGGTGGGTGGGTGTGCAGCCCTACATTCAGTAGAATTCAAAGTGACAAAAACATAAAAGACCAATCAGCTTGAATTAGCTGGCTTGGATTTCTTTCAGAGCAAGACACGCTCCTGCCAGGCCACACACATCTTACACACCAACACATGCCTTACACACTTACAGTACCTTTACATTTACACAAACACACACACTGGACCAATATAAAAGTGTGTGCTGATGTTATTAATTTCAGGATAATGACCTTTATGCTTAATCAAGCTATAGGATTTAAAAAAATAAATACACAGATCAGCCACAAATTAAAACCACTGATGGGTGAATTGAATGACTTTCATCATCTCGTCACAATGCCGCATTTCAAAGGGTGGGATATAATTGACAGCAAGTCGGCAGTTCAGTTTAGAAGTTGATGTGTTGGTAGCAAGAAAAATGGGTGAGTGTAAGGATGTAAGCAGCTTTTACCGGGGCCAGACTATGATGGCTAAATGACTGGATCAGGTAATCTCTGAAATGTCCTGGTTTTCCTGGTATGCATGTAGTGCAAGTTGTTAAAATTAGTGCTGGCTTTGATAGAAAGCTATCAGTTTCATATGGGCCTGCTGTGGTAAATCACATTTTATTTTATATCATCTGGACAGTCAAGCTTATCTCTTACCTGGGGAAGAAATTACCCCAGAATACAATATGGGACGAAGGTAAGCCATTGGCGACAGTGTCACGTTCTGGGCAAATCTCCTAGGAAACCTTGACATTAACGTTGACGTTTGACTCCTTGTACCTATATAAAATTGTCGCAGAACAAAACCATATCATGGCAAGAGGACTTTTCAGCACAATAATATCTTGGTGCAGATCCACAGCACACCTTCAGAAGTGAAGGTGTCTCGACAGGTCAGCTGTTTTGGTGGCATGAGATGAGAATAACACTATTTATCAGGAGGTTTTAATGTTATGGCCGATCCGTGTATTGCGAAATAACAGTGCTTAAAAAGGGAGCCCACCACCTTATGTTTAAGTTGTTCAGGAACTTAATGAGTCTGTTTTAAATAACTTCTGGAAATCTGCTTTAATTCTGCCTTTAGAGTTTGTCTACTACTAGCTCATGCTATTTTTTGAACGGCATCCCATATACATCTCCCATGTTAATGTAGCACCAAGCGAATTCTAAAATACTACACCGTTCTAGGCAACACACGGGTATGATCTTTAAGCTAAAACTACCACAACAAAGCTGCCAGGCTTAACAGGATGTAAATTAGATACTCTTCTGCTGAGACTTGCTGCCTTAAACGCAAGCAAACCTTGTTACACAAGCAAATCACTTTTTTTACAATCTGTAGATTTGTTTCTTTTTCCTTTTGAGTTCATTCTCATCTCTTTTCTTCCGTTCTGTCTATCTGTGTTAGTTTATCAATGTTTCTCTCTTTCTTTATGCTCTCTTTACTCTCTGTCTCTTGACTGTCCGTCTGTAGGAGTTTATAAGGCATAAGTTGGAGGAAGAGCAGAGGCAGTTAGAAATCCTTCAGCAGCAGCTTCTTCAGGAGCAGGCCTTGCTCATGGTAACACATCTCCCCTCTCCCCCTGTCTCTCCCTCTGTTTTTCTTTTCCTGCCTCTTTCCTTTTTCTTCTTCTGTTTGGTCCTGAAGCGAAATTTGATGCATCTCATAAAGAGATGAAATGTACTTGTAGTAAGATTTTATTAAGTCAAAATGAACACAAAAAGCTGTAGTCTAAGCCTCTTGCTTTAGATTTTATTAGTAATACAATAATCTGCTGATTTTGATAAATCAGTAATTTGGTTTTTTAATAATGGTGATGGTGTTTTTTTTTGCTGTAGACAAATGGTCAAACAATAAAAATAGAACTAATTAAATATTAAAAGCATGCCAAATTTTTGTAGCAATAAATGACTTCTTTTTTTTTTTGTGTGATTGATTTTGCAATTTAGATACTACAGCAAACCTAACTTTCAGAGAATGAATAGCAAGCCTAAGCTGCACGGAAAAACACCAAACACTGCTGCCACTAAGCCTTTTAACCTTAAAGTAATGGATAAACATTCCTGGTGGCTCATCCGGAAGCTGCTGGAGAGAGTAAGGAAGTTAGTAAATCTTTGAAGAGTGTAAAACAGAACAAAGCTTTGATTTGTTTTGCATTTATGTCATTTTATAATTCCACACATTTTTATGTCTTCACCATCACACAGTAATGTGTCAGTTAGTGAACATAAAGAAATATCTGTTAGGGTGTCCACACTTTTGACTGGTACTGTAGCTGACCTGTGGTTCAGAGCTTTCTAGAATTAGGTCATTAGTGGTGTTTAAAAAAAAAAAAAAAAAAAAATACCATAAATATTTTTCATAGAGCAGGAAGAACTCTCTTGCTTAGATTTTCCGGATGGTTATGATGTTACTTGTTTGTTTGTTTGTTTGTTTAATAGATTTTTTTTTTTCTAGACATGCATGAAACTGGCTGTGGTGTCTGTATAATGACATGTTTATGTAAATTTTCTTTACAACACATTATTTCTTATCTGCATAACTACACCCTCATAGCTTCAGAAGTTAGATGCTGTTTTCTAGAGAAGCTGGAAAGTAAGCTAGTGATTAATTAGTTACTGGTCTTACGCTTAATAGCTGAATGAGAAGTCAGGATAGTTAATGGGTTTAAATGTTATACAACCCAATAAAATCTAAATATTTGTAGTTGCATTAAGATTATGCTTCAGACTTCTAGTTAATTTTAAATAGTTGAATAAAAATATAAAATGATTTTTAAAATACAAAAAGCATGTTGTTACCTCTTATCACATTAACCGTAAGGGTGTTTATAAATTGGTCCACACTACACAAATTACATATTAGTTTCGTAACATTATGGAGACATTCCTAGTAGTAACTGAACAATAACCCTGCAGTGTAGCTCTATTTCTATTATTTCTTCTTGCCTGTGTGTGTGCACGTGTGTGTGTGTAGGAGTATAAGCGGAAGCAGCTGGAGGAGCAAAGGCAGTCGGAGAGATTGCAGAGACAGCTTCAGCAGGAACATGCTTACCTGGTCTCTCTGCAACAGCAACAACAACAGCAACAGGACAAGAAGCCGCTCTACCATTACAGCAAAAACCTGGAGAACAACAAGCCTGCCTGGGCCAGAGAGGTCCCCCAACACAATCACACAAACACACACGCACACAAACAGCATAACATGTGCAGGTAACACAGAAATCCGCTCATAAATCATAACTTCTAACTGAGGCAGGAAAGGCCTCTCAGTTATCTGACCTTTTGTTAATATGTGGAGTGTTCGAGAGATAGAGAGGAAACATAATTATTCTTATCATTTGTCCCTGTGGTAACATAATCAAAGCATGCTGACTTCAGTCTCCTGTGAGTCCCCGTCCCCCCAGTACATTACATTGAGCAGAGAAACATTAACTGTGTACGTAAATGAAAATGTGTAGCATGTGTTCTAAATGCCATGTGGTACTTTTCCCATCCCAAAAACGCACTCAGGGTTGCACCTCTGCTCTTGCTGGTTATTCTTATTTTTATACATGTCCATGTACTTGAGCATGTTCTTACTTCTGTATCTGTCCTCTCCCTCTCTCACTCTCTCCCAGGTGGAGGAACGCAGCAAGCTGAACAGGCAGGGATCTCCTAAAATCTGCACCACTGTCTCTGACACCAACATTCAGTCACGTTCGGATTCTGTCAGCCAGTCAGGAGGAGGGCAGGCTGCACAGACTCCACCCATGCAAAGACCTGTTGAACCCCAGGGCGGCCAGGGCAAGGTTTGTGTCAACAAATGTGTTTCTGCACATGAACGTTCACTGATTGGCAAACCACAAAGTTGGTTTAGTGAGAGATCAGCTATTGTAATGGCTTTTGATGGAGATTAGTTAAAATTTCCTTCAAACTGGCCAAACATAAAGATATTACTTTTTACAAATTGATCTCTGTATGAATTCATTCTGATGAGGCATTGTGTTACTAAAACAACGAGTAACCAGTAATGTATCATTTGATTAAGTGTCTATAACCTTTGCACAGTACTGTATATATAATATATACCAGGTGGTAAATGGAGGTTGCAGATCGAGCAACTGTAGCATGTTATTTTAAGGACCAAAATGACTGTGCAGAGTGTAGGTGGCCATCATTTCTTTTGTCACATTTTCTGCATTTACTTTTCTCTGTTTTCCTTCAGTGACTGTATCCATCTTTCTTTCCTCTCTGTTTTTCCCCCTTGTTCTCCTGGGCCTCCCTTGTTCCTTTCCACCCTGCATGGTGCTGGGAAATCCTCCTCGTGCTCTGGGATTCTGGAACTTTCCTGTCCTTTCCTGACCTCCTTATCCAAATAAACCCTAAATCCATTTCAAATGAATCAAAACAAACAACTCTCTTGCACTTTCCTCTTTGACCCTGGATGTTTCTTGCCTGCTTTTTGGAACACATTCTGCCCTCAAAACCCTTAATCTTTCTCTTCCTGTTCTGCCTTCATGACCTGCTTGCTTAACCGTTGGCTGACTTGGCTCCATCACTGACCCTCAGTTCCAGATGGCCCACCTAGTGCCCCTGAAACCATATGCTGCCCCAGTGCCACGCTCTCAGTCCCTTTGTGATCAGCCCACTAAGACCATGTCCGCCTTCCCCACCCAGGACCCCTCCCCAACCCCAACACCTCGCCCTCCGCACTCCCGAGAACTTGTCCGACAGAACTCTGATCCCACTTCTGAGAGCCCCGCCCCCCAGCAGCGTCCAATTAGGGATGACCATGGTCCCTGGATCCGCTTACCTGAGATAGAGCAGCCTCCTAAGGTAAAAAAAAAACAAACTGCATTTATAATGTATACTGTAGGTTAGAAATCAGTATAAAGCTTTTAAAAGGGACATTATATAATTGTTATAGTCACTGAATTTATCAAGCAAACTATATGTTAGAAGTCTTTCAGTTACACAGCAGGAGATCGTTTTGACTGGTTTAAGTGGTTTCCTGCTGATCAGAGTTATGCAGTAGTTTTAATGCTTTGGTAAACGGATTTGTTAAAAACAATATAACTAGAAAAATAGCTATGTTCAGAGAACGTACTTCTGCACGTTAACGCATATTTACACACAATTGCTGTGTAATTGAACATTTTTATAAAAAAATAAAAACAATGTTGCCTGTGCAAACATTTTTATGCAATAAATACACAAATACACACACAAATATTATATGCATAATGCAATTGTATAATGCCATTGTTTTTTACTCTCTGCTGCTAGAAGGTTTGTAGATGTAGAATGTAGAGTTGTAGGAAGCCTGTTGTCTATAATGCAGCCTTTATCTGTAATCTTCAGTTAAATAGCTGTTGATTTCAGTGCTGTTTTTATACATTTTTCTCTTTTGTTGTTCTGTAGATTCCACAAAGAACAGCCTCTATCGCTACTGCTCTTAACACTAACCTCACCTCTGGTATCAGACACCCAGTTCGAGCCAGGTGAAACTCAAGCATACACACACACATACATGCTCGCTCATCCATTGCATAAAGCAACACACACAATGTGTGTGGACAAAAAACAGTAAACCACATAATACGTTCCAAAACATATTCAGAATCCCTGCAGAGCTCTCACCAGGCGGGAATCTGTTCAATGCCAAATAGAGTATCAGAGTAAAACTGCTAAAGGAACATTTCAATAACTCTAGTCTAGAGTGTCAGCATTAAGCCTTTTTTGTATTTGCTTCATTTGCTTTTGGTAAAATACAATGAAATCATCTCTGCCTTAATGGACAATTTGACCAAAAAAAGGGTATATCTACCAAGAAAGGTCTTTAAGATAGTAGTACTGCAAAACTGCCTGCTACACTATGTTCTCCTGCTCATATGTAACTCAGCTGTGTGCTTTATGGCCGCCAGTAGGTGAAAAGGGGGATATAAGACAACGTTTGATCACCACTGTCTTGCTTGTCAGTAATCCAGATCTGAGCCGCAATGACCGCTGGGAAAGAGGAGACAGCATAAACCTGATGTCGAACCTGCCTCAGACAGGCTCCCTGGAAAGACACCGCATCCTCAGTGAGTGTGTGTGGGTGTGGGTGTTGGCGGGTGTTTTCCTTCTGCTCTGTAAAGTAAGTTTTTTGGAGATACAAGATATTACACTAATTACACATAAACCAGTTTTTTTTAGTTTTGATTGGATACCAAAAATATGTGTGTTTAATTGCATGTATTATTGTTTAATTAGGTGTTTGTATTGTGTAAAAGGTTCTGTTTGAATGCTTTATTTGTTAAATGGATTGTGTTGGGATTTCAGGTTCATCTAAGATGGACTCATCTCCCATCCTTTCTCATGACGGACGCCACAAACCAGGAGAGTCACGCACCTCTTCCAGACCAAGCAGGCCAGCGGTAACTCACACAAACACATACCCATACAGACCTGTATTAAAGAACTTTAAACTTCCCTAAATCAAAATCTTTTCATCAAAATCAGCTAAACCAATTTCTCTCTTTGCTCTTAATACTAACATTGACACTTTTTCTTAATACTAATAATCCCTCTTTTCTATTCAACTCTCTCAACTTTCTTCTTCTCTTTGTTCTTGTCTTTCTGCCCAAACCTCAGAGCTATAAGAGAGCAATAGGAGAGGTCAGTACCTGTGTGTGTGGGTGTGTGTGTGGGTGTGGGCATAATCTGATTTCGCTGATGATCTAAGATCAGTGATATGAAACAAATAAATGCAAGGCTCCCCCCCCCAAACACTGCAGGCAGTTATCAGCTAAGTAATTAGTGCCCAAATGACAAGAGAGGAGACAGATTGTTCCACTGATCAGTTTTAATAACCGCTAATATCTCTGGGTTCATTATTCTGTCTGGAATGTTTTATCTGTGTGTCTTAGAGTGATGATGTTGATCCAGAATCTGATTACGCTTCACTTACCCTGAAAAGCACATTTGTAGAAGCTAGAAATGATCATATAAACATTAGCTCTGCACTGTTGGATTTCTGCTAGATGACATTTGCCCTGTCTCCCAGACAGCCGTCTAATGCTGCAAGAATTTGGAAAAAGCAAAATATTAGAACAAAAGTTCTGCCAAATACCAAGTTTACACGGTTTACCTCTCTCCCCTTTTGTACTGGAGCTTTGAGGCTAATGTAGCTGAAAAGTTAAAGAAGCTTCTATGGCACTAATTATAATCATGTTGCATTGAGTTGTTGGCTAATCTTTGTAGAGCTAAAGCTCCAGTACAAAACGACTTGAGCAAATTTTATACATGTCTTTGTTCATCAAGTTAATTTTATGAAAGAGGAAACTGAATTAGCTTTTTGGCTGAACCATTGCAGTTGCATGAAGTAGTGCACTGCACATATAGTATGTGTGCGTGGTGTGTTTAGACATTAATGTTCACTGGGGTGTGTGTGTGTCAGGACCATGGACTGTACTCTAAAGAGCGTGCAGAGGAGCAGCCTCGCCCTCCGGTGAAGGCCAATGACTACTCATCTTCATCAGAGAGCAGCGAGAGCAGTGAGGAGAGCGAGAGTGGAGAAGGAGCAGAGGAGGAGAGCCCCACTGACCGGTAAATAGAAAGACTGAGAAAGAGGGAAGTGGGAGTGGTTAACAGATGACAAAAACGAACTAAGCAATATTGTCAAAATGTAACGGAAAAAAAACATTTTTTATAAAGTTAAGAGTGAAAATAGAAAACCTGGACCACAATCTAAATTCTGATACACATTTTCCTAAAAAGCACTTAATGTCTAAACCTTGACGGAGATCTGCTCTAGAGAGGAGAGGAATGTTAAAGATGTTTAACAGCAAAAGATGCTGATTTTTGTTGGGTGTGATGACAATGGACATGATTAGAAATGAGTATATTAGAGGACCAGCTCAGGTTGAATGTTTTGGAGACAAAGTTAGAGAAGCAAGGCTGCGTTGGTTTGGACATGTACAGAGGAGAAACAAGGATTATATTGGGTGAAAGATGTTGAGGATGGAGCTGTCAGGAAAGAGGAAAACAGGAAGACCAAAGAGGAGGTTTATGGATGTTGTGAGAGAGGACATGCAGGCAGTTGGTTTGAAGGACGGAGATAGAGAGAGAAATGTAGATGGATGATCCCCTGTGGTGACCCCTAACAGGAGCAGCCAAAAGTAGAAGTCCCTGAAAAACCCTAGATAAAATAAAAATAAAAAGTATATATGTTAATGAAATTAATAATAATCACTACACTGTGAGTTCAGTTATTAGGCAAGTGAGTACTTTGAGGATTCATTTTAATCTGGAACAAATACAGTGCTATCAGCCAAACTGAAATGTTGTTAACCCCGAAACCTGAATGTTTTACAAAGGAAATGTGAGTGTGTGCATTCTCAGGGGATACATATGTGTGCACAAGTATTACACAACTATTATCGTGCAGAACTGTTTCTCAACTAAATGAGAAACAAAAAATTTCCCATCTCACTTGTTTATTTTCAGCTGTTAAAGTAAGAATAATAAACAACTCAAAATTTACAAATAAACATTTCTGGCATTTAAAATAGAGCCGTGTCCAGTATCGTCTTTTCAATAACATTCATAATCCTTCCATTCATGGAGTCGGTCAGTTTTTTGATCTTTTGATGATCAACTTTTTATGCAGCAGCAACCACAGCCACCCAGACACTGTTCAAAGAGGTGGACTTTTTTCCTTCCTTGTAAATCTCCCGTTTAAGAAGGTCCACAGTGGTTTAGGTGAGGTGTGGAAGGGGACCATGTCATTATTCTTTCATCTTTAAGACCTTTACTGGCTACGCAGTGGAGAACCTCCATGCTTGTGATGGAGCATTGTCCTGCAGAAAAATCATGATCTTTAGAAAAAAAAGACTATTTCCTGAACCGCTGCTCAAAAAAAATTTGAGTCCTTCTTCAACCCGAAACGGTCCCACTAGCTCTTCTTTAATAATACCAGCCCAAACCAGAACCCCACATCCACCTTACTGGCATCTGAGTGGAATTGGAGCTCTGTGTCCGTTACTGATCCAGCCACCGGCCCATCCATCTGGTCCGTCAAGACACTTTCATCTCAACAGTCATACAACCTTTAAAAAATCTGACATACGCTTGATGTTTCTGTGATCCACGCCCAATATCATGGCCATTTCAAAGTGCACCATTCCTTTGAAAGACTTTTACAATTTTTTACTTTTCAGAGTCAGATCTTTTTTTTTTTGGCCCATTTTACCTGAGGAGAAAAAGAAGCTGCCTAATAATTATGCACACCTTGATATAGGGTAATATATATCAAGGTTAATTATATATTATACATGAATATAATACATGAATATAATACATAAAAAGGATGATGAGGTTAAAACACTCACTTGTCTAATAATTGTGCACACAGTGTAAATATATTTTAAAGTAGGCCTGGTACTGTTTAGTTTGTGGTGTGTGTGTGTGTGTGTGGTTTTTTAAAAAATTTATTTTATTTTATTTTTATTTTTGTTATTTATTTATTTTTAATTGCTTGTACTATTTTGAAACCAAAGAAAAAGCAAGGGAATATGGAAGGGTGGATGATACAAATAGTGTACAATAAGATTTAAAATTTAAGTATTTTAACTAATAATCTTAAGTCAGTGCTCGACACCAAAAAATGAAATTTCATCTTTATTTAGCTGGTTAAAACAATGCTACTCCACACCTAGACTATAGGAGGAGAAAAAAAAGTGGGAGAAGGGGAAAGAGAGAGAGGAAAGGTTCGTAGGTTAGTATCTAATTTTGTGTCTATTAGGCAGGAAATGGCATGACCAGCAGAGCCTGCATGCTCATAATTATTATTTTCTTTGTTATTTTATATAACCTGTATCCCCTCTTTTTTCCTTTGTGTTAGTCCGGTGGAGTTACAGTTCAGTGGATACTATGGTCCATGAGGAAGAGGATGGGGAAGGAGGAGATGAAGAAGAGCAGGCTGGAGGTTATGAGTGATCCAGACAATGCTTGTTCAGAGGGTGAGATGCAACAGTTTGTCACCTTAAGTCAATCTTTAATATGCAAGACACACACAAACACACATTTATGACTCCTATTATAAAGTGGTTGTGGTTTAAGCATGAGGCCGATATTGAATTCAATTATCACATGGGTTTATGTAGCCTCTGCTCTACAGATCATTCTACACTCACACCACGTCATTCTTTTACAAGCAAATCAAATACAACCATAGGCATAGGTGTTGGATCTCTTTAGTCTCTGAAGTGGAAAATCTAGTTTGGATTGATTCTTATTGATATACAATTCAGTTAAAACCAAGTAGCTTAAGAACACCCAAAGAAAAAATATCAGGAAGGGACACTCTAGCAGCAGCTTGTTTGAGGGTTGGGTTTTAGCTTTTTTTAGCTTATGGATGAGATTACAGAATAGAAACTTACTGGAGCCATTACATCCCGTGAGAGCCACTAAGTTTAATTTTCCTGTTAATAGATGTGGGACTGAATGTGGAGCACTATGGACTTGTTTGATTGCATCATAAAAGAATGCATCGCTGTTTTGCACAGATGTAAACTTAAAAGTAAATGAAATTTCAAGTAAATTCCTGTACTTGTGTACATACATGCTTTAATAATAAAAAAAAAAATATATATATATATATATATATATATATATATATATATATATATATATATATATATATATATATATATATATATATATATATATGTTATATAAACCAGCCACTAGGGATGCACACAAGCCAGTGTATTTCTTTGTGCCAGTCCCAAGAACGGGTAAATGGGGAGGGCTACGTCAGGAAGGGCATCCGGTGTAAACTTTGCCAAATCAATATGCGGACAACGATACAGAATTCCATACCGGATAGGTTGAGGCCGGGTGCTGTGACCGCCATCAGTGCTGTTAGCCTACAGGTGCTGACCAAATTGGACTACTGTTGGCCAAAGAAGAAAAGAAGAAGGAGGAGGAAGGCATGTCAGAGGGAGAAGGAGAGAAAGAAGGAGGAGAGTGGAAGTGAGGGTAAGGGACTTTGAATGTTGGCAGCATGACTGGTAAAGGTAGAGGAATTAGCTGATGTGATGGAGAAGGAAGGTTGACATTTGTGTATGCAAGGGCTAGATGGAAGGGTAGTAAGGCCAGGTGTATTGGAGAGAGTTTAAACTGTTCTACCATGAATTGTGGATAGGAGGAATGGAGTAGGTGTTATCCTGAAGGAAGAGTATGTGGAGAGTGTTTTGGAAGTAAAGAGGGTGTCAGGGAGGGTGATGAGTTTGAAGCTGGAAGTTGAAGGTGTGATAATGAATGTTGTTAGTGCTTATGCTCAACAAGTTGGTTGTAAGATGGAAGAGAAGGAAAAATTCTGGAGTGAGTTAGATGAAGTGGTGAGAGGCATGCCCAGGAGAATAGTGCTGATTGGTGCAGATTTTAATGGTCATGTTGGTGAAGGGAACAGATGAGGAGGTGATGGGTAGGCATGGTGTCAAGGAGAGGAATGCTGAAGGTCAGATGGTTGTAGATTTTGCAAAAGGATGGAAATGGCTGTAGTTAATACTTATTTTAAAAGAAGAGGGCTTTGGGTGACGATATAAAAGTGGAGGAAGATGTTCACAGGTGGATTATATTCTTTGCAGGAGGATCAGTCTGAAAGAGATCAGAGACTGCAAAGCAGTGACAGGAGAGTGTAGCTAAACAGCATAGGATGGTGGTCTGTAGGATGACCTTTGAGGTCAAGAAAAGGTGGAAAGTGAGGGCAGAGTCGAGGATCAAGTGGTGGAAGCTGAAGGAGGAGGACTGCAAGGAGGATTTCAGGCAGGAGTTGCCACGGGCACTGGGAGGTGTTGAAGAGCTACGAGTTGCTGAGGCTTCTGCAGAAATGATAAGGCAGGCGGCTAGAAATGTACCCAGTGTGACCTCTGGAAGGAAGAAGGAAGATAAGGAAGCCTGGTGGTGGGTTCAGAGATCAGGGTGTATTCAAAAGAGAGGCAAAGACATGGGACAGTCAGAGATGAAGAAAGTAGACAGGTGTACAAGAGATGAACCGCGGGGAAGCCCCGAAGAAAGCTGATGCTTGAAGGCCAAGATAAGGTATTTGGTAGATTGTATCAGAAGGTTGGACAGTAAAGAGGGAGAAAAGGACATCTACCGATTGGCTAGACAGAGAGACAGATCTGGGAAAGATGTGCAACAGGTCAGGGCGATTAAAGATAGAAATGAAGCGTACTCACAGGTGAACAGAGCGTGTTGAGCAGATGGAAGGAATACTGCTGAGGGCTGATGAATGAAGAGAATGAGAGAAGACTGGATGATGTGAAGAGTGAACCAGGAAGTGCAGCAAATAAGCAAGATGGAAGTAAGGGCAGCGATGAAGAGGATGAAGAATGGAAAGGCTGTTGGATCGGATGACATACCAGTGGAAGCATGGAGATGTTTAGGGGAGATGGCAGTTGAGTTTCTGACCAGATTATTTAACACAATGTTGGAAAGTGAGAGGATGCCTGAGAGTGGGGCCAGTGTACAATTGCGTCTTCAAGAATAAGGGTGATGCACAGAGCTGTAGTAACTATAAGTAGCTAATTGATCAACCTTGCTTCCATGAAGTTAAGGGAAAGTGGAAGCTATGTTAAGAAAAGAGGGGAGGATTACTGAACAGCAGTATGGTTTTATGCCAAGAAAGAGCACTACAGATGCAATGTTTGCTCTGAGGTGTTGATGAAGTACAGAGAAGGTCAGAGCGCTGCATTGTGCCTTTAGCTAGTTGGAGAAAGCATATGACAGGGTGCCTAGGAGGTTGTGGTTTTTGTATGAGAGTCTGGTGTTACAGAGAGAGGAGTATGTGAGTAGTTCAGGATATGTATGATGGCAGTGTAGCAGTGGTGAGATCTGCAGTGGGAGTGACGGATGCATTTAAGGTAGAGGTTGGATTGCACCAAGGATCAGCGCTGAGCCCATTTATGTTTATAATAGTAATGGACAGTTGGACGAGGAGTTAGATGGGAGTCTCCGTGGGCGGACGAGGATGTTGCTGATGATATTGTGATCTGTAGTGAGAGTAGGGCAACAGGAGAACCTGGAGAGATGGAGATATATACCCGAGAGGAGAGGAATGCAAAAAGTGAGTAGAGGGCAAAGACAAGAATACATGAGTGTGAATGAAAGGGAGAGAGTGACATTGGTGGATGCAGGGAGTGGAGGTAACAAAGGTGGAGGAGTTTACTATACTTGGGATCAACAGTTCAGTGCTTGGCGGAACGCTGAAGAGAGGTGAAGAAGAGAGTGCAGGCTGTTTGGAATGGGTGGAGAAGAGTGGCTGGAGCGATTTGTGACACTGCGTACCAGCTAGAGTAAAAGGGAAGGTTTACAGGACAGTAGTGAGACCAGCTATGTTGTATGGGTTGGAGACAGTGGCACTGACGAAAAGACAGGAGGCAGAGCTGGAGTGTCAGAGTTAAAGATGCTGAGATTTTTGTTGGGTGTGAGGGATGGACAGGATTAGAAATGAGTATAGTAGAGGGACAGCTCAGGTTAGACGTCTTGGAGACAAAGTTAGAGAAGCAGGGTTGCGTTGGTTTGGACCTGTGCAGAGGAGAGACGAGGATTATATTGGAAGGAGGATGTTGAAGATGGAGCTGCCAGGAAAGAGAAGAAGAGGAGAAGACCAAGAGGAGGTTTTATGGATGTGGTGAGAGAGGACATGCAGGTGATCGGTTTGAAGCAGGAAGATGATGAGGACAGGAAGAAATGGAAACGGTTGATCCGCTGTGGCGACCCCTAAACGGGAGCAGCCGAAAGAAAAAGAAGAAGAAGATATATATACATATACACAGTACTGTGCAAAAGTTTTAGGCAGGTGTGAAAAATGCTGCAAACAAAAAAGTGAGCGAACAAAAGAAAAATCTAAATCAAATCAATATTTGGTGTTACTACCTTTTGCCTTCAAACCAGCATCAGTTCTTCTAGGTACACTTGCACAAAGTCAGGGATTGTGTAGGATTATAGTCGGTGTATGATCAATCAATTTTACCAAACAGGTGCTGATGATCATCAATGTCACACGTAAGTTGAAACACAGTCATGTTTGGAACAACCTACCAGCCGAGTTCCTTCCAAAAAACTGTGATAGAAGTGTATCTAGAGAATTGATGCTGTTTGAAGGCAAAGGGTGAATGCACAAAATATTGATTTGATTTAGATTCTTTTTGTTCATTCACTGCATTTTGTTGATTGATGAAATAAGTGCTGCCATTTCTGAAAGCATTCTTTGTTTACAGCATTTTTTCACCTGCCTAAAACTTTTGCACAGTTCTGCCTGTGTGTGTGTGTGTGTGTGTGTGTGTGTGTGTGTGTGTGTGTGTGTGTGTGTGTGTGTGTGTGTGTGTGTGTGTGTGTGTGTGTATATATGTATATATATATATATATATATATATATATATATATATATACACATGTGTAATACACACACAGAGGCTGTTCACCCAAGCTGGACCATTATCCCCCTCATGGTTCTGAGGATTGCTGTTCTAACACCATAAGCCCATGGTTATCCTTGAAATGAGGGCCTTTCATACTTCTTAGTTGAAGTGAATGATGGTTTTTCATCGTTATTAGAGTGTAATCTGTGTGTATTCAATTACAGAAAGAATTAAAAAATTTCAATCTGAAAGTGTATGCTCAGATTTGACCACATATGATTGAACAAAATACCAGAAGAGTTAGTCTGTTTGTGTTTTGTTAGACTCCAGAGAGCGCCAATCATAATGGATACACCAACACTGATGTGGTTCAGCCGTCACACTCCCCAACTGACTCTGCCTCACACTCATCTCCTGGGAAAGACTCCACCTACGATGTGAGTGATTGTCTCTGTTGTGTAGACTAGAGTAAGGCAATGCGGAAGAAATTATGAGAAAAAAAACAAAACCAAACATTTTAAATATCTCAATAATAAAATGTGATGTTACCTCTGAAACAGAAGATAAAGAAAAATACCTCTATTACTTATATAGTACATGTATATGTGTTGAATAAATGACTAGCTGAAGGTTGCTTAAGCGTTTAGAAATATTTGTATTAAATATATATACAGTATCTCACAAAAGTAAGTACATCCCTCCTATTTTGTAAATATTTTATTATATCTTTTCACATGGGACTTCACCTGAAATTGTAATACTTTGATACAATGTAAAGCAGTCGATTGTACAGTTTGTATAACGGTATAAATTTGCTGTCCCCTCAAAATAACTCAGCACACAGCCCTTAATGTCTAAACTGCTGGCAACAAAAGTGAGTACACCAAGTGAAAAATGTCCACATTGTGCTCAATTAGCCATTTTCACTCCCTGGTGTCATGTGACTCGTTAGTGTTACAAGATCTCAGGTGTGAATGTGGTGCAGGTGTGTGTTAAATTTGGTGTTATCACTCTCTCATACTGGTCGCTTGAAGTTCAACATGCCACCTCATGGCTAAGAGGATCTCTGAGAATCTGGAAAAAAAGATTTTTGTTATGTAGTTGCTCTACATAAAGATGGCCTCTACTATAAGAAGATCAACACCAACACCCTCAAACCAACGCCCTCAAACTGAGCTGCAGCACGGAGGCCAAGACCATACAGCGGTTTAACAGGACGGGTTCCTCAGAACGAGGTATAGCTAGTGCTGCGTGCACAACGCATCATATCCAGAGGTTGTCTTTGAAAATGGATGTTGATGATGCACAAGAAGAGAAGCCTGCAAACAGTTTACTTTGAAGACAGGCAGACTAGGGCGTGGGTTACTGGAGACCATGTCTGTATGGTCACAATGAGACAAGATGAACTTCAGATGGTTCAGATGTTTTCAAGCATGTGTGGCAGCAACCAGTGAGGAGTACAAAGAAAGTGTGTCTTGCCTACAGTAAAGCATGGTGGTGGGAGTGTCATGGTTTGGGGCTGTATGAGTGCTGCCAGCACTGGGGAGCTACAGTTCATTGAGGGAACCATAAATGCCAACATGTACTGTAACATACTGAAGCAGAGCATGATCCTCCCTTCCAGAAACTGGGCTTACAGGACTGGCGTTCCAACATACTGACCCAAACACACCACCAAGATGACCACTGCCTCGCTAAAGAAACTGAGGGTAAAGGGCTGGACTGGTCAAGCATGTCTCCAAACCGAAACCCCATTGAGCATCTGTGGGACTTCCTCAAATTGAAGGTGGAAGAGCGCAAGGTCTCTAACATCCACCATCTCCGTGATGTTGTCATGGAGGAGTGGAAGAGGATTCCAGTGGCAACCAGTGAAGCTCTAGTGAACTCCATGACCAAGAGAGTTCAGGCAGTGCTGGAAAATAATGGATGTTCACTGAAATATTGACACTTTGGGGACAATGTGGACATTTTTCACTTAGGGGTGTACTCACTTTTGTTGCCAGTGGTTTAGACATTAATGGCTGTGTGTTGAGATATTTTGAGGGGACAGCAAATTTTGCTGTTATACAAGCTGTACACAGACTACTTACCTTTATCTTCAGTGTTGTCCCATCAAAAGGTATAATAAAATATTTACAAAAATGTGAAGGGTCTACTCACTTTTGTGAGAATACTGTGTGTGTGTGTGTGTGTGTGTGTGTGTGTATATGTGTGTGTGTGTGTGTGTGTGTGTGTGTGTGTGTGTGTGTGTATATATATATATATATATATATATATATATATATATATATATATATATATATATGTGTATATATATATATATAATACACTTTGGGCTGTCATGTATTTATTTAATGATGTATAGACATAGCATTGATTTATTTTATTACATTAATTTTTATTTACTCACATCTGGTTAACTCTGATCATATGATTGTATTGATCTCAGTATCAATCCAGGGGATTAGTCAAGGCCTCTGGAAAATCCTCCTTCACCACTTTTGTGGATCTTGGTATGTACCAGCCATCAGGAGGGACCGGAGATACCATCTCAGTGGGAGGTTAGTTGTTGTATAATTTATTGTTGTATTTTTTATTATTAGTAGTAGAAGTTGTAGAAATAGTAGTCGTATGAGTCATTTCTAGTTATATGTAGAAGTTATTTCAAATTCATTAATGTGAGATTCTGTCACATTTCAAATGAAACTGATTGGAGCTTTGTGGAATCATTTTGAGGTTTTGGACAGGACCTGACTAACTCAAACATTTTCATTGCATTATTTGATCATTCTTCACAATTCTCTTTCCAAGTCAGTGAGCAATGCTAGCATGGTTAACAAAGATAATCATAGGAGTTATTATATAACTTACCAGTGGCAGATATAATAAAATAATATCTAGATTTTAGTCATTCTGAAAAGCAAGAAGTGATCATTTTATAGCTAAACAAGTGAACCGTTACTATTTAATGTTCCTCTTTCTATCTGTAGGTCTGGGTTCTCGGTTTGATCAGCTGAAGTTGGAAGTGAGGAAAGGCTCCATGGTTAATGTGAATCCCACAAACACTCGCCCTGTCAGCGACACCCCAGAGATCCGCAAATACAAAAAGAGGTTCAACTCTGAGATTCTCTGCGCCGCACTGTGGGGTAGGACTTTTATGTGTTTTTTTTGTTTTTTTTTTTACCACACGTAAACTACTGCGAGGCAACATAAATACTGAACACAAATGTGTGTTTAGGCTCTGAGACTGCGCGTGTTGTTTTCAGGTGTAAACTTGTTGGTCGGGACAGAGAATGGTCTTAAGCTTTTGGACCGCAGCGGGCAGGGCAAAGTCTATCCCCTAATCAACTCGCGCAGGTTTCAGCAGATGGATGTGCTGGAGGGACTTAATCTGCTTATCACTATATCAGGTTAGTATTTGGGATCAACTACTTCCGCTGGTTTACTAGTTGGAATGGTTGTTTTTTGTTGATGTATATGACATTAAACCTGAAGCTTAGTTGAGTGTAATGGCTCACAGCTGGGGGCAGTGGTGGCCTAGTGGGTAGGGTGTCGGCCACATGATCGGAGGATCGGGGGTTCGAACCCCTTCCCAATAGGTTGCCCTGAGGTACCCTTGAGCAAGGTGCCGTCCCCGTCATGCTCCTCCCTGCAATGGGCTGGCGACCTGTCCAGGGTGTTTCCCCCGTCCTTGCCCTGTGTGCGCTGGGTTGGACTCCAGCACTCCCCCGCGTCCCCGTTTGGGACAAGCGGCAGAAAATGGATGGATGGATGGATGGCTCACAGCTGCTGAGAAATGCTGTCTTAGCTTCAAACACATTTCATTATAATTGATTTATAACACTCTTTGTCTGTCGCTCAGGAAAGAAGAACAAAGTGCGTGTTTATTACCTTGCCTGGCTGAGGAATAAAATCCTCCATAATGACCCAGAGGTTGAGAAGAAGCAGGGCTGGACCACCGTAGGAGAAATGGAGGGCTGCGTGCACTACAAAGTGGGTGAGTGTACACTACAGTGAGTCAACAAGGAATTGTACATTGTGGGCTAACGATACGAAATACATGAATGGCCTCCAAACTGGGTCAATATACTCTACTGGCTAGAATTTCATAAAGACGGGGCAAATATACAATACTGGAGCAGTCTGTCTTACAATGTAGAGAAAGAAAAAGAGAGAAGAGGCCAGCCACCGGTTTAATGTTGAAGGTTTACTCCACACTTCCCTGTTTTATGCCATATGTGACTAATGCTGTGTGTATTTTTTGCGTGATTTCTCAGTGAAATATGAGCGGATTAAATTTTTGGTGATCGCTCTGAAGAATGCAGTGGAAGTTTATGCTTGGGCTCCTAAACCTTATCATAAATTTATGGCCTTCAAGGTGAGAACACTAAACGCTCTTTTCTTTTTAATTGCATCAATTTTTTGAGCAATCGTTCCTGGCTGTCTCACGAATGACGTGTCTGGGGTTGGGTAGTCTACAGTTCATTCTTTTTTATCTTTTCCCTCTTTCTCTCTATAGTCATTCAGCGACCTGCCTCACAGGCCCCAGCTTGTTGACCTGACGGTGGAGGAAGGTCAGAGGTTAAAAGTCATCTATGGTTCAAGCGCTGGGTTCCACGCTATTGATGTTGATTCCGGGAACAACTATGATATCTACATTCCTGTCCACGTGAGTCACTAAGACTTGTGAAAGACAAAGTAAAAATATTCTAAATGTGGTCGACATTATGGGGGACCTATTATGCATGTCCATGTTTTGCTTATAAAATAATGTGTCACGTACCTTTTTGTGCATGTAAACGTTCTGCAAAGTTGCAGATCTCTAAGTAGACTTGCAACAGGAAGGAGCTTAAAGACATGGGAGCTCTAACAGAGGGGTTTGTACAGTTTAAGATGCAAAGAAAGAAAAATATTTCAACAGTTTCCCAATTTTCAACAGGGAAGCATGCAATTGTATTTAAGCAGATCTCATGAATAAAATTAGGAACACAAAATTAGCTTAAAAGGTTCCTTTTTAAACGTTCCAGATAAATAAGCATGTCCGTTGGCAGCTCGTCACAGCTGAGACAGGTACTGGAGGAGCACCCCCAGTGAATGACACTGGAAAATGGTGGTTGTTATACAAATGATCCAACAGAAGATCGGGGGTTCGAACCCCTTCCCAATAGGTTGCCCTGAGGTACCCTTGAGCAAGGTGCCGTCCCTGTCACTGCTCCCCGGGCGCTTTCAGTAGCTGCCCACTGCTGCACGATGTTTGAGTGTGCATGGGTTAAATGCAGAGGTCCAATTTAGTTGTTGTTTTCGGTTCACTGTCTGCTGTGCTGTGACCTCGCAATGACGTGGGTTGTCACTTTCACTTTCACTTAAAAAGCTATACACACTGCAGGGTTAATGCTGCATTAAATTGCTCTATGATTATTACTTTCAGACTGTACTACACTCACACTGAATTCCTAATTCCTGTAATCATTTCAATTAACATCTTCAATTAAAAGAAATCTAGCTTCACTAGGGCTTTAGTAAATTCAGGATACGAAATAATTTGCATTTAAAAAAAAAATGTGTGTGTAGATCCAGTCTCAGGTGACCCCGCATGCCATCGTCTTCTTGCCCAGCTCTGATGGGATGGAGATGTTGTTGTGTTATGAGGATGAAGGAGTGTACGTCAACACCTACGGGCGCATCATCAAAGACGTGGTGCTGCAGTGGGGAGAGATGCCTACCTCTGTTGGTAGGTAACACGCAAGTTTGGGCACACTTACATCCTTATATGGCAGGAAATGTGAAGGTCAGCACTTGCAGCCTGTGCCAAGTCATATACAATCCCATCCAGGTGCAGATGTGTTTTCGGATTCGTGCAGTGTTTTTGATTATCAGTATTAAGACGTTCCCTAAACTCAACAACTGTATGTTATAAAAGCACAAAAGTTTTGTTTCTCTGTGCCCATGCTGTGTGTGTGTGTGTGTGTGTGTGTGTGTGCGTGCGTGTCTAGCTCATATTTGTTCTAACCAGATCATGGGCTGGGGTGAGAAGGCTATAGAAATACGCTCAGTGGAGACAGGCCACCTGGACGGGGTCTTCATGCACAAGAGAGCTCAGAGACTCAAGTTTCTGTGTGAGAGGAACGACAAGGTCTGGACAAAGTCACACCCGAACCTTTCACTGTAGTAGAAATCTCTTTCTCTTGTTGTCTTTTTTTCTCATCATTCTTTCTCTCAAATCCTCACAGGTGTTCTTCGCATCTGTGCGATCTGGAGGGAGCAGCCAGGTTTACTTCATGACCCTGAACAGAAACTGTATCATGAACTGGTGATGGAGCTGCTCTGTCCAGTTTCTCTTCAGAGACATGCTAATACACATACATACTGTAAATAGATACAGTGCTCATATGCTTTTGCTCACACACACACACACACACACACACACACACACACACACAAACAAACACTTTCTCACAGACACACACTTCTGGAAACACACACAGGAGAGCAGTGTCATACCAAAAGCTGATTCTTCTCTAAACTCTTGAGCCTGTTGTACAGAGGTTGAATGTGTGTGGTTGTAGGAGTGTGTGTGTGTGAGTGTTTAGGTGTGTACGCCTTTGCTTTTCTGGCCATAAAGGAGCTCACTCTTGGCTTCAAACCAAGTACTCTTTATCTCGTCACCTAGATTGCTAGAATTAAACTAGTCTGCTTTCTGCTCACTCGAGAGCCTTATTTCAACATTCCAACCTTAATATGAAAGTAAAGAGGTCTTGTGAAAAAGCAACATCCCTACAGCAGCAGCAGGAAGGGTGTGCTGGCGGCCGGGAGGCTGCACCAACTGCACCTCCAGAACAACTTGGAGCTCTTTGCGGTCGAGAGTGGTACTGCAGCATCTGTAATTTTCCATTCTCCGATTTACTATATAGTGCAGTAGCCTAGTGATTTGTTACTCAGTTGCATTTAAGGGTTTGAAATATCTGTGACTTTACTGTTTCTCATTCCAACAAGCAGATAAGCATCCAGTGCTGACCAGACCTCACAAATAGTTAAAATATTCTGAGCTGGTTTGCCAATTTTTTTTTTTCTTTTTTATTATTTTTTTTTTATTATTTTGCTCTTAGCTGTACAGCCAAGAAACGGGCAGAATTCGACAACTGACCATTCTGGTGGTCTTTCCGTAGGCACCGCTTTTACAAACTGAATCTTGCATCGCGCTTTTTCAACTGTAGGGCAAGTGTAACCAACATTACACGGCAGATTCTCTCCGATTTAGTTTTTGAGAATGCCTTTTTTTTCCTTCTGTCTCTCTTTGTTGGAACAATATAGCTTGGGCAGTTTGATATTCTCTGTATGTATAGGTATTTGGTATTATTCTTACTTTAATAATCTACTATATCTCTTGCTGTTCTATTGCAATACGTGCTGTATTTGTGCTGTTCTCTTTTTGAAGTTATCACAAACGGGAAGGTCCTACTTAACACAGTTGGATTTCAAGGGCAGGGAGATGAGCTGAAGTTTTTTCTTTTTTTTTTTTTTTTTTGGTGTTTTTTGGTCAGCGTAAATGCGTAGCCCATTTATGAATGTGTGACTGTACATAGAAGCAATGCCTTGTTAAAAACGATCATTTTGAAGTAAAATTTGTTACACTAGATAGATTCTTCTAAAGCAGTTGGCCTTCACCTTTAAGCAACTGCTTCATTCAAAATCAGCGCTAACCTTTCATTTATTTCTTACATGATCCAACTAGCGGGCCATGCATTTATGCTTCCGAAATGGCTCCCTGGTGAGAAATGTGAGATGAGAAATGCCTTATGAAGTGTGAAATTTGCTTTGTTTATTCTCTTAGCTGGTGAATATTTTGGCCCATCTTTTTTTTTTTTTTTTTTGCATAGAACTTTTTATTGGTTATTAGTGTTTTGAGATTGAAGTTGGCTGTACTTACGTTTATGTGTGTATTTGTGTGTACACAAGCGTGAGACAGTACTATAAAATACACCGTGTGGTCCAAAGCAATAGCAGAAAGGTTGGCGAGCTCGGGTGGGCTCTACACTTTGAGCTGCTACCTTTGACCGTGTGTGTGTGTGTGTGTGTGTGTGTGTGTGTGTGTGTGTTTGGGGGGTATTGGCTGCAATACTAGCAAAACCAGAATGCATCACTTCTTTCCCCTTCATCAGCTTATACCCTCATATAAATCCAGACCCTTTGTTTACAATATTTACAGTCAATACAGCTGACCACAGACAAAGTTATTTATACACATAATATTCATGATATAAATCATTATTACTCCCACTGCTCTCTAAAGGTGTTACAACACCACTCAGTAGTAGTAAGACTTAACAAGTCTCAGTAAATGCTTTCTGCTTCATTCATATGTATTTGCTGCAGCCCAATAAAATTCACAATTTAGAACATTTGATTGTGAAAGATAATATCTAAAAATGCCAGCAGCTGAAAAAACTGCGATCAGTCCAAATAATTGCGATCAGGTGATTGTAGTAACATGTAACACACCTGTATTGTCAAATTTTCTATAATTTTAATGTCGCTATGCAGGTATATCATCCTTCCCTACTTTTTGGTGGGGATAATGAGAGCATATCCACGATCACTACTAAACATTGCTTAGATGAAAAGCTCCCTTTGTGCTGATAGTTGAATGAAAAAGGATTTATATGATTGTAACACATTGAAGCACTTTGACAGAACGCTTTTCTGATGGCATCAACTGAACTACTTTCTTCTTCGAGGAATGCACAGTGCATTAGGCATCTTTTGAAAACAAATCCATCAGTGGAGAAAGTCACAAAATAACTTGATAAAGACCCTGAAGTCACTTTAAGATCCTTAGTTATGTGTTGGAGAAAGGTTAGCGTCGTTAAATATTTCTTGTCTAGTTGTGAGCTTTGAATTCCAGTTGGAGCTAAAGTGAGTCATGTATGTACACACAAACCCCTGCTTTTTCTCTTTCGCTTGGGTTACGTTTTTATCATAGCGCCTGATCTTTAATGTATAGGGTAGAAATCGATCAGCTATTCTTGCTCATACAGAATGTCATTTTTTCCTCATATACACCCATCCAGATGCTTTTTCACTTTCTTGTTTACGCATTTACTACTGGATTTACAGCCATTTTGTTGCTTAGTAAGCCAAACTACCATGTTTACTGTTCTAGCAGTGCCTTGGAGTGGGGTTTTGTGTGTGCATCTTAGCAGAATACATTTTTGAACCCGTCCTCCTTTTGCATAATGGTTCAGGGAAGAAGATTCGACAGTAGCTGAGGTGGCAATGAAAACCCAGTGCAATTGAGAAAGTGCTCTTAAACTTGACAGTCGCTGAAACAAAGTCCAGGCCCAAAGCCGGTCTCCCCAACACCCTGAATAACGGCCTTGAGCCTCACATTTGCCCCCAAAATCTAGATTTTAATGCTTAAGCCCATTTTCTGAAAACGAGTTGCACTACTTTCTGCAGACAGTGGTTGGGGTTGCTGTGGCAACCGGTCTGGTCCATGCATTGTGATGTAACAATGGCTCAGTGTTCCTTAGAACTGCACGATGGAATCCAAATGTTTTTATTCAAATACACAGTGCCAGTCCAAGCGTTTAGACCCAATAATATCACTTTTTTCCCCCCCTCCATTTTTACAATAATAGTGACAAAGCTTTGAAATGACAACGGCCGTTTTATAGGTTTTCAGATTTCTTTCAGAAAGCATGAGCCTTTAAATCAGAATGGCTGCATGATTACATCCATCCAGAACTGGCGGGTTCAAATGTTTGACTGATACTGTATATGCGCAATCATTTAGTGACAAATATAGTGTATTACAATAAAGAAGTTCTTCTATAGAGAGACATTAAAAAGGTTAAAGCTAGAGAGAATTTATATAGTTGTTTTTGGGTGCCTACTTGCGATGGAATCAAAAAGTAATATCATTCAGTGATTATTTTATTACATAGATCTATAATATATCTACCTGTATATTGCGATAATTTAATGAATGTAACCTTCCACTGAAACAGATTTCTATGTGTAAAAACTTAGCAGCCTATTACTATTCTAAGCACAATGTATATTTCTGCTTTAGTTTTGAGAGCTGTACATTCAGCTATATAGGCTTAATCATTTGGTTAGGGAGTTGGATTGGCATGCCTCTCTCTCTCTTACTCAGCCCCTTCCCCCTCCTCTCTCTCACCCCCTTTTCCGTCATTCGCTGTGAGCTTTATAAAAGAGGCAGCGTGGGTGTGCGTATGTGTGAATAGAAGGGTTATTTTTGATCCAAGTGTGTGCTGTTCATGATGCTCTGAAAAGGAGCGATGCAGAAAGGAGGATCAGTCTGAGCGCAAGAGGAGCAGCTTCAGAAACCAACAGCAAACTCCAATATCACACACATACTGATTTATTGGGTTCCAAGCATCAAAGACATTTGTTAAAATCATTTAAATTTTCACTAGAACAGCACGTGCAAGTCCAGTTCTGGCACTCAAATGCAGTAGTTTGCTCACTTTCATCAGCAGAGGGCGATATAACATACACGACTTTCACAAAATGGCTCAAAGATCCAGATCTCCTGGCTGCGTTTGGTCAAATTTGTTAGTATCTAGACCTGAGCCTAAAGATATGCACATCATTAGTATTGACTTATTTATGCTGCTAAAACTCACTTCTAATGACTTTTTCAAACTTGCGTATGTTTGAAAATGGTTTATGGTGCTTGGAACCTATGTATTGCCATTTCTGGGTTTCTTGCATGTTTTTAATCTAGCAATAGATTAAATAGATTCTAGCAATGTTTTTTTGCTTTTTTTTTCTTTTTTCTCTCCACTGACGACGATTCACCCACTCAGAGACTCCCAACAATTATGACTGTAACCCAATTCTGATACAGCCATCGTGTCCTGTATTTTTATAGACACATCTTTTGGATGGCTAACTTTGGCTTTGACTCCTGTTCTGAATGGAGTCTCATTCAGACTCGTCAGTTAAATTTGGCTCATTCATGAGCTTAGTGGAGGCAGTGTTGGACTTTCAGGCTAGTGTTTAGCTGAATCTCTGAGAATAATGAACAGTTCATTATAGAGAATAGAGAGGCCAGTCCCAGGGCAGATCTGACTATGAGAACCTAGAGTGGTGCAGCTGAACTCTCCAGGCTCGAACCACAGCACCTCTGATAAAGAAACTTTACATTATGTGGACGTTCATAAAACCTAAAAAGCTAGTTCTACAGTATCACGCTAAAGAATGCTTTAAGCACCTTAAGAGTCCACTAGCAAATGCCAATCTCACCCAGAGCTTTAGAAAAATCATTTCAATTTTTAATTCTAGACACAAGAAACAAAAACACCTTCAGCGTCACACTCCATTCCCTCAGTGTGCTTAAAAAAAAAAAAAAGGAACCTAGAAAACAGGTTGACCATTCATCAGTGTCTGCAGATGGTGAAATTATCAGGTATACCAAGCGGTGACTGAGTCATGGAGTCATGTTTTATGAGAGTAAATATAAATGTGAACCGAAGATGTTAATTTTTTTGTTTTTCAATTAAATGAATATAATCTTAAAGACTGATCCTAGATCAGCCTATTTACCCTTACAATCTCTGATACAAACAGGCCGTGTCCAGTTTCAGGTGGTGTGATTTGTGTGCGTTTTATGGGGTGTGTATCCCTCATTTATGGCCTTAAACTGTTTTGAGGCTTGTTTTCTCTACTCGAGACGCTAAAAGCTCTAAGCTAACCAGTGGCATTTCTTTTTGCGGTTCTGTAGTGAAAGTAAGTAAACCCCAGCTGATTTTTGTAAAACCTTTACTACAGCAAACAGTATGTTCATAAGATTTTATTTTACTGTTTCTCATTCGATTCTGATTGAGGTAACCAGGAGAGGTCAATAGGAAGACTCAACAAAGTTGATATCCTCTGTGATGGGTTTCTAAATTTTTTTTTTTTTTTCTTCTTTCATTCTGCCTTTTCCCCCCCCTCCCCTTTCAAACGATTCTTGTTTAAGAATTAAAAGTAGATGTTTCAGAAATGTATTTTTTAGTGTTTACGTTGAAGAGAGGGTGTAGTTTGAAATGATTTTAATGAACTGATGGTTTTCAGTCTTGGAGTGTGCTGGATGAACTCATATGCCTGTAATGTCTTAAATACGGGATTGTTTGAAAATAAAACAAAAAAAACAAAACCTTGATCTCAGTAAAAGAAAAAGTTTGTGTGATTTTCTCAAGACTCACCCTCTAGTTTGTTTCTTGTTTTGCACATTTCATGACAACTGTTTGCAACAATTCTTTTTTTCCCAGATTTTATTCATTGTCCTTACAGTGTTATCTGAGGCACAAAAGGGAAAACATGAATAAAATAAGCATTTTAAAAAATTATAAACAAAAAAAAACAACCATTATATTTACTTATATACTGTATATGCCGGCGCACATCTAGTAAAAACGAACTGTGGAAGTTTTGGTGGAGCCGTTTTGGCATGGCAGAAAATTGGCACGTTCCTCCAGTGAGTTTTTTTTTTTTTTTTTGTTCCCTCCTTTTCCTCAGTGCTTTCTTCATTTAATACATTATCACACTACCCACAGAGCCACTTCATACACATTTATACTGAAAACCTGCTTCTTAAAACAGTAGGAGACATAAAACATAAAAGAATGGGGGGAAAAAAAAGTCCCAAAGTAGTCTTCTCAGAGCACGAGGTGTCCGTCTTTAAAAGAATGGTCAGAGATGAGCGTGATTGGCTGCAAGTGTTCAAAGAAACATACTTAAGTACGAGTCCAAATTTGACCCTTTCAGATACTTTCCTCTCTGAAGGTTTGTCACTTAGTAAGAATCTGTGTGTCCTACCAAACCAAATTCAGTGTGTGTGTGTGTGTGTGTGTGTGTGTGCGTGCGTAACAGAACATGCATGTTTAGCTCTAGTGGGCCAAACCTGCATACTGTTACTGGCGACATGTACAGAATTGTGTGGCATTATGTTTATAAAGCAATGTCATTGTAAACTCATACCTAGTTGGCCTTATATATATTATGTACAATACGCTTGTGTTGTGCCTGTGTGTGTAGTTGTGTTTGTTATATGTACAGTAAAATAGGCATACATTGTGTGCTGATGGGTGTAATGTGAGATCATGTTAAATAGCTGTGTGTGTGTGTGTGTGTATATATGTATATGTGTAAGGTCAGTTCCAGATCTTGAGGAAGCTGTCCCAGGAGCCAGTGCACACTGCCATGCCATCGTCAGTCACACCGAGACAGCTCACTCGGTTGTCGTGGCCAGCCAAGACTCCTAAAAAGTAAAGGAACCAGGGTTTTAAGGCCTGTGCGCACAGTAATCAGATCTAGAAGTGACTCTGCTTTGCACCGATCATGTTCTACACCTTTCTCTAACCAGAACCTGAGAAGTGAACAAAATAACAAGAGAAATCTACGCACCACGGGCGTATTCGCTCGAAGATAAGAACGTAAGTTTAGTTAGGTTTAATATTGCCCTTGATGAAGGGCCGAGGCACACAGCCAGAGGAGCGTAAATCAGAAGTTTGCTGTATGGCAACTTGCTCAAGTTGAAGGTAAAGTGTGTTATTTAACCCCGACACAGTAGTACATTACAGCAAGATGTTTATGTAACTTGGTCAAATTCAAATCGTAATGTTCTCTGTAAAACAGAACACACTGAAATTCTCTACTCGTGTTGTTGAGGAATTGATCGGTTATAGTTTTTGGAATTTTTGATGGAAAATAGCGATCAAGAACTGGGATCTCTACATCATAAAGTATAGTTTAACCGATTTTTGATTAAGGAGAGAATAAGAAACTCGAGTGGTGTAATATTTTCTCCGTGTGGCCAATTAAATTGTGCTGATATGTAGAGACCCAACTGTTAATATTTTCTTATTAATATTTTTAAGTGTAATAAGCTCCCTGTTGGACTTTAAACCGAAGGGTTCATGGAAGTTTTTAACATTTTTAAATCCCTCTGAAAAGCAACTGATGTCTGTGCTCAAAAGCTCAAAGAACTCAAGAATGTAAATGTGTCAAAATGAGGAAAAGCCAGTTTCCTTTGTTGCGTTTCACAAACTTCTACTCTAGACTCCAGTGAAACTATACCTCTTCCAGATACGGCCACTTTCCTCCTGACCTACCTGCACGATCGCCCTTCATGGCGTCCCAGATGTTGCAGTTGAAGTCGTCATAGCCGGCAAGGAGCAGACGGCCTGAGCGGGAGAAAGCCACGGAGGTGATGCCGCAGATTATGTTGTCGTGGGAGTAAAGGCCCAGCTCCTGATCTGCCCGCAGGTCAAACAACCGGCACGTAGCGTCGTCTGAACCGGTGGCGAAAGCACTGCCACTGGGAAAGAACTGAAAGAGAAGGGAGACTTTTCCTACCGTTTTATCCAAATTTAGTATCAACTTGTGAATTTATCATTCACGTTTATAATGTAAACAAGAAGAAAACCACTTTTGGCTTCCAGATTGAGAACTATTTTAAAACGGTTAACTTTCTAACGGTTAATCCGGGAGTTGCAGTTGTTTAATTGGCTGAGCTGCAATGGGAGCCATTCTGAAACGTTCCATATAGAGTATCTATTGGCAACTAACAAAATGTTCATTACCAGATTAGTACAGCAAATCACTAAAGCCCATTAGACTGTGAATGGACAGAGTACTGTGCTAAATTCTTGAGCCACTGCCCCGACCTTCTTGTATTTTTAGAATAGTTCTCCAGCCTCCCTGAAGGTCAAAGACTTTGGCTCTCATTTTCAGTCGAGAGGATTGGACAGTGACCTCTGTATGAATCATTCGAGCTGAGCAAAGCCATCTAACGTGAAACATGAAGGAGTGTGGAAACGGACGCAGAAGATTACAGATGATCAGGCTGGCGATTAGTTTACTAGTGAAGCTCTTGATGGTTGTTTATTTCTTCACGAGAGACCTCCGAGTGCGAGTGTGTTTCAGATACTCACACAGACAGCATTGATGTCAGACTCATGGCCTGTAAAGGTCTGTCT
This sequence comes from Hepsetus odoe, assembly GCA_017165825.1. NCBI lineage: Eukaryota > Metazoa > Chordata > Actinopteri > Characiformes > Hepsetidae > Hepsetus > Hepsetus odoe. The sequence continues at coordinate 6,303,301 of CM029371.1, forward strand.
GCACATGCTGTCTCGGATGTCCCAGAGCTTGATGGAGGCGTCACACGCGCCGGATACAAACGTACGGGAATCTGGAGAGAGGGACAGGCTCATCACGTCTCCGCTGTGCCCCGAAAACAGAGTGGTCTGCTGCCCTGTCTCGATGTCCCACAGCGCACTGGCACATGGACACAAATATACGTTAGAATTATTTACTGCATTAGAACACACACAGTGAAGTCTTTCAGCTTTAACCTCAAAGTGAAGCTGCACTAATTTTCTTGGGTGTGTAGAAATGATTGGAAATAAACAAATGGCTTTATGGAGTAACAGACAGACAGACAGGACCGTTGTGTAAATAAGATAAAGCGCACCAAGCAGTATCTCCTGAACTAGTGATGATCTGATTGTCATCAATGAAGCGGCAGCAGGAAAGGTAACCTAAGGAACACACAAAGGAAACCATCACACTTTGCCAAAACCTCGCAGAAACCAAATCCTCTGCGTGTGTGTGCGTGCGCACCTGTATGTCCAGGTAGTTCTCGGCTGACCCGGACGTTGCCCTCACGAGTTTTCAGGCTGTAGATGGAGCATATGTTGTCAAGTCCACCACAGGCTACGAAGTTACCCGATGGAGCGTAAGCGCACGTCATCACCCAAGATGACCGCAGCGGGATGGCATGGATCTGCCCAACCAGAATGTTCCATTTTAGAAGTACAGCCGTGGTCTACTCTGGACATTTTAGTGTTTTTCCTTCTCAAACAATTTATACAAGTAACCGGATCATTAACATCTTTTGGAGCAGAACTGGGGTCACTGGTCTGTCGCAGTGGGACAAAAATGACACGATAGCAGTTTTGCACTGTATTCTGAAGCAATATTACATTTCTGTATAGCTTCAAACTTTACCATTTACTCTAAAGGTAATGTGAAAACGGGAAAAACAAGTAAGAAAAATATACAATTGGGGTATTTCAGGGTTGTTTTTTTTTTTGGCATGTTGGGATGCAATACCTTGTTAGTGGTGTAGCTGTCCCAGATGATCAGTTTACCATCCTGTGAAGCGCTGACCAGGAGCCTGAGAGACAGAAATGAAGGGGGAATAAAAAATGCTTTAAAAGAGGAAGAAATCCAGAGTTGACGGCAGAGATTTCCTCTGACAAAGGGATTACAAATGGCACCCTCTTGTGGATGAAGGCATAATTACAAGGTGGGAAAGGCAAGTGCACCAGCAGGAATATCAGATTGGTTTATTTTCAAGATGCTCAACAATTTTAAACAAATGAGACTGAGGATACTATTTCAACTCTATGTAATAAAATCAACTGAAGAGCAGCTGAATGGATGCACACTTACACTACTTCAAACAATCATAAGCAGTTCTAAATCAATGCACTTGCATGGCCACCTTTAGATCGATACATGTTCACACGCTGCCTTTTATAGTGTGATGAAAGACAATCTTCAGCAGTGGAAATCTTGGCAATAGAGCTACAGCCCTAATGTAGGTTAAGAAGAAGTGTGTGTGCTGTACCTGGAGTCCGAGCCCCAGTGCATGGCATAGATTTTAGCCAAATGACCTCGCAGGGTACGCCTTGTCCGCATCTGAATCCTACCCACCGGGTCCAGCCCTGCCGTTATCTACACACCAAAAACAGCAACCATTATTTGGATTATACATTATTATAAACTTTTTCTGCATCCTATCCCATATGTTTGTGTGTTGATGTATATCAGACCTGATTAAGGGTGGAGTCCCCACATGCTTTCCTTGCATCCTGCAAAAAAAATACATGTCATTTTCATTCATGTAGTTTAACAACGCAATTAAAATTAAAAAAAGGAAAAAACACAGTTCATCTGTTCCACGGTATAATCTTATGCAAAACAGATTATTTTGAACAAATTACACTCGTCATGCAAGTTTTCAATGGGTTTGTGCAACAATTCCATTGCTCAGTAATCATGTGACATCATGAAGATGTTCTTACTCGTATCTGGCTCTTCAGCTGCTCAGCTTCCTGCCGAAGCTGCTCCAGTTCACTCATCTTGGAATAAATTTGACTTTCAACCTGAGCCGCCTGCAAGATCAGACATGACACAATCATTAAAATGAAAATAAGATTACATATTAAGAGCGGAAATCTCACCGACCCATAAATCTGCGCTAAACCCATGCAGGAACAAGTTACTTGCAGATAGTGTTAATTAATTCTCAAATGAAAGCTTCATAAATGTATTTTTATTACTGTTTATTTATGAATATTAAGATAATCCCCCTCAATCTGTAAAACAACGTTATCTGCTGGGAAGCATAATCTGTGTGCTTGGGGCTCAGGGGCAGCAGTGACCACTAAATCTGCTATAATCTGGATTAGAGTGTAATCCAGTGATTTTTGTGATTTAAAGGTCATTCACGGAGCGTAACATGAGCAGGATTACTACAAAATGATATAAAATAGTTAATGATAACAATATCTGCATTAGTTCTTGAAATACAAAGGAATAACTTTGGAAAAATGATTACGCCTGGAGCAGGTCAAAGAAGACCGCCACAATCAAATCAATCATGAACATACAATCATAAACTTTAAAAACCAAATTGTTTTGTCCTAGACTAAAAAAAATTGAACGGTTTGTACAGTTAGTTTGGACATTATTTCTTTATAGAGATCCAACTGAAATATCGGACAACACCTTGATGAGAATTTGAGTTTGAATTTTTTTTTTTTTAAACTGCTGGCATATTGCTTCAAGTTGTGTGTTTTCACACAGCCACGCATTCAAACAAGACAAGCCTTTTACATGTGTTTGTGGGCGCATTCAAATAAAATGCAAACCAAACACCAAAGTACAACTGTCCTGCACACTCTCACTGACCTACATTTGCATATTTCCTGTTAACAGACTTGTGCCAGAGATAGAGATTCTGAGAAGCCAAACTCGCTTCACACAAGCACTTTGCATAAAAAACAGCAAGCAGGAAACACCAATATCCTGATGGTACTGTGACTGACCTAACGAGTTAGGGATACGGCAGGGACTTTCAGTAAACACAAACACAATGCCACGTGACTGGTGGTCAACAGCGAAAGGTGATTGTCAGCAGTCGGACCTCAACAATTCTGCACTTACAGCATTCATCTGTAGAGAGACAGTTCTGATATTAGACTGAAGACAGGCTGAATGTGAATTTTTCTTTAAAGGTTTTTCTGCAGAATTCGGTAATGTTCAATTCAGTCATGTAGGTTTGAGAAACCTACAAACAGCCAACTGTTTGCATCAGAAATGGTTTCAAAACCAATCTTTCTAGTAACATCTAGAGCTCTTGACAATGTACAGATCACGTCTCTCTTTTTGTAATCGTTATTCAAAAATATTGACGTGAATTTAAAATAAATTAAATTAAAAAGTGCATCTTGTCAGGTGTATAAAAATGAAGACAAAGTGAGAAAAGGACATTTTTATACTATGCTGCACGAAATAAATTAAATACACTATCAATTTTGCCATGATTATAACATTGCTGTTTGTATGCTTTCTACATACTGAGGATATCTACAATACTCTCCAAAAATCATACTGGCAACATCATATAATAAGCAGCAGTCATAATGTCCAGGTCTCATTTGTATCGAGCAGTCCATCACTTACGAGTCATTTATTTACAGTGTTGTGAAAGAAACCAGGGGTCCAGATGTCTAAAACAAAAATGTTCCTCTACCTTCCTGCTGAAGTGGCTGACCTTAATACTGGCACACTGTAGCATGAGGTTTTGATATTTGAACAAAAAAAATATCAAAACACAAATTAAATGCAATCCTTGTCTCATGTCAAAAGTCAAATAAATCCTTTTTCTTCAACAAAAGATTCAATTTTCATTGGAAAAAGAATAGATAAACTGATATACATATATCCACTGAGGGGACAAATAGGAGCAAAAATGCCAGTATAACTAAATGGACACCACCCTGAATATAGTGGGAGTCAGACACCCAAAAGTCAATATGATTAGTGTCGTCTTCTCTCGGCTGCCCGCTATTAGGGGTCACCACATGTTTAGTGTAAAAAAACATAACTTCTCTCAAACTACAGCTACATCTGCAGCAAAGAGGCACAGACTTACTCATCTAGCTTTGAGAGTATTTACCCTGGTGTTGTCTGAAACGGCTTCCTGAATAAATTACATTTTGTACTTTTTTTTACAGCTTCCCGTAGGTCATCCTGAGTCCCAAACCACATTGACCAGTCTACTCCATATTAAAGAACTGGATGTGGTTTGATCAAAATGAGAGGAAAAATGTAGATTAGACTAAAGAAGCATTCAGACACTAAACTGATTTGATTACCTCTGGGATCAGTGAAAACAAAATGATGTAAAAGTAACATCATATGTTGAACTGACTCAGAATCATCCCTGTGTTCCAACACCCAACCATGGACAAAGGGTCCGAATCCAACTTTTCAAAACAGCCCCCATAATCTTCCAGAACAGCTGAGGCTCAGAGAATTTTATTTATTTATTTATTTATTTATTTATTTTTAACTAAACCTAGGGTCCATTTGACTTTCCAAGGGGATTTCCTGCCCCTCTTTAATTTCTGACTAAATGATTAAGAAGTAACTCAGAATGGGTTTGATGTAATTGCTTGAATTCTAGATCTAGATCTGCTCAGAATTGCTCCCAGAGGTGGTGACTGGATCCAGACCTCACAAATGCAAAGGATCCCTCACAGAAAGCATTTGCACGAATCGATTAGTGAAACACTTTCTCTGGCTGAATATTCATATGGAAGCTTTAGGCCTCAAAGATAGTTTGAAGAAAATGTTCACAGGTGAGAAAATGTCCTTTTGTGCCAAAATGAAACATCCTTTATCAGAATCCAGAGCGCAAACAGAAACATGAAGCTTCACTGATACTTTGAGATTCATTTATTTGCACTGTGGACATTGGGACCCCTGAGTCCTATTGCTATTGCTGACAAATCAACAATGTCATCAACTCATGGGAAACTACTCTCGGGTGTCTTTTTACATCACGATGAAGAAATTCTGAAAACAACTTGTTGGAATTCCCCTTTAAGAAGTGAAGGAGTGTAGATTGGGCCGACATGCATGTCGAAACAGGATGTTCATTTCAACCTGCTTCACGCAACGTCAAAGCGTCCTTATGGAGATACGGTCGATAATAGCCAGGGTTGAGCTTTGAGGAGTGAAGAAATCTGCTTGTTTTTCGATGGATAAAATGACAAACGCACATCCACTGCTACTTGATACTGGTGGCCTTAGGCCCACCTCTCTGGTTGAAATTTTGATGGACTGAATTGAGCTTCCATTACCATTCATACATTCGAGTCTAAAAAAAGAACGGGCAGAGAAGGGCCCACTAGAGTGGTGGATCGATCCCAGAATCTACAAGCTGGCAAAGAAGCGTCTCTCTGTCCCGGCCCGAGAGGTTGTTTAAGTGCATGATGTTCCCAAAGTGAGTACTTGTGCTGAATAATCACGATCTCCAAACTGACCGATATTTTTGCCCTGTAGGAGGAACAGTTCAGGGTTCTTCAGCTGAGAGTTGAGCAGGTCTTCAGGGGTCCAGCAGAGCCCCCTGACACTGATCACATCCTCAGACCCACCCTCCACTCTGGGGTCTGGAGAAGTGGACCACCTCTGCTAAACAATGTCGACGTCGTTCAGGAAAGAGCAGCCCGAAGGTGGCCCAGCATTCTCGGACACCTCGGGCTCCTTCCTGGGCAGATCGCAGCGAAGGACAGCGCCCCTATGGAGCCGCTATAACGCGCCTCGAGGCCTTTAAAGCTCAAGCCTGCAAGGTGGAGCCAAAACCTTCCTGCCGTCTTCGGTGTTTCAGCCTCTTCAACCCAAAACACGGAATAAAATCAACGCCGTCAGTCCCACAGGTCGCACTACTTCAGCACGATCCGTTTCAGTGAGATGATTCACAGCTTCTCGCTCTTTTGTCCGTTCCACCTTAAACGGCGCATCCTCGCGCCTGTGATTCCTAAAGCGGGTTCGATCATTATCCCCAAAACAAGGCCCGGTCCGCCGTCAGCTCCGGAGTCCGGACTCGACCCGACCGACAGACGAGCCGGGCAGGTTTTAGGACCAAATACATCAATAAAAAAGCGTTTTCATGAAGGCAAACAGCACAATCCATCACCCCCCTTAAATGGTGCAGCAGGTACAGACGCGAGAATGAATCATTTAAGGTGGAACGGAAAAGTCGACTAGGAAGCCAACAACGTCCCTTTAAGGTGGGACGAACAGTTCGTGTAGGAAGTGCGCGGATATTGTGTGGGGAAAAGGAAAACACAGGAACACGCCTGGGCTTGACTAATAAACCCCGTTTCTTCTTCCCCATACCACCTTAACGGCGCCATCAGATACTGGACCGCTTCACTTAAGGTGGAACGGGGAATTGGCCCGAATCTGAAGCGGGTTTGTGGCGAACACGCGCGCGCGTGTGTGTGTGTGTGTGTGTGTGTGTGTGTGTGTGTGTGTGTGGGCAGAAGTAAAACGCTCGCCACACTGTGCCGTCGAGCAGCCTACCTGTGTGCTGGGCCTCTGCGGGGGGGCTGCCGGGCGCGGGCCGAGTGCGGGGCTCGTCGGTGGGCTCGAGGAAGCGGCGCGGTCCTTCTGTCCCCGAAGCGCTCAGACGTGAAGAGACATAACGGCAGCTTGGGCTCGGGCTCGGGCCTGGGCGACGCCGGGGTGGAAACCGCATCAAAAAGGGTTCAAAGCCGAGGCCAGCGGTTTCATTCCACCGCCGAGCGGTAATTACAGAATAAGAGCCCTTTTGTTCCCCAGTCTCGAGCTCCGAGCAGATCGACACGACGCCGTTCGAATCTCTCCAGAAAATCCGTTGGTTTTTTTTTTTTTTCGCGGCTCTTCGTTCGTTTCCTTCCTCCACGGCTACTCCTCCTCCCTCTTTCCCCCCTTTTCCTCGTCCGTCTGACCGTCGTATCCTCGTCCCGAAAATAAAAAGGTTTTTGAGCAGTCGGTGTCGAAGCACGGCGAGGAGCGCAGGAGCAGCCCGGGCGCCGCTGAAGCAGTCTAACAGCGCGAGCAGGCAGCTGTGGCAGCCGCGCGACCCATCAGTCCAGGACAGCCCAAGTGGCGGCAGGAGGAGAGGGGGAGTCTGCGCAGTTCCTCCAGCCGCGCACACGGCAGAGACTCGACCGGCAGACTCGCCTCCGTGACCGAGCCCGCGTCAAAACGCTCGGGAAAAGGTAAAACGGGCGAGCGTCCCGGTCGACCACACCCTTTTTGTGCGGACCGTACCATTCAAAACACCCCTCTCTGAAAAAAAGGGAAGCGTGCCGTCGTTCCCGTTCTCCAACTGCTCCGTTCCACCTTAAACAGCGCGGACCGTTTAAGGTGGAACGGAACGTTAAACTGGAAGCGGGAGAAACGTGTGAGTGAGCGCTGTACAAGCTCAAGATGTTCACTTGAATGTTGAGACAAAAAGACCTTTCTCTCGGAGTGCTCTCGTCATACTGCGCATCCAGCGGCGCCCAGTATCACCGGGCGTTTTCTGCTCAACGAACTCCACATTTTAGGGAACCGGATTCTGCATCCAACCCGCCCGGGAGAAAGGGCAACAAAATGGCCGTAATCGACAAAAGGGCTACCGAAGCGCCAGCAGTGCTGGTTTAAAATAAACTTCTCGGGGTGTTAATTAAAATTATTCTCCTGTGTGGGTTTCCCTCTCCAGGGACACCCAGATGGCCTTATTCCAATTACACCAGGTATAATTACAGTGCGAGTGTGTGTGTGAGAGAGAGAGCATCTCTGAGTTGGAACTACAATATCTAGACCCCAAGAAACACCTAAAACATGATCAATATAATCCTTTATTTAGTACCAAAACACAAATATATAGGCCGAGGCCACCTATTGCAAAAGAAGCTAGTAGACACTAGTCCACTGCGTGTAGGGCTGTATGAGGTTTGGAACGCAGCCTTTGGAATTGTTGAGGTTAAAATAAAGGACTTCTCATGAAGAGTCAAAGGCGGGGGTGGGCCGAATAACATTCAGAGGAAAGCTCTAAACTATACTGTTCATTGGCTTTTTTTAGACCAGAAACCATTTCCTCCCGACTGAGGCTTTAAAACTCCCAAGTCCGAGTCAAACCGTGGCCGCTGATCGCCCTGCATCACTCCCCCCTCACCAGCCCATGTGATGGTACGGTCCACCTGCCTGCTCGTCTTAAGGCCCCTTTAGGGACTGGAGTAGCTGAGGATGGGGTTGCTAAGCAACACCGTTTGCAGAGGCCCAGGCTAGTGATCGTTGAAGGGATGGACACGCAAAGCCGTATACCAATCCTACACACACACACACACACACACACACACACACACTCTCTCTCGGAACATAAGGCAAGAACGAAAATACACAGTAAACACATTCCCACGAGCATACGAGAATATATTAAGGGCTCCCTGTCAGTCAGTAATAAAAGTAGTGACTATTAATGCCGTTATAAATAAATACATACACACACACACACACACACACACTATTATAAATGATTAAAACAGAATATAATCCTTATTATTACAAGTTGTAATTATGAAAGTGAAAAGTGAAAGTGACTTGTCATTGTGAGTACACAGTGAACCACTACAAAATTGGATCTCTGCATTTAACCCATGCACACCATGCAGCAGGGGCAGCTTTGAACACACACAGGGAGCAGTGACAGGGACAGTACCTTGCTCAAGGGTACCTCAAGGCAACCTACTAGTAAGGGGTTTGAATCCACAATCTTCTGATCCTGTGGCTCCCTAACCAGTAGGCCACTGCTGCCCAGAGTAGTGTTCTATTTCTCAGTGGGGTAACTAGAAAACATGTACTCAGTTAATCAAGTATTTTTGACGGATATGTGCTTTCCTGTGTATTCTTAAATAAGTCTACTTCCTGTGCCTCTTGGAAGCTCAGTTCGGAGCATTTGATTTACAAGGCATTTTTGACCAAAAGATCCTCAAAAGGTAATAACAGTGTCTTGGATCCATACTATTATAAATGCAATACTACATGCTGCACATGCACATTGGGTACAATTTGCATTACAACAGGATAAATATTACATATTAAACATAAATGCATACTATAGATTCACTCTTCATACTGTATTTGCTAACTACAGACTACTACATATGCACACACACTACATATGCAGACTGCATACTATATATACAAAGTACCTTTGTGTAATATAATACATTTGAAAAATATTGACTACCAATGCATAATATACAAGAAATGCATACTACATATGTAGTACATAGTGTGAAAATGTTGGGTCTACTATTTAAATGTAGTATATAGTATGCACATGTAGTATTGTGAATATGCAGAATGTAAATTTAGCATGTAGCACATAGTGTTAATATATAGCATTTGCATACTACATATACATAGTACATTGTAGATATTTACATTATATACTATAAATGCATACTACTAATTTAATTTGCACACTATATGCTACACATTTAGGCTACATACTACTTTTGCTTATTACACACTGCATGTTCACACGACATACTACAAACGTATATTACATACTACATTTTTGTTATACACACTACATATATGGCCTGTTGTAATCACCTGATTGCAATCAATTGCCCATGACCTGCGAACATATACGCTTCATGCAAACACATATGCACACTCATATGTTTTTAACTTATGCAGGGGAAAACTTTGGATGTGGGGACGAACATGGTAGAAGCATGTTAAATAGTTAAGAAGAGTTTTTCTTTGTTTCAATAAACACAAACTTCATATTCAAAAAGGTAAGAACAAACTAGGCCCACTGGTAATTAAGCGGCACTAGAGGGAGCCATTAGTTAAGGTTCTGAAATCTAACGGAATAAAATAATGTAGATCATTGAATGTATTCTATTCTGCTAAATACTAACCACGGCACAGAGTTATGGGGACAGAGCTGCAAGAAGCAGGTGAGAGAAACTGGAGAAACCCAAAGGCTACCTTTAGACCTGAAAGAAGAAGAACGTAAACCCGTTGAAACCAGCTCTGCTTCCCCCATTTCCAGCATGCAGAAGTGTTAACAGCTTTTGCAAAAGATATTGTTGTGACACATAAAAACAGTCTATACGCTATAAGATCCGGAGAAGACTCGATGCGTCCAGTCCGACTTTTTATTACCTTAATATAATCTTCACTATTCTTAATCTAACATAAGGTTTGCATACAGACCTGCCTTTGAACTACAGACTTCCACTAATGTTTAACTCTGATGTTTTTTATTCAAACAGTGGCTAAAAGTGCAAAGGTCAAAAAAACAGGAGGGCCAGCTCTCAACAGCCAGTCTCCCAGATGTGGCCACACTGATTTCAGGAATGCGGGGAATCTTGAACGCTGACGTGGGAAGATCGAGCTGAGGCAGTAACAGCTCAATAAAACTAAAGGTGTAAAGGCTGGCTTATAATGTTTCATTTCTCTAGACTGATTGGATCATTTCATAAGATTTTCCTATAAGTAGCCTGTAAACTGCCCTTAGATACAAGTGTGAAGTGAGGAAGTGTATTCATTTATTCATTCATTCATTCATTCCTCTGTTGCAGAAAAGTGTCCCAACTGAGAAGACGCGGATGATGAGCATTGAATTAAAGAAAGAAATGGAGAAACATGACCGAGGTGTGCGTGTAGTCGACTTGGCGAAGCAGTACGAGCGCAGCACTTCTACAATCTGCACCTGAAACAGACACATTGGACAGGTTTTTATGGAAAACCCGCCCATGAAAGAGATGACAGCAAAACGGGCAGAAATCAGCGAATAAGATTCGGTTATTCAGGTCAGCCGTTCTCCTCCACCTTCGTCAGCATCAAGTCATCTGATCTCCAAGGCAAATGCTGTACATTATACTTATTAAAACCACTTTATTGCAGTACATTCTATTATATTGTGTTTTTATACAATATTTGTTATTTATAAGCACATTTTTCTTATTTAAAACATGTAACAAATACAGTGCAGTGTTTTTTGGGGGATCTGGAACGGATTAATGGCATTTCAATTCATTTCAATGGGGAAAATTGATTTGACATAAGAGTAATTTGAGCTATGGGCTCTGTCACGGAATGAATTAAACTCGTAAGTCAAGGCACCACTGTATATAGATATATGTATATATTAAATGGTGCACATTGTCAAGCCTGATATATAATTCTTGTTTTATAAAAAAGCTCATGAATAAATCCTGCACAGCAACTGGTCACTCCAGCAACATGGAATTTAGGAGGTGGTAAAAGTGATAGTGACTATTTTTGTCATTGTGAAACATGGCACAGCACACAGTGAAACACAACGCTATTCAACCTCTGCTTTTCACCCATACACACTATGCAGCAGAGGGCAGCTATTTAAAGCATCCAGGGAGCAGTGAGGGGAACAGTACCTTTCTCAAGGGTACCTAAGGGCAACCTACTGGTCTGGGATTTGAGCCCATGACCCTCAGATCATGGGGCCAAGTCCTTACCTACTAGGCCACCGCTTAAAGGTCAACTGCTTGGAAGGCAGCTATGCTCACCACTATACCACCAACTCTCCTGGTACTGGTGTAAGTGCTATTCATAAAAAATCTATACAAATGTTATAAAAAGTATTTTTAAAATATTTTTTTCCAACAATTGCATTGCATTTCATTTTATTTCTCGATTTTTCAATCATTTATTTACTAGTATAAAAATGTCGAAGCCTATTACTAGCCACAACCTTTGCAAAAGCAAGAACTATATTACCCATAATTCCTTCGCATCGCTGCTTTGCGACAATTCAGGCAGCGCACCCACCGACTCTTCTAATTAAAAAGAAAATTAATTATTCGATTTTTTTTAACGATCACAGGATCGAGCACTACATTTCCCATAATTCCGTCGCATCGTTGCTAGGCGACACTGTAGAAAGTGCACAGAGCGACTTATCCGATTTGTTCATTCGGTTTAATAAATTAAAATAAAGTAAGATCATTCAAAACTTAAAAAGTTTTCATTTCTCTTTATTTTAATTTTGTTGATTTATTGTATTAGTTACATTCTAATTCAGAACTGGCGTTCCCGTAGTTTCCCCATTACCCGTCGCATCTTCGCAGTGTGACGCTTCCGAAAGAGCACAAAGCGATTTTCCTCATTTGTTATTTATTTTAACAATTGATCATAAACATTTACCTTTTTTATTCTATGGCAAAATTATGAATTGTCATCTTCCTCGTATTCTTTTAATTACGATTCAAATCCCGCACAGGAGAACTACATTTCCCATAATGCAGTCGGATCATTGCTATGCGACGCTGCAGAGAGCGCATCGCGGGACTCTTTTGGTTGTTTAGCACGTACGTTTATTTACTGATGTAATATTAAATCTTTTAAAGCATCCCATTTTGGTTATGTTTTAAACTTTACGTGGTGATGGATGAAACGCTAGCCTAATGTATATATAAAAACAAAAAACAACCGTGAGTAAGCGATAGGCTGCGCTATAAGCTAGGCTAGGCTAACCCGTGAACAGCCAACCGTACGTCCGTCATGTCCTCGGACGGCCTCGGCGTGTCTTTCCTCCAGTACGAGCTGGCTTCCACCATCGAGCAGGCGGTGCGCGGTGCCGTTGAGACGGTGCTCCGGGAAACGGCGCGGGTGGTCAGCGCTAGGCTGACGGCGGCGCGCGATGCTGCGGCCGAGTCCCGTCGGGAGAACCGGAGTCTGCGGGAGCGGCTGGAGGCGAGCGAGGGGGAGTTGCGGGCCGTGCGCTACTATGTGTCGGCCGCCGAGAAAAACATAAAGCAGTGCTTCCTGCTGGATCAGAGGCGGCCGGGAGCCGAGGGCTCAGCCTCTTGTGAAGGCGGGCTCCTCCAGCTCCAGCGCGGGAGGTCCCTGCGGAGCGCGGCAGCTCGGAGTGCCGGATCGAAAGCCGTGCCGAGCGTTGGGCTCTGTCTACCCACCGTGCAGAGCGACTGGCCCCGCAGGAGAGTAAGGACTACGGGTAAGGAACCTGCGAGCTCCCGAGGATCCGCGGAGGCGGACTCCGAGCCGGAGAGGACGGGAGGAGAGGTGGAGGAGTTTTACATCGCAGAGGAGAACGGAGCTGACAAAGGTGGGTGCGGAGGGTGAGCCGCATCTCTCTCAGAAAGAGATCTGCATCTAAATCTATACTGATCTAACTCATTTCTGTCCGATGATTCTGCACTGCTCTGACAGCTAGTGCTGCTCGAAAATAGCAGAAATCATAATCCTGATCTTTTTTGGCCAGCGTGGAGACCACGGTTGTTTAAAAAGATTACTTAGTGACTTTGGAGACATCAATTTACTGAAGATTAAAAAAAGAAAAAACATTTTTCCATTTTCCATCTTCTTTTAGCTTTAAAGTGAAAATTATTTTTTAAAAATGCACATGGTAAAAGGCACAATTTTTTTATTAGATTATTATTTTAATATTTATGCACACATATATTCATATAGCTTTAAACTGTTTAAATATATATAATAATAAACTGATAAAAATATAAAATGTTATGTGCACCTATACTGGGGGAAGAGGAAGACACCTGAGCAGGGTCAGAGAAAACACAGCTCAGACAGACCAGGAGTATGAACAAAAATATTATACTTTTAGTGAGACACCCAAACACCACAGCCTTAAAAAGTTCCTACACTAACTCACACATCGGGAAAAGGGAAACAAACAAACAGAAACAGCCAGACTAACAGGTGACATTGAAACACTTACTAAACCCGAACGAGAACACTGGGGATCTACCTGAATACACCGGAACCTGAAAATGAACAAAGGATAGTAGTGCGGCGGCTAACCGCTAACTCATCTGACTCATAGACTCATCTGAGTCTGAACTCCAGCATGCACCACACAGGGAACCAAAACGCAAACACACACGCTACACATTGCAACGTTCTATTTATTCCCTCTTGCTGCAGAGGTTCCACCAATGATTTCACTTTGGTGATAATTACAGCAAGAGGCCCTTCAGGTGCGTTGGCTCACAACAAATAAACTATATATAGTAATAAACTGTTTGCGTTGATGCATGTAGATTATCTAGAATATGTTGTTGCCATGCAACCATTCGTCTTTTATCATGTAATACTGAACAATAATATTGCTGTGCTTAAATTTCCCTTTTTTTAGTTGTATGTATCTTATAAAAACACAAACCTTACATTTTCCATTTTCACTCTTTTAGGCTGAATGTCAATTGGCGCTCTATTTCCTACATAATGGGCTCCTGCTGGAGATGTGTCTTAACAAAGTCCCAGTGTGGAGACATCCACATTTGCACAAATCATAGAACCTAGATGACTCAAAACCCAACAAATCTTTATACCAATTTGACATGTTTTTGTCCTTCTTCTTGAAATGTTTCTCTTTTGTAGATTATAAGGCTTCTGGAAGTTCAGTGCAGGATTTTGGGAGGCTTCAGGAGGAGCAGGAGGTGGCAGGCTTATCCTCAAAAGCCCTTGATGACCCATCCGATCTGGGAAAGTATGAGTTTGAGGTGGGCGCTCCTGCGAGTACAGTTACAGAACTGGGTCTCATTCAGGTGCTGGATGGCAACCAGGTCAAACAGAGTGCTGTCAAAATCGAGGACGATCCTGAACTGCAGTCTGTGGAGCCACCAGTGACAGACCCAGTGACGGCTTCCTCAACCTCACCTTCAGTATCTACCACACATTCTCAGCAGCTGATCAGCGACGGCGATGCCCTGCTAGGCTTGATGCCACCCATCGAGGGCGACATCACCCTCGCCAGTGGGGCAGAGTTTCAGAGGGACAGTGCCGACAAAGTGCACCGCTGTAACGTGTGCGGCCGTGGTTTCCGTCGCTTCTACTGCCTGAAGACGCACCAGCGCATTCACACAGGCGAGCGACCCTACCCATGCCGCTACTGTGAGAAACGTTTCCGCCACCTTGACAGCCTGCACAAGCACCAGCGCATCCACACGGGTGAGAGGCCGTATCGTTGCGCACTCTGTGGCTGCTGCTTCCGCGAGTTGGGCCAGCTGAAAAAACACCGCCTCAAACACTCTCCCACCAGTGGCGGCACAGCAAACATGGCTACAACAGCCCCTCACACATCCCTCTCTCTTATCCCAGCTGGAGCTTCTTACATATGGCCACATCTAAACTCCCAGTCTCTGGATTCTGTCTAAGCTTCAGATAGAAAGACTTGAATGGGATGTTACAAGAACAGTGCCTGTTCCACAGCAGTTCAGTTTGAAAAGACATGCAGAAACTTCAGACATGCATCCACAGAAGTGAAAAAGCTCTGCCATGATGAAGGAAGGTTTCATGTGTGCACACAGATAAAAAAAAAAAAATATGAAAAAGAAAGTACATCCGGAACATTAAGGAATCCAGATATTCCTTCAGTACAGCAGAGTGTACATCAGTTTGACTGCTGTGTGTCAATAGTGTATGCATACTTTTTTCCCCGCGATGCAGTTTGAGCTGCTGAACTCTTTTAGTTGGCCTGAATTTGTGTCCCCATAGGAAAATGTGTACATGACCTTTAATCACTACTGACCAAATTGTGGCTGGAGGATGAATATACAGTGGTGCCTTGACTTACGAGTTTAATTCGTTCCGTGACGGAGCTCGTAACTCAAATTACTCGCATGTCAAATCAATTTTCCCCTTGAAATGAACTGAAATGCCATTAATCCGTTCCGGATCCCCCAAAAAACACTGCATTTTTTTGTTAAGATTTTAAATAAGAAAAATGTGCTTAGAAATAACGAACATTGTATAAAAACATGTAAAAAGAATGTACAGCAATAAAGTGGTTTTATTAAGTATAATAATATATAATAATAATATAATAAGGGGCAGTGGTGGCCTAGTGGTTAGGGAGTTGCCCCCACATCAGAAGATTGTGTGTTCGATTCCCTCACCAGTAGGTTGCCCTGAGGTACCCTTGAGCAAGGTACCAGCCCTGTCACTGCTCCCCGGGCGCTTTCAATAGCTGCCCACTGCTGCACGGTGTTTGAGTGCGTGTTTGAGTGCAATTTCGTTGTGGTTCACTGTGTGCTGTGTTGTGACCTCGCAATAACAAGGGTTGTCACTTTCACTTTCACTTAATGTACAGCAATTGCTTTGGGGATCAGACGACTTGATGCTGATGAAGGTGTAATAAGGAATAACTGAATCTTATTCGCTGATTTCCACCACGCTTTCCTCACTTTCATGGTGGGGTTTCTCGATTAAAAACCTGTCCAATGTGTCTGTTTCAGGTGCAGATTGTAGAAGTGCTGCGCTCATACTGCTTCGCCAAGTCGACTACACGCACACCTCGGTCATGTTTCTCGATCATTTCTTTCTTTAATTCAATGCTCATCATCCGCTGCTTCTTCTCAGCACTGTCCTTCGCACTCACTTTCTTCGGATACGAAATTTAGCAAAATAACTGCGAGCGAACCGCTTAAAGTGAACGAGTGAGACACGGGATGCTGGATGGATGTTCACTGCGTCATCTAGTGGTGGGTCTCTGAAGCTGGCTCGTAACCCCAATTTCAGCTTCAACACAAAATAAAAGAAACAGCTGAGAGACGCTCATATCTTGAAAAACTCGTTAGTTGGGACACTCGTAAGTCAAGGTACCACTGTATATCAGAGTGAACGTTACTGTTCCTCGTAGCTTGAAAGGGAAATGAAATGCATATTTCTGACCCTCAATTTCTCCTCAACCACAGGGCAGTTTCAGTTTCTGGAATGCAGAACTACCCAATACTACATATACATGGTATAATAGCTTATAGGCAAAGATCATCGTTTCTTTTTTACATTTTTAAAAATTTTTAATGTAAAATCAGAAACCAGAGGTCACACATTATTGCAGCATGTAAATAAAAGATTTTATTAATGATCAATATGATAATGATCAAAAATCCCCAGCAAGCCTTCACTTGTCTCTCAAGTTTTAACATGTAATGTTACTTTTCATGCAAAAGTCTAGAAACCTATCGTAAAACAGCATCTCAGGCATTTCCTGTCCAACTGTCCGCTTCTTAAAACTACTAGTTCTGACACTGTAAATTTCCCTCAAGCAGTATTTCACACCGTGACTGTTCTTCACAGGTTGTCTGTTGTTTTGCAGTAAATTTCATTTTAATAATCAAGAGAAAAATACTGGAAAGAAATTGAGATCATACATAAACTGTCATCTTTGCTGATATAAATCTCCCACGTAGTCTTAATAAAGGTTTATTTATTGGGTGATGAATGTATCTGCTGTTTCCACTTCTGTTTCCATGAAGGACATTAGTGCACAGAGATTGCATGTCTGATTTAACTGGCTCAATTTAAAGCCTCTTAATGCTGTTAAGAGTAGCTGTGCTGTGTATCATCCATCAGCCAAAAATATCCAACCAGGTGTGCCTTAGTGGTCTGAAACTGGCCACCAAAGAAGGGCTTGAGGACAGTAAATACGCTGTGCATCAGCCGTGCCTAATAATAAGAATAATAATAATAATATTTTTCTTTTGGCTGCTCCTGTTTAGGGGTTGCCACAGAGGTTGATCTGTTTCAGTAGTCATAAAAATGATATATTTATACACTGTGTGTGTGTGTGTGTAGGCATAATGAAAGTAACTATTCTTCTCAGCGCGAGGTCACAGCACAGCACACAGTGAGCCACAACGAAATTTGACCTCTGCGTTTAACCCATGCAAACACAGCTATGAAAGCGGCCCGAGAAGCGGTGATGGGGACAGTACCTTGCTCAAGGGTACCTCAGGGCAACCCACAATCTTCCAATCCGGGCCAACTCCCTAACCCCTAGGCCACCGCTGCCCCATTATAAACGTAATAAAGTATGTTCAAGAATATGTATCAAAATAGTCACAGATAAACAAAATCTTCCATGATATCTGAGTTGTTCAACCCCCACCATTCGTTGGGACATCCCAGAAGTGCGGTAAATGTCTCAATATCATTCACGAATGTGAAGATTTTGTTGGCCAGTGCCTGTTAACAGATGATGATGATGATGATGATGATGTGCAACATGCAGATGACGACAGCAGTGTCGTTCTCCTGCCTTCTGAACTGGGTAGCAGTAGGTCTGGCAGGAACGAACAATGGTATCGCCCAAGGTTGTGTTCGCTCTTCTTCCTCCAAACTTTCTCCCCCTCCACCCCCCGCGTTCGGAGTCACATGGTTTCGTCCCGTGACTCTCCGGACGAGCGCGGCGCAAACCACGCAAACAGGAGGGGATGCTGCGGAAGGGCGGTCAACGAGTATCACGCACAAAAGTCCTTTCCTAGAAGACTGTACGGTAGGTGTGAATGCACCAACGCTATCGTTTGCTTCTCTGGGCAGCAGTGCTTGTTTCAGTACCGTCTGGCGTGTTGAGAGAGGGTGTTTTAAAGCGACGCGCCCTAAAAGATACGTCAGACCTCTTTGAAATTCTGCCAGCTTTCAAAGCACCGGCAGGGTTTTCAGCTTCTTGGTGTCTGGAGCTTGTTTTCCGCGGGCTGCAGGTGTCAGTCGTGTCCAGGCTGTCCCGTTAAAGCTTGTGTTCGAGGCGGTTCCTGCTTTTTGAAGCTCGTCCACAGTTTGAAGCTTCAGCCCCTTCAGGTGTCAGGGAGCCCCGTCCAGCTGTTCGTCCACATCTGCACATGTGGCTGTCAGGTTGCATGCTTCACATTTCCCTCTCAGAGCTAATACCCCCCGGCTTAGGGCATGGTTTCACCAAAATCCTGGAGATAAGTAGCAACTACAGGGATGATCTTCCAGAACAGGACACTTCACAGCCCCACACCGCCGTGCAAAGGCACATTATTCGTATTTGTATTTCATTTTCAGTCAGTTCGGGCCAAAAAGCATCACAATCCTTGAAGAAGTGTTCGCGATGCTCAAGGTGTCTTGATATTTATTCGTCCGGAAAGTCTGAATGGAGAAGAAGGTGCCACAAATAACCTTCGTGCCGTCTTTCTCATCAACACTTCGACTGGACTGGGACAGCGGGGTCTGGTGTTTAGGGACTAAGCCCCATGATCAGAAGGTTGTGGGTTCCAATCCCAGACCAGAAGCTTGCCTCGAGGTACCCTTGAGCAAGGTACCGTCCTCACCACTGCTCCCCGGATGCCAGATATACGGCTGACGCCTGCTTCATGTGGTATACGTGCAAAATGCAGAGAAGGAACTTTGTTGCGGTGGCCTAGTGGTTAGGGCATTAGCCACATGATCGGAGGATCGGGGGTTCGAACCCCTTCCCAGAAGGTTGCCCTGAGGCACCCTTGAGCAAGGTGCCGTCCCCATCAATGCTCCCCGGGCGCTTTCAATAGCAGCCCACTGCTGAACATGTGTGTATGGGTGAAATGCAGAGAACAAATTTCCCATTCGTGGGATTATAAATAAAGGATTATTATTATTATTATTTACTGTGTGCTGTGTCTCTTTCACTCGTTCTGCTTTTTCTTTGAAGGAGCATGCAACTGGCCCGTGTTTTATTTGTATCTACAGTTATCTGTAAAATAATTGATCCCTAGAAGGATAAATGTTGACAAATTGTGGAGTGGAGAGTATTGCTGCCTTAGGGGCGATCTACCAAAACAGGACAGTTTACAAGGCGCTGTTTAAAAGGGAGCGCATTTGTATGTTTACCATATTATCATATGACCGTCATTAAGGAATTACGATCAGTTTTGATATTGAGAAGTAGTGCCTGAGACTGAACTTCGTGTACGAGAAGGGAAATCCTCCTTTATAGATGCTGTAAGAAAGAGAGAGGAGACTCTGTCATCACAGACATGTTATGTGTTTTGTGTTAACTAGACTTTCCTTGTTATGATGCAAAATGCAGCTTGTAGATGACCAAAAAGGGGAAGAGTCTAAGTACTATGCATTAGGATACCTGTGTTTACAAATGTATTTATAGCATCATCACATAATAGACTTGGACCTCCATTTATGCAATTTTTGAACGAGATTATAATCGTGTTTAAGTCCCTTTTTTTATGTATTTCAGCAAATTGCAGCCACCAAATTATGAACTTGCATGAGATGTTTTATCTGTTGCCTGTTGGTTTTTTTCCCCTATTTTACTTCATTTTCTCACTCGTTGGTCATGATCGCATCACCGTAAAGGTGTCCATGTCTAATCAGCTAATAAATCCAAATTTTAAAAGGGAATAAAAGCTGCATTTGATTTTTGAAATCTGAAAATCAGATGAAAATGCTAAAAATGTCAATTTAGACACGTTCTGTAGCGTTTTCTTCCTCTTAGGCTAAGCTTAGTTACGGTCTGAGCAAGAGGAAATAGATTATTAGAACAGAAGTTCCTCTTTCAGATCATGGCAGGTGAGCGTATATTAAATTTATTTTTAGAGCAGGGAGACGGTAAAGGAGCTTGCTCCGTCCGCTCCATGCATTTGGGGCAGCGGTGGCCTAGTGGTTAGGGAGTTGGCCTGCATCAGAAGATTGTGGGTTCAATTCCCTCACAAGTAGGTTGCCCTGAGGTACCCTTGAGCAAGGTACCGTCCCCGTCACTGCTCCCCGGGCACTTTGAATAGCTGCCCACTGCTGCACGGTGTTTGAGTGCATGGGTTAAATGCAGAGGTCCAATTTCGTTGTGGTTCACGTGTGCTGTGCTGTGATCTCGCAATGACAAGGGTTGTCACTTTCAGTTCCTCTTTCAGATCATGGCAGGTGAGCGCAGTCCTCTGCTGGCCCATGGGGTCTTCAGCGTGGTGAGCGAGAGTGGAGACTCCAAGAGGGAATCCTCAGCAGCTGTAAACGACTCGGCCAAAGCCTCTCCTCGAAAACTCAACACCTTCTTTGGGGTGATGGTGCCCACCATCCTGTCCATGTTCAGCATTATACTCTTCCTGCGTACTGGTGAGTGAAAGAGGTGGGGAGGTGATGCAGCCTGGCACTGTATATATAAAAAAAAAAAACTTAAGTTCTTTGCTTAAGTAGAAGTATGGATACTTGTGTTAAAAAAAAAAAAAAAAAACAAGAAGAAGAAGAAACTCCTGAATGATTCAGTCGATTAGTAATTGGTGCAAATCACACATGCCATGCTTCATATGTCTATTCACAGTTAAGTCCAGTGACTGTTTGGAAAATTTCAGCCACTCTCCAAAAGCCTTGTCGGTACTGCCCTCTCTTGGCATCTTCACTGCCACTGTTCACTGTTCAGTAAGAGGTGGAAGCAAGGCTGCCAAAAATCTAAATTCCAATTATTTTGCCCACAATTCTATTATATAACACAATTACTATCTTGAAAACATATATATTACCTCAATATAAATAAGAATATATTGAAAATGTCTAAGGTTTTAGACAGAAACAACAGCCTGTTAACCTGGTCTGTTATCAGAGACAAGGTTCATGTAGGTGACTGTATTTCCAGCTGTGCTGCCTCTCTGAACAGGAAGTTGTGGTTGTGTTCTCCGAATTGGAGAACGATGGTTAGAGATTCTTGGTCGTCTCAGCTTATTGTTCTATGCTGATAATTGTACTTTATAACTGCTGCATTTCAAAATTGTAATCAGTATTAAAACTTCATTAACTGAGCATCCCTGCTTTACCTCCCCTTCTACCAGGTGCGCCCCTCTAGTTCAGTACATTTCGCTTCTTGGCCTTTTGGCTAAGATCAAGTGTTGTATCTGTTCTTATCAGTTTAATATCTGATACGTTCTCTATTTGATGGCTGCATATTAAATTGATTTTTAGAACGAACTCCGTCCATTCCATGCATTTGGGGCAGCGGTGGTCTAGTGGTTAGGGAGTTGGGCCTGCATCAGAAGATTGTGGGTTCAATTCCCTCACCAGTAGGTTGCCCTGAGGTACCCTTGAGCAAGGTACCGTCCCCGTCACCGCTCCCCGGGCGCTTTCAATAGCTGCCCACTGCTGCACGGTGTTTGAGTGCATGGGTTAAAAGCAGAGGTCCAATTTCATTGTGGTTCACGTGTGCTGTGCTGTGACCTCACAATGACGAGGGTTGTCACTTTCACTTTTTTTCACTTTCATTTGTTTTTTTTGTTTTTTTTTTAACCACATGAATGCTTGTTGCAGGTTTTGTCGTGGGTCATGCGGGTCTTCTCCAGGGTCTACTCATGCTGGGAGTGGCCTATTTCATTATCTCCTTGACCATCCTGTCCATCTGTGCCATCTCCACCAATGGGGCAGTGCAGGGAGGAGGGGCCTACTGTATCCTTCAAAACAACCTATACCTTTGCATGTTGCCAGTGGCAACAACTTAAAGTGATATTTTGTTGAGTGGGTAAACTGAGCAGATCCTTAATCTGTGAACGTCAGTCATGATCAGTCGTTCATTGGGCCCAGAGTTTGGGGGTAGCATCGGCCTCATGTTCTTTCTGGCCAAGGTTTGCGCCTGTGGTGTCTACGTGCTCGGCCTGGTGGAGGCGATCCTGGATACTTTTGGCCAGGATCCAGGTGAGTGCTGAGGCAGGTTTTGTTGTGGTTAGGGTTATAATGACCTAAGATTAAAAAAGTGCATTTTTCTAAGGTCTAATTTGACCCTCATGACCTTGTGATCATGTGATGGTGCTGTTAAACACATAATTGTTGACTAGGATTGCTTTTAGTGAGACCTGTGATGTATCACAAAATGTAGCATTTGAGTTAAGGTCACCTGAGTGGAGACATTTAGTTACACATAGCATTCAGGAGGATCCGTCTGAGTAAACAGACAGTTTTATACAACAGTTTGACCAACCCAGTCAAATGCAGGAGGCAGTAAAGTCAGCGTTTCCTTGCTGAGTTAAATGTTTAATATTGGAAACCAATTATAAAATGTAAATTATCCGCAGGCAGATGTACATTTATTTATTCTAAATTCAGCCAATTAGATTCAATTATAATCAGTTAGCTTTTAGAAATAAAAGTTTTTTTAGGCACATTGTGTCCTGAATTTCAGTTTAGGTCTAGATTTTCAGTGGATTCGCATTTTTAAAATCCTTATTTTTGTCCGTGACACGGGTCATTTCAGAATAACAAGTGTGTTTTTTAATGAGAAGGAGATTTAGGCACAGATCATAATGGAGAAACTAGGTTTAGGCCACTGTCTGTTTTTTTCCTGTTGTGTAAAAACATTACAAAACAATATTTCTTCGCCTGCAGGATGTGCGCGGTTAGTTCATGTTGCTAGCTTCCTGCTGAAAACACTAGCAGTAACAGGATATTTGTATCTGCTGTCATATATTTAAATCAAATTATTACTTTTGTCCATCCGTCCTGCCATTCATTCATCATAAACGCTTTTCCAATTCCAGTTTTTATAGAGCTATCATTATAATTATCATCGTCGTCATCATTATCATTTAATGATGGTTAAACGGCATGTGTTCCTCTCTGTCTCTGTCCCTCTCCTGCTCGTTTTCTCTCTGTAGCGGTGGGCATGGCGGAGGGTCTGCGTGTGCTGCCTCAGGGCTACTGGTTTTCACTCCTGTACTCCTCTGTGCTGCTGCTGCTGTGTTTATTGGTGTGTCTCTTTGGAGCTCATATCTACGCCAAAGCCTCTTTCATCACCCTGCTGGTGGTCACTGTGGCTGTGCTGTCCATCCTCATCAGCCCACTGCTGGTCGGCCCGCGTCACTTCAGCTTCACACACGCTCTGGACAACAATCGGACGCTCACGCACAACGGCACCTACACAGGCTTCAACGGCAGCACGCTGGCCAGCAATCTAGGACGTGAGTCCCACACTGCCATTCAGTTTAAACCAGTTTCATTCCATTAAAATCTGAAAAATGAAGCAACAGTTCATTTGAAAAATAATATTCTTAATCTGTGCAAATCTCCCTTATATTATTATTATTATTATTATTATTAGTGTGCAGTTCCAGTATACAGATAATGGAACAATACTTGATTGCCATGAGTTTAAAAAATAGTAATAGTTATAATATTAAAAAGTAGTTTCTTTCATATTATACGATCAATTTGCACCTAAACTGAAATATGGCATTTGCCTGCAGTTTAACATTTTAGAAAAATATGAACTGCACCGTGCATTTTTCTTATTTGAATTAGGGGAGATCCCATTTATGAAAAACTGACCGAAGTACTGAGGAGCGTGATTGGAACGACGGCAGAAATAAACTTACAGATATGAATAAAAATAATATCTCTGTCTCTCTGTCTGTCTCTCTGTCTCTCTCTCTCTCTGTTTTTCACTCTCTCTTTCTCACTCTCTCTCTCTCTCTGTTTCTCACTCTCTCTCTCTCTCTCTCTCTCTCTCTGTTTCTCACTCTCTCTCTCTCTCTCTGTTTCTCACTCTCTCTCTCTCTCTCTTTCTCTCTCTCTCTTTCTCTCTCTCTCTCTCGCTCCCTCTCTCTCTCTCTCTCTCTCTCTCTAGCGGGTTACTCAATAGACTACAGTACAAACAGGCGGATGTCATTTTCCACCGTCTTCGCTGTGATGTTCACAAGCTGCACTGGTATTATGGCAGGAGCCAATATGTCAGGTACACCAACACATATTCTCTCAAACACACACACACACACACACACACACACACATTCTCTCTCTCTCACACACACACACACTCACACTTCCTCTTTTCACATATTTGTGATTATATTGCACCATAAATTTGCATGGAGGCTCCATGAACACTTCAGGAAGACATTGTTTGTGTCATTGTTTTTCACACTTTTACTGCCTCTTCTTCCCCAGGTGAACTGAAGAACCCCAGTGTGGCCATTCCTAAAGGCACCATCATAGCTGTGCTGTACACCTTCACCGTCTATGTCCTCCTCTTCATCCTAGTCAGCTCCACCTGTGACAGGTGAGATGTAGCTCATGTGCCGAATAACACTGCAATCTGGCATTGGGTGCGTTCTCTTTACAGGGATTAGAACAGATAAGTGGGATTAAAGGGACTTTATCAACAGATTTCGTCTTGTTATCTAAAAATGTGCGTGAACTAGGGGTGTGTCGATACGTTCGTGAAATTTTCACGATCATACGACGTCGTATTTTCTTTTTCTGGTTAGGTTAAATGGAGAAGAGGGGACTGGTAGCACCACAAGAACATCAATGTGTTTTATCAACATTTCACACTCTGCGCTGCACGGCCGTTATGCTCCCTTTGTAAAGAAACATTGAAACATTGAAGCTATTTAGTATTCTATAGTCACAGTGATCTCACGAGACACTCGGCAAAGAATACTGTGACGTACTTAATCACAGTAGTGATAAAAATTGCATATACTCAGCCCTAGTTTAAACTTTTTAGTTTCAAAACATGCCATTCACTCCTCAGATTACAGTGCACATAAATAAAGTAACTTAGCAGTGAAAAAAGACCACATGCAATTTATTCTTTTGCTCCTTTACATGCAGTCATATGCAAAAGTCTGAACACCCCAGGACAAGTGGCAAATTATTTTCTTAAATGAAAATGTGTAACATTCAGAAAAAAATTCACATTAATTCAACATTTAGATGAGCAGAAGTGTTCTCTCTGGAGTATTAGTGCTAATTTTACAGACAAAATCAACATAGTGTATTTAGGCCAGCAGTTTAGCCCCACCCATTCATGCTGGTGTTGTTACTGATGTTAAGGACTGTTTCTTGAAATAGGAATTTTTCACGCTAATTTATCTGTTTACTTACTACAGTACAAAACAGGATAAGATTTGAGCAGCTGTTTTCAGCTAATTGAATGATGCCCAGAATAAATAGTTTTCTTCAGACTTGCTGTTCAGACTTGATCTGGAATAGAAAATGAAAATTATTTTATCTCTCTCTCTCTCTCTCTCTCTCTCTCTCTCTCTCAGGATGCTGCTGATTAATGATTACGGTGTGTTCCAGCACATAAACGTGTGGCCTCCATTTGTGATTATTGGTGTTTACTGTGCGTCTCTGTCTGCAGCGATGTGCTCCATGATCGGAGCGTCCCGTATTCTTCATGCCCTCGCCGTTGACCAACTCTTCGGTGTGTCCGTGTGTGAGAGTTACTGTTTAGGACTACCTATGTGATGTCAATTTTTGAAGAAGCCTTTGAGAGGGATGATAAATGTTGCGTGTGTTGTTTTTTTGTTTGTCCCAGGTTTGCCCCTGGCACCAGCTGCCATCACCTCTAGCTCAGGAAACCCCTGGGTTTCTGTGCTCTTCACCTGGGCTCTGGTTCAGGTAAGGGTGTGATCATACCCTTTTAATTTAATCACTTTTAATTTCCTCTTTCAGGACAAAATGTCTATAATTTGTTTCCCTATTATAATGAGTGGACCAGCAGACAAAAAGGGTCTTTTTAGGTTTTAGCAAAATATTTTTCTTCTCTTTTTTTTTTTTTTTCATTTTTCTGTCTTTGGTACATGTTTTTTACGCATGTACAGTACTGTGCAAAAGTTTTAGGCAGGTGTGATAAAATGCTGTAAACAAAGAATGCTTCCAAAAATGGAAGTGTTAATCATTTATTTTCATCAATCAACAAAATGCAGTGAATGAACAGAAGAGAATCTAAATCAGATCAATATTTGGTGTGACCACCCTTTGCCTTCAAAACAGCATCAGTTCTTCTAGGAACACTTGCACACAGTTTTTGAAGGAACTCGGCTGGTCGGTTGTTCCAAACATGAGTGTGTTTCAACCTCCGTGTGACATTGATGATCATCAGCACCTGTTTGGTAAAACTGGTTGATCAGGCACCGACTATAATCCTACACAATCCCTGACTTTGTGCAAGTGTACCTAGAAGAACTGATGCTGGTTTGGAGGCAAAAGGTAGTAACACCAAATATTGATTTGATTTAGATTTTTCTTTTGTTCGCTCACTTTGCATTTTTTAAATGGATAAAAATAAACAATCATTATTTATATTTCTGAAAGCATTCTTTGTTTACAGCATTTTTTTCACACCTGCCTAAAACTTTTGCACAGTACTGTGTATTTACTCTATTGTTCCTTGTTTTTTGTATAATGCTTGGATATAGTGTAAATTTAGTATATACTTAATTTATAAAGCAAAGCGTGACTTATAATTATAGTTCACATTGACTGACTAAAATGAACTATATGGAGTAGAAAATGCAGTTAGTATTCTTTTGATTTAAAAAATCAAAGAGATTCTGTAGGCTGTAGAAATAATAGGTAGTTGCAGCCTCTGTGTTTCTTCTGAGTTTGTTAAGCTTCATTGGGTGACTTTTTGTGTTCTTTTTCTTTGTGCGTGTGTTAGTGCACAGTGTTTGCAGGTCAGCTGAACGTGATCGCTGGACTGGTGACGGTGTTTTATCTACTGGCTTATGCTGCAGTGGACCTGGCCTGCCTGGCGTTGGAGTGGGCTTCTGCTCCCAACTTTAGGTTAGAACTACAAAATTCAGACACATGCAGGAAATGATTCTTGGCATCACACAATCTCAGATCCCAGCGTGATTCATTTAAGAGTTGTGCACTGCATGCATCAATATGACTAGAGGAATTATTTACTTTGTAGTGGGACAGAGACAGTAAAAATGTATTTGGAAAACAATAAGGCCACACTTTATTGAATTCATTTTTTTATGGATCATGATTGATGTGGATGTCCCAAAATCAAAGCAGTTGATTTGAAAACTTCTAAGCAATATTTCTCTCTCTCTCTCTTTTGCTCTCAGGCCTACATTCCAGCTCTTTTCATGGCACACTTGTCTGTTGGGGATGGTGAGCTGTCTGGTGATGATGTTTGTTATTAATGCCGTTTACTCCTCAGCCAGTATAGTGATGTTGCTGCTGCTGCTGCTCTTCCTGCACTATAGATCACCCACCAGCAGCTGGGGCTACATCAGCCAGGCTCTCATCTTTCATCAGGTACATACAAATACTGTGTCAGTACTGTGTAAGCCAATCTTAGTTAGGAGTATTTAAGATCATTTTTGTGGCTCATTATGAGCTTTTAAAAAGGATATAATGCAAATAAAGACCTAGAATTAAACTGGTGTCATGGATGATTTCACATGCTGTCGTGAGTTGTAATGGTAGATGGTGTCCATTAATACAGTGTCAGGTAACATGAAACATTGTAGCTGTAGCTGCATCCGTCACAATAGTTACAATAGTACATAACAGCACAGATATTACATATAGTTGAACACCCTCCATGACAAGCACCAGTAAACACCTGGAACAGTTAATTTTGGGAAGACGTCAAGGAAAGGTGAAGCTTCTGTGTAAGTGTGTGTTTCTGAGTGTGTGATGAACCTGTACTGCAGGTGCGTAAGTATCTGCTGATGCTGGACTCGCGGAAAGATCATGTGAAATTTTGGAGGCCACAGCTGCTGCTAATGGTGTCCAACCCGCGCTCCTCCTGCCAGCTCATCAGCTTCGTCAATCAGCTGAAGAAAGGGGGGCTACTTGTCCTTGGACATGTGCATCTTGGAGATCTGGGTAATGAATCTGTTTCATGTTTAAAATCAGGAACATGAACTTTCAGCTCATTGCTTCACGTCAGGAGCACACTACACTAAAACAATCCATCTTCCAGTCAGAAAATGATGACTGAAAAATGACTAGAGGACGACAGAAGTGATAAAGAATACAATGAAAAGACAAGCGAGCAGTTATTAAGCAATATATCTCAAGTATATCCATGTTTCAATGTTTAGCCATTCAGCTTGAACAAAATGCACATTAGTACATATTAGTGCACATTTGCAAACGGTATCATCTAAGCTCTCTTGAGAAATGTATTAAAAAGCATTAGATTTAATTTTAGACTCACTCTGTCTGTCTCTGCTCATAGATGTGCTGCCGGCAGACCCTGTTCAGCAGCAGTATAATTTCTGGTTGAGTCTGGTGGATAAGCTGGATGTGAAGGCATTTGTGGATCTGACTCTCTCTCCCTCTGTAAGGCAGGGCACTCAGCACCTACTGCGCATCACTGGACTGGGTGAGAATACACATCCTGCAAGTATAAAATCAGTTTTATATTGTCAGAATACGGCAATAGCACATCATGCTTTGTCCAGGAAAGACTTACAAATTCAGAATAGTTCACAGTGGTGGTAAATAAAACCGGTTGAAAGTTGAATGCCTCTAAAAGTTCCCCTACAGAAAGTCATTACAGAAAATGTAAGCATGTTTTCTGATGCCTGCCTTTATGATTGTTGTTGTAGTTAATGACTGTTTGAGATTTTATTTCAGTGTATGCAACTTGTAGTGAGTAATGATAATAACGATGCCAGTGGCGGAGGTACATGTAAGGCATAAAATTCTAAAATATGAATTGTTGACTATGCAGAAAAAAATTCCTCTTTGCAAGGGACAGAAGTTTGCTTGAAAAAGTAATATCGGCAATGGACAGAGGTTTAAATTGGACCACTATTTCAAACCAGTATTTATCTGCTTCCAGGATAATAAAGTATTTAAGCGACAACTGAATGCTGCACAAATATTACTTCATTTTACTAATTTGACCTAATGGTATGCTTATTAAAATATAAAACAAATAAATTAAATGCAAGTTTTGCTTGTGTAATACAGATACAGGTGCAGTTGCTATTACAGTAGGTGCTTCTCACTTAGGATGGATTTAAAAACATTTTTCCTAATCCTTTCAATGTGTCTCTCTCTCTCTCTCTCTCTGTGTCTCTCTCTTTCAATTTAACAGGAGGTATGAAACCAAACACCTTGGTCTTGGGTTTCTATGACAATTGTTACCCAGAAGACTACTTCTTGCAAGACCCTGTTTTCTGCGAGGGCGCTGAGGGGGGCTCAGGTTTTTTGGCTAGTTCTGAGGGGGATAGTTTTGGAGTTGATTTACCATCTCTACAGGCTCACTTTCCCCCCGTGCGTCACACAGAGAGCCCGCGCTCACTGCAGGCTGATGAGTATGTAGGCATCATCTCAGATGCGATTAAAATGGGGAAGAATGTGTGCTTGGCCCGTTACTTCTTCCAGCTTTCATCTGAAGCGAAAGGAGGAATCACAAAATCAGGAGACAGCATGGAGACCATTGATGTGTGGCCATCCAACCTTCTGAGCGCAGACAGCAGTGGCAGCTTCGCTGACGTCTGCAGTCTTTTCCTCTTGCAGATGGCGTGCGTTTTAAATATGTCCACCAGGTGGCGCCGGGCGAGACTCCGCATTTTCCTTTGCGTGGAGGTGGAGTCTGGAGACCAGGGGTGGCTGGCCAAAGAAGAGAGGTTTAGAGAGCTGCTGGACAAGCTGAGGATCCGTGCCACCATCAAGATTGTCGCCTGGGACCGTGTAGTGCGAATGCTGCAAGGAGGCGAAGTCACAGCCACCCCTGCAGTGCCGGCGGAGTTCTTATCTGCAGTCAACTCACTCCTGAGAGAATACAGCACCTCTGCTGCTGTACGCTTCCTCTACTTGCCCTGTCCACCTACCGATTCCAGCCAGTCCCAGCAGTACCTGGAGCAACTGGACGGAATCACTCAAGGGCTCGGCCCCACGCTTATGATTCATGGACTGACCCCTGTTACGTGTACCGAGCTGTGATTTTATGTCAAGTCACAGCTTGACCAAAGTAAATTATGGAAAGAAAAAAAAGCTTTCCCCTTCCGCTGTAGCTAAGAAATACAGGAAACTAGGCATCATTTTCCCATACTAGGAGAGGAGTGAAATCTCGCAGTCTGAACACAGAGCTCAAACAAGGAATAGTCTGTCCAACATGTCTAATAGCTTTGAAATGTTGCACAGAACCCCTTAGGTGCTGCTTACTGATCACTGTTTTGCTCAAAGATGGTCTTAAGTAACTGTTTCTCTTGTCACACTGTATTTATTTATTTTTTCTAATTTCTGCATTACATATTTAAAGGGAACAACCTAAACCAAAGGAAGGGGATGACTGTGTGTGTGTGTGCAGTTGGTCAATCACTATTACAAGATAAATGCAATGAAATTTAGTCCGTTTGAAAACATTTCGTTTTTTTGTATGTATCTTGAGTATTGTGTGTGCCTTTTTTTTTTTTTTTCAGTTCAGATAATGGCCCTGTACACACTTTCTCTGTTCAAATATAGATTGAAGTCTGTTATTTGTTCATTTTAAAGCCTGTTGCGTTGGTAGAGTTTGACGTCTCTGTCCTGGTAGGGATGTGAGGACCCGGGTGAATTGGTAGTAAACCTTTACTCTACTTTCCCTTTTTTGTCTTTTTGAAGCACAGTTCTTCGTGTTACCTTTTTTGCAGTGTAAATATCTCATAGGGAAATCTTTTTTTTTTCTTTCTTTTTTTTCCAACCTCTAGTCGATCACCCAGAATTATGTCTAGGGTCCAATATCAGCCGTGGTGTTGCCTGAAATTACTGTATGTATCAGTAATGTTGTGTTCTTTCTTTAGTTCTACTTTAATGACGAGCTGGATGAGGGTTGGGTGGACCGAGAGAATGTGCGGGGATGTGTTTAGGGACAAACATTTGGCTGACTGTTGACATCTAGTGTTTGTTGTGTTAGTCATAGTGCTTCAGCTGTGAACTAAAGAAGCAATCCCAAAATACTGGCCCTTTGGAAACTGAGGAAAATGAGGGATTTATGTAGATTCAGTATGTTGCTAAACTATTCGTTTAAGCAGTCCGTTTCATTCATTTAAGGATCTTGGTAGCTCAGAGACTAAGAATCTACTGATATGGGTGATCATAAATTAAACACAGTGTCATAGAAGAAGCTTTATCATTTCTAATGCGTTGTTGCACTCTGTATATCTATTTTTGATGCTCAGCGTTGCTCCCACTGGACATTCTTGAATAAAAGTCAAGTAGGCTAATTTTTTTCAAAGCAGTTTATATCGTATTTTTGAGATTAAGAACGTAGGCCTGTTTTATTACCTGTGTTGCTGACTAGTTTATTATTAAGTGTGGCCTAATTAAGTTTGTTACTGATTTGTGTTTATTGCCATATGAACCCATTTCATTGCAGCTACATCTTGTCCTTATACCTCAACTTCTTAGTGTGTTGTTACTGCAGTTGTTATATTGGAATATCTGAATAAGGGATCTGTTTAAGACTTTTTTGCCCAAAGCGCCCTCTGTCTCAGGTGGTTGCCTTGTTTGGTGTTGTTTGTTTAGTTAGCAGCTTTGGTAATTAATAACAGACATTGACAATAATAATTATTGATATTTATTATATGGTTTTCTTTATGAGAAATAGTCTGTATGTGTCTGTGTTTGGGTCGGGTGTGGGACTAGGGGTTGCTGCCTTTAGTTAATAGATGCTGGCATGTGCAGTTAAAGGAATATTCCAGCTAATTTGTATCTAGAGCACAGGATGCCAAAGATGTTAATTTTTCTGGTGCATTGAGCAGCAACACACTCGTATCAAAGCAAGTAAGATGGTGCGTCAGCGTTTGTCAACAGGCTTTTATTATAAGTGTGTTCTGGCTTTTATTATAAGGTGTATGCTGCAGGAATAGAGAGAGATGAAGAGATTTCCTTTAATGCCAAATCATAAATCGTGTTGAGAATTCAAGACTATGAAAAGGGAACACTTTGGACCATGCCGAGCTTTTTCTTTTTACTTTAATTTGTGCAAAAACAAAAGTGAAGCTGTTTTTACATCTACTGAAAAACAACTGATGTGGCAGTGCTTTGGTTAGGAACATGAATGTGCTTGTCTCCGTGCACTGCGGCTCCCAAGAATGCACAAAACCACAACGGAGAATTGTTCCGTGTGCTTTATTTACTTGAATACATTCAATATAAAAGGGATGATATTCAGTTGTATATGAGTAAAAAATAATTCATATTCTGCCACTTCTTTAGAGTTAATTATACATGCAAGTGTGTAAGCAATAAACAGACCTAATATTTCCTGTCCTCCTTCAGAGTCCTATGTTTTACTTTCTCTTTCTCGTTCTCTATGTCACCCTCACATAATGTAGAATCAAAGTGCAGCTCCACACAAACTGACATGTCAATCCTAGCCAGAGGCATCACGATCTTTACAAAGTCCTAGTTTAGAGTTTATATTGCTGTATTTTGGGGTTGCTTAAAAATGGCCTGTGTTATTTTAACCAGTTTATTTTGGGTTCACCAAAACAGGCCAATGCATCTTTGACAGGTCAGGATGCTCACAGATCAGTGATGAGTCTCAGTGACGCAAACCACCGCTCCTATCAGAAAAAGTTCTTTCATTAATTGTAACTCTCTCTTGATCTGACTGTTAAATGAAAATCTTGTGAGCTCATATGTGAGCTTGTCCAGAGAATACACGTCTGGGGCCACCTATCGAACCCTGAGTGCTGTATGTAAGTGAAATCTGCTGCAAACAGAATACAACAAATAACTGAAAGTGTTTGTGGGCTTTCAGTTATGCTCATTTCGACTATGGTGCATTGGACAGTTCTGTGTATCAGTTTAAGAACTTCACTCCCAGTTTACCACTCTATGTTGCTATAAATCCTAAGCCCAAAATTTGTTCCTAGATGTATGACATTATGCGTGGCCCAGAATGATCTAGGTCCCTGAGGTGCTTTACATCTCAAAACCCTGAGTAAACTAAAATATAACGCAGCCCTAATCCTAACACCCAAATCTGCTAAACAAGCTCTGAGTGTTTACATTTGCTTGAGATCATTGTCTGAGGAGAGTTGAGAAAGTGTAAGAGATCTGAAGAGTTCACAAAATTCTTCATTGTCTAGGCCCTAATCTGTGAAGCCGTACTCTAGGAAGCCGTAGTAGTGTAAAGATCATATCAGGGGGATTTCTGTGTTCAAACAAACTTGATTCCACTCGACCAGTCATGCTTTTGCGGCTAAAATGAATGAAGAGAGTAAGTACCGGTTGGCATTGTCCCAGATCGCACTGGTCATCTTTAAAAATCTGGCTAATGCAAAAACTTCTAAAAGACAATGCTCCTCACAGAACATGTTAACAGTGAGGGTGGGTAGAATACTTTATATTCTCAAAAATGAAGGGACATTAAAATATTCTAATGAAACTTCCTTTTATATTTCCTTGTTTATCTTGATCTGGTAGCCATAATTATGTGTTCACATCTTAGTGCCTTGTGTTGTTTTTTTTTTTTCATTTAATTAAATTTTTTTTTTAAGTCAATCTGTTTTGAGCAGGACAGACATTTTATCTCTGAACCCACAAAATCATTTTTTTCCAGTCAAATTCAGTCCATCAATCTATTCAGGTTGGCGTTATTGAGTGTTACAAGAAAGTTGGTGCTAAAGGCTACAATTGCGGCTTCTAAAGCAACATAATGCGTGTGAGACTATTGATACATTGATACATCTTACTGCATTTAGGATTAGGCAATATATTTGTATTGAAAATAATGCCTTATAACGGCTTAAATCGGTTATTCATTTCAAAGGGTGATTTTAGGTCGAGCATTCAGGTTTTTGTTTAGTAATCCCAATGCTTATTTGAAAATTCTATAATGTTATTCAGGCCAACGTGATGCAGCACCATGCAATGAAGACATATTATTCTTTTTTTTGTTAAAGTGATGCCGATGAAACCCAACCAATCCTTGGTTGTTACAATACCGATGCTGACACAGTGTAAATGGTATAGTGAGTCAATGTCACTTAATAGGCCATTTTAGCTGTCTGAAAATATACACACATTCCCACTCAATCCGCATATATTGTGTGCAATGTGTGAAGGCCATGAGAGGGCAATGGATATTCTCCACTACAGTAAAAGGTGTGTTCCAGTTGCCCAAAGATTGAATAGGGGAATATAATGAGCGTGAGTGTGTAAAACAGAAGGCCACATCTGAAGTGAAATGTAGTGAATATTTTGTCACTGTGAACACACTAGAGTGCAACACTCAGGGCACCACAACAAAATGCTTCCTCTGCATTTATATGTCATACTTTCAGCTCCTGGGATGCAGTGTTGGGACAGTACCTTTCTCAGGGGTACCTCGGGACAACCTTTTGGTCCAGGCCTCAAACATGCAATCTTGCAATCATAGAGTCTATTCCCTAACCACTAGGCCATCAGTGCAATTTATGTCATATCTAAAGAACAGCAGCTCTTAAGCATTTAGTGTTTAGCTGCATTAAATCAAAGTAAACAGGGCTAATGAAACTTTGTTTGTAATAAAACTTCAATTGCTCAGTGTTTGAGTGTGGATGCTATCCCAGTATGGTCAGAAAAAAATAGTTATGCCATCATTTCATTCAGCATGATAACATATAGCCCCTGATATCCAGCTCTAGTATCAGCCCAGTGTGTTTAAACACAAGCAAACTGATTTCTGGTCCCACAGGAACAAAGCTGAACTTCCCTGATATATACTGAATGTAATGACATCAAGTTTTATAGCATATTCTTCATGAAGTATTTCACAGTGTACAAAAAGATAAGGCTGGAGGTTATTTTTTATGTATGTGCTCATCGTTGCTTGAGTGTGTGTGTGTTACTCCTCTTTGCTGTGCGTCTGTGCCAATCTTTCTTCTATATGTGGCTTAATGCCCTGTGCAAAAGTTTCCATGTGGTGCATGCAGAACGAAGAAAGCCGCAGCCAGGTTGGGAAGAAGATGGACAGAGCGATGTGCTGTGGTGGAGGAAAACATAACAGAAACATAAGATGGACTGAAGAACTGGATGCACATTACAGCGAAGAAGACCGGTATCTGTATATACACATAATATATTGCCTGTTAATTGTTACTGCAATATGGGGGTCTGCAGTCCTGATCTCGCAAAAGGCTGCAATATGCAAACAAGCTTGTTTACAAACACAGCCTTGTCCTGACAAGCTACAGGTAAGTGTCAGGTGACACTTGCCGTTTTGATGAATTCAATTGTTATGGCCAAACTTTAAGCTTTAACGGCACTGTGTGTCTGAAACAGACTGCTTCAGTTATCGTATCTATAAGGCTATATTTCAATGATTTATTTCTTGGCTTTTAGCAAGAATAAAGAGCTAAACGGTAGTGGGCTGAATAAGGGGATTTATGTAAATGTGTTGGTTTTGTGCCATTTTAATTCCGTTTATGGGCCCTGTAATATATTGTAACATGCAGCGGTTTTTTGCAACATTTAGTTTGAAATCATTAGTTTATTTCCATCAGATAATTTGCAGAAAGCTTAAAAATAAATCTTATATCTAACTGATTATCCAGGTAACCCAGAGCTGTTTAGCATCAAGAACAAACTTATATTTACTATTAATATTGAATATCTTGTTAAATTAAAATTCAGACTGAAGTAATAATAATTTAAATATCAAAATTGCTTCATTTCTCAAAAGTGTTGACCAAATCTGGAAATAGCTTGACAGTTCTAGGAAATATTGTAAATAACTTCTTGTCATCTTAGTGGGCTCTATCATTATTGGTGACCAAAGTACTATAAAAGAAATCCAACATCTTATATAAAACACAATTAAATAAAAGCATTTTTACACTTTTAATAATACTGTACATTTAAGGTGCGAGTAATGTGAGCGTAGTTACCTGCAGTGCGTGTGTAAGGCAGCCACTGGTGAATGAGCTGTAGCCCACAGTATTGAGAGCATCTCTGGCAAATGAGGCAGGACTCTTAACCAGATGACTCACCTCTACATTATAAGTCATATTAGTGGAAACAATAAATGGAGCCACACACTACAAAAAGAAACAGAGAGAATAAGAGAGATAAGGATAGTGTAGAGCACGGAAAGTTGTAGAAGAGATATTAGGTTTTTAGAACATATGAGTAAGTAATTGGAATGACATCTATAGGAAAGGAAAGACATTCTAATGTGCACTTTTGTTTCTAGATTCTGGTGTCATGCAGTGTCAGAAACAACACGTGTCTATTAGGCATTAGTGAACATGTCTACATGAAATGAGGTCAGTGTGTCAAACTGCATGGCTACAAACACTCGGGGGGGGTGTTGGTTGAACATAATCGCGTAGCCAGGGATCTTGTGCTCAAACTTTATTAGTCAACAAAAAACTCGGGAACCACAGGAACCCACGAAGTCCAGAGACATAAACATCAAAACCAAAAAAAATCCAAAACACCAAAAAACACCAAAAACCAAAAAATTACTGGTGCTCTGCTCTGATTCATTGGGGCGTATAAAGCCAGCCCCAAAGAGGCTCACCTGTTGCCCAAGTGTGCACAGGTACGCACAGTCAGAGCAGAGCGCCGCCAACCGTGACAAACACGCCTTACAACATCAGCATCACAGCTCCAGCGCAAAATGACAGAAGCTAGTTTTGGACACAAAACATGAGTCAACTACATTTGCTGTAAGGGAAAACGTTTGATGCTTGGCTGAACACTCTACCTGAACAATGATTCCTCGTGACTTGTATTCTGCATGCAGACAGCGAGAGAAATATGTCACAAATATCTGGAAGAGAGACGAAGAAGGCAAGAAAACCGTACAGTGAATGGCCTGACTCATATGCATGTATTAAATACATAATTTATATGCCAGTGATGTGTTTATTTACTGTATATAAATGTGGTATATATATCAGAAGGACAGCTCAGTTTAGACATGTCACGAGGAGAGACGAGGATTATATTGGAAGGAGGATGTTGAAGATGTTGCCAGGAAAGAGGAAAAGAGGAAGACCAAAGAGGAGGTTTATGGATGTGCTGAGAGAGGACATGAAGGTGGTCAGTTTGAAGGAGGAAGATGCAGAGGACCGGAAGAAATGGAAACAGTTGCTCCACTGTGGCTTCCCCTAAATTGGAGCAGCCGAAAGAAGAAGAAGAAGAAGCCACTATTGCTGCAAACTTTGTTTTTCACACTTTGGTTCTCAATCAACACAACCCTGGGGTAGCCATTACTGTACATTACTGTGCAATGTCCAGTGAACACACACACACACATTAACATGTCCCATTACCATGTTAACATAAGAAAAAAATAAAACCCACTCAAATATCAAATGAGAGCAGATATAAATTAAGTGGAGCTTAGTTTAAGTGACTAATTAAGTGACTAATCTGCATAAAGTGTAGGTGAGGGAGGTGAGGTTGTTACCTTTGTGGCAGAGTACACTGTAAGCATGGGCTGTGGCTGAGAAGCAGCTTCTGATGACATGTTAATGATAAGTCCTTTACCCCTACACACACACACGCACACACACATGCAGTGAATAATAACCCCAGTCATCCTTTAACACAGAATGATATGATCAGGAAGAAACCTTATGTGTACCTTTCAACCATGTGTGGCAAAATCAGTCTGCTCATCTACAGAATAACAAAACCACATCATCAATTTACAGTGGAAAACCCTTTCATTCAGATTGATCTGCAGTAAACTTTGACCTAAGAAGGTGCATGAAAGAAAAACACAGAACAACACACAAACACTAATGTTTACCTGTGCCACTGACAGAATGTTACAGTTGATCACTTCAGTGATTCTCTGAAGAGACAAACACATGCAGATAATTCAGTGCCATTACTTACAAAGACACACACACACACACACACACCTACAGCAGCAGTCATACCACTTTACCTGCTCCGCGTCAGAAACATCCAAAAAATGCATCAGCATTCCAGCGTAGTTCATCCCCACGTTATTCACTGTGGAGAAAGTGTGTTCAGGTAGATGTCAGGTGATTTATTACCAGGTTTTGTCGTTTATTATTGAACCATTCTGTTAACAGGTTCGCAGGTTCACAAAAGTTTATTCAAGCTGCTTTGACACGCTGAAGTCAAATTATTATTCACGACACTAAACGGAAACAACCTACTAATGGTGCAAGTGCTGTCACTGGGATGATTTATTCCTGACAGCACAGGTAAGCTGGTGTGCACATAGTTTTTGGTTGTGGATAATTCTTAGCACAGCACTAACACTCACATGGTAATGGTGGTGGTGTGTGTGGAAGGTGTGTATAATCAGATGTAAGGTTGCTGTGGCTGTTTTCACACACATAAATGTAACTCCTAGATCCACCACATAATTAAATCCAACCAAGAGCAGCTCTATGATCAGAAACCGGTCACTGATGGAAGTCTAGTTGATGAATAACACAAACATGACATGCTACAGCAACTGCACACCCCTAAGGTGGAGTTTTAAGGGAGGGGTTAATAATTGTGTTGTGACTGATGGTGAATGACACACACGTCATCTGACAGTATGTTCTGTAGTCACAGCTTGGAAGCTGATGTCGGCTTTTTTTTACAAAAGATGTTTAACTCTTCTTTTCTCTTTTCTCTCTGGCTCTGCTGCCTGTTGTCGAGCTCATTATTACCCAGAATGCCGATTTCCAGGCCTTTAAGCCGCTGCCCAATAGCTGGATAGATGGACTGGCCTTCTGTGAAATCAGCCTGAATGACATACGTCTGTCGTCCATATAGTGATTCTAGGGCACAAACAAATAAACGCACACACAAACGCTTTATTATTATCAGTTTTCATTCATGCATTATATTCAATTATTTCAATTAAAATGAAAAATGTATTATTTAAATTATTTATTATATTTGTCTCACACTTTTTCTTGTTTTGTGGTTTTTAATCAGTTAACATTTTAAAACATCATTTCTAACATCTTTTCAGTTCTTGGAAGTAAAAACGCTGTTTTGTAGGTCCTTTATGTAAATGACCTCTTTTCTGATTGGCTTCCCGTAATGTGCGTCAGAGTTCCAGAAACTGTGAATGTGTGGAGCCAATGTACCGTAGTCTAAACAGAAGGAGTGATGTGAGTAAATATGTAAGTTTCCATGACATCACAAAAATTAGGAATTAAAAGCTGTTTTCCGAGAAGAAAAATTCGATATATTCAAGATTTCATTAACTGTAATTCGTTACCATGCCATCTTTAGTATTTGTGACAGCACTACAGTACATCTCCTGCATATTTTACCCTAAACACTTTTAGAAGCAAACTATTTTATGGCCTTTCTATTCATAAGAGACAGTTCTGTGGCTCTGTGTCTCTGACATCATGTTTTTCTATGGAGAGAATTTATGACTGTTGGAGTTTATGTTTATGTCTGTTGGAGTTCTGTTACCATCCAGCTGTAATTGTTATGATAAGTCTTTAAGTGAGCATTTTCAGCAGCTTTTAAAAATATTAATAGGTGGTGGTCTAGTGGTAGGATACTTGCCAATGGACCTGTGGCTCAAGAGGTCCCAGGTTCAAATCCCACCTCTAGCACTACCATCACTGGGTCCCTGAGCAAGACCCTTAACCCTGAGTTGCTCCTGAATTACTGTACCTGTAATAAGGGTATGGAAGTCACTCTGGATAAGAGCGTCTGCTAAATGCTGTAAATGTTAATACAAAGGGTTCTATGCCAAGGGGCTTTTTTTCATCGTCACTCACCTATTTCTCTGGCGACGCTGTGGAGCTTCTTTTCTGAACGACTGATCAGAACAACATCCAAACCTCGTTTTGCCAACTAACACACATGCAAACAAACATAAACAAAGTAAGGGTTTGTATTAGCACCACTCCAATGCTCGAGGAGCAGTGTTACTCAGGGGAGGAGAAACCTGAGAGATGCAGGTGAGAACATAGATTATACAGGGACCAGAAAATCTCATAACCTTAGATTTAATACCAAAAGCCCCCCCAAGAAGTAATCCTCTTCTAGTAAAACCAGCAAAAGCAACTTTGGCTCAAAAGAGCTTCTTTGAGGAGTTCAACAGTTTGGAAAAGAAAACGTTAAAACATTTATCATCACTTTCAAAATGACATGAGCCTTAATAAAATGTAGTATTTATAGTGACATGACAGTTTCATTTCAATGAAATGAAATGAGATTCCCACAACCTTCCAATCCTGGGTCTAGTCCCTAATCACTAGGACTCCGCTGCCCTAAATCATCCTGCTTTTGGGCTGTGTTCGCCCATTTGTTTTTCCGCTCTCCGTCTCCAGCACTAAATGTAAGCAGTGTAAGAAGGAGCTCGAAAGGAAATGTGTCTTTCTCACTATCACGTCTAGTTGAACACACTGTTCCGATAATATTTTTTTGCAAAAAATAAACGTGGTTTGAGGAAGCAAGAATCAAAACACAGCCAAAGCTAAAAGCCATTTAATGTGGGAAGGGGTTTTTCAAAACATTTACAATACCATTCCAAAGCTTAACATCCATCCATCCTTCCACACATCCGTTCGTCTGTCCATCAACCCATCATCTGAGAGACCAAAGCTTAGAACCACTTTTAGTAATAATTTGTTTAATTTATATTTTACAATAAATTACATCAATTAGGTTCAAATATTCAGATTTATTTACCAAAGAGGTATTTTTGGGGTCATATTGTCTCAAGGACTATTATTTTTAAGATTACAATAAGAGAGGGATAAGAATAAGGAAAACAAGGGCAAAACTGACCTCTAATGCGTAGGCCCGGCCAATTCCCGCTGTGGCTCCAGTGACAACTGCAGGAGCAAAGAAAAAACGAGAGGTTTGTTTTGCGGCAGGCATGCATTTCTGCATGAGTGCATTTCTCACAGCTTATTGATACATTTATACATGTTCATGGTAGTTAGTGCATAATTTATACTCATACTTACGAATGTCTTTAGAATAATAACGTAATATAGTGCAAATGTGACATAGGTAATGCTTAAGCAACCTCTATTAAGTACTTAAGTACATACGTTCAGTGTTGGAGAGTGTCATAAGCAAGAGATTTCTTAACACCAACACATTCTGTCGAGAGTGCGTGACAAGTCAGGCCTACGTGATCCTAAGTTATGAACTTCTGTCACTTGTTGGCAGCATTGGCCTAGTCGGGATGTTTTAGAGGATCTGCTATATATGAGTCTTCACTATATCTTTTATTTAACTGTCACAATCCCCAGCCCATACTGTTTTCATCATGACAACCAATATATTTCCATGTACACACCTATTCTAACTGCTCTTTGGCACTGAAGTTATAGATAGCATTTCAGTACTCATTTCATGCTGAATGATACAATGCAGCGATCCATTTACACATATATGCCTTTAAGGCTCAATTTAAAAGGCCTGGGATGAAGAGCATTTGCATTTAGCAGACACTCCTATCCGGAGCGATTTCTAGTTCCTGATTACAGGGACAGTCCACCCTGGAGCAATTCAGAGTTAAGGGTCATGCTCAGAAATCCAATGGTAGTGGTGCTGGAGGTAGGATTTGAACCTGTGACCACTTGGTCCATAGAGCCGAAGACAAGTATCGTATCACTAGACCATCGCCACCCCGTCATAAGTGCCCAGGAGAAACAACAACGTAGAAGATAAATACGGCCCCTTTAGCAGGTGAAAAAGCCTTGCACTGTAAGTAACACTGTTTATGTGCTAGAGGTGAAAGGCTGGTTCGGCAAAAACATCTCATTTTGGTTTCTTTACCCAGTATTTTGATTTCAAATACGAATTATTTTCTATTAATTAAGCTTTTTTTTTTAATTAAGCTTTTTCCCTTTTAACACCACTAAGTAGATTTAGGTAGATGCAGTGATTTTTGAAATATTTTGAATTTAATGCATAGTTGAATCAATAGCATGGTTTAACATGGACCTACATTATATCCTTTTGAAAGGATACGTGGCTCACTTGAATATGGCTCATACATGCATATTCTTTTTATTGTGTCCATGTATCACTGCCATCATCCTAAACACCTCCCATTCACAGCTTTATCTGTATTCATCTGGGTCAGGGGAGCAACGCACCTCTCTTAAAGGCCTACTGTACCAGGAAATTCACCTAAATTCCAATATGTTACTCATTTATAGACTCATTTGTACAATGAAATCCCAGAATACATCTCAGAAAAAACGGCTCCGTGCAAGGCTGACCAGCCTCAAAGGATCCACAAGAAAATCTTCCTCTCTCTCGATCTATGTCTGTCTAGCTGTCTACGTGCTTGTCTACCTGTTTATCGGTCTGTCAAGCTGTCTGACTTTTTGTTTTTTAGTTTAAGTCTATCTATCGAGCTATCTATCTATCTATCTATCTATCTATCTATCTAAATGAAGCTTGTGTTGCTATCGCTGTGTTTTGGTTATA
Organism: Hepsetus odoe; assembly: GCA_017165825.1. Taxonomy (NCBI): domain Eukaryota; kingdom Metazoa; phylum Chordata; class Actinopteri; order Characiformes; family Hepsetidae; genus Hepsetus; species Hepsetus odoe. Next base: position 6,346,172 of record CM029371.1, read on the forward strand.
AAGCTGAGTATTATTCAACATTGAAAAAGTAAACAGAGAAATTATTAAATTGTGAAAGAAACATTAGTTTTTCTTGACACCAGTGTAGCAAATTATACACACTGTTATAGCCATTTATACCCAGAATTATATCCATTATTATACACATTATTTTACCCAGTTACAGCGAATATTATACCCATTATTTTACCCCATTAACCATTATTAAAGTCAATCATAAACATTATTATAGTCAATCATAACCATTATTATACCATTATTATAGTCAATCATAACCATAATTTTACCATTATTATGGTCAATTATGCCCATTATTACACCTAATTATAATCATTATACCCACTGTTATACCCATTATTTTATCCAGTTATATCAAGTATTATACCCATTATTACCTCTTTAAACTCATTATAATAGCATATATTAAAGCCAGTTAAACTCATTCAGGGACCACAGGCGGTGTGATTAGACAGTCCCCAGGTGTGACTCCCTTACCTGCCCACTGGCCAAACTTCCTAACATCCGTGCGCCATATTCCGGACAGCACATAAACCTTGAAGCCCCTCCAGCACAGCCACGACCCCTTCAGCAGGTAAAAAAGTGCCGTGAAGCCCCCCAGCAGGCACAGGAACCCGCAGCACCATTCAGCATCAGCCATTTCCAGGCGCGAGAGCGAGCCCCTCGCGCTCCACTCCACCTTAAAGCCGGGCTCGGGCCACGCCCATCACGTCCCGAACTCGTCTTGCAATTGGTTAGCCGGGCCTCGCCTAGGTGGCGTTAGCGAATCGCGATGCTGCGGTATGAACTTTGGCCCCACCCCGCCTCTAAATACGCACGTTTGCCAAACCCGAGAGAATCTGAGTGCTGAGAGCCAGTATGAGGTCCTCAAACTGGTCTCCAGTTGTGGGAACGCGACCTGTTGCTCACATCAGCCGAAGGGAGGTGCTTTAGACTAGGTGCTGCCTGTTGCCTGTTTACCTTACAAACAATTATGGAAAGCTATTCCGGAACAATAGGGACGGTTCAATGGGGCTAGATCACATGGGACACACCCTCACTAGCAACCTGACCATTCATTGACCCAGGAGTCCTTTTAAGTTTCACAACCGTCTGAAACTTGGGGAAACTCACTCACTCACTCATTTTCATAGTCACTTGTCCTAATTAGGGTCGCTGGGGGTGCTGGGCCCTATACCAGCTCTCACAGGGTGAAAGCCGGGGTAACACCCTGGACAGGTCGCCAGTTCATCACAGGGCAGACACACTCACACCTACGGGCAATTTAGCATCTCTGATCCGCCTGACCTGCATCCCGGAGCTCCCGGAGGAAACACACACAGACACTGGGAGATCATGCAAACTCCACCCAGAAATACCCAGACCGTCCCGCCTGGGAATCAAACCCAGGACCTTAACACTGTGAGGGTGACAGCGCCACCCACTGCATCAGTCTGTATACATATACGGTGCTGAAACGGGCAGCGCTGTCGCCTCACAGCGATAAGGTCCTGGGTTTGATTCCCAGATGGGACGGTTTGGGGATCAAAGGTTGCTGTTTAAATCGTAAAAACACGGTGGCTAATCAGTCCAGATGGGTTCCAAAAAAATAATGGTGAAAAAATAAAATGATGGGTTTTTTGGAGCATAGACTAACATGGAAGTATTGAAGGATTATATTTATGATAACAGGGGATAACAAATGAAGGGGCAGCGGTGGCCTAGTGGGTAGGGCGTTGGCCACATGATTGGTGGATCAGGGGTTCGAACCCCTTCCCAATGGGTTGCCCTGAGGTACCCTTGAGCAAGGTGCCGTCCCCGTTCCTCTCCTCCCTGCGATGGGCTGGCGACCTGTCCAGGGTGCGTCCCCCGTCCTTGCCCTGTGTGCGCTGGGTTGGACACCAGCACCCCCCCGCGACCCCGTTTGGGACAAGCGGCAGATAATGGATGGATGGATGGATGGATGGATGGATGGATGGATGGGATGGGATAACAAATGATAAATTCATCCCTCTGTTCAGTTGTCCACACAAAAAACTCAACACACATAAATTTTTCTTCCCCAAATCTACTTCAGCACATTGCAAGTTCTAAATCCATGTTTACATGGTGGTGGCCTAGTGGTTAGGGAGTTGGCCACAGGATTGGAAGATTCTGGGTTCAAGCCCCTTACCAGTAGGCTGCCCTGAGGTACCGTCCCTGTCACTGCTCCCTGGGCACTTTCATAGCTGCCCACTGCTGCACGGTGTTTGAGTGCATCTGTTAAATGCAGAGGTCCAATTTCATTGTGGTTCTCTGTCTGCTGCGCTGTGACCTTGCGATGACAAGAATAGTCACTTTCACTTGACTCCAGAATTAGTCTGCAAGCTTTTACTGAAAAGATAACTCTGACTTTGGTTACATGTAGCCATTTATGTTCAGAATTATAGATTATTTTCTCTTGAAAACTAAGAAAGACATAATTATGTTTGGACCGAATTTCTCTCTGTGAAGTCCTTTTCCTTCTTTTCCAGTTTGTGTTTTTCTGAGCTGCAGGCTCTGGTCTTGTCTTATCCAACCACGCTGATGGTGAATAGTTTGATCAAGTGCTCTTTCTGTCTGTGCACTGCATGTGAGTCAGAAGCTGATAACAAACACACGCATACACACACTCATACAGTCACTCATTTTACACCGGATCACACACACTTACTGGGAAAGACATCACCAATCTGCACATGACGTCCAGAACAACAGGGAAAGAGAGCACTTTATACTGGATTAGATTATAGGAAGCACAATTATAGCACAGTGCACAGAGCCCAGGCATGTGAAGAATGATGACACAGCCGGAGGTGTAACTGTAATGTTACGGTAATGCATGACTTACAGTTACAATGATTAACAAACTAAATGATCAACAAAATAAATGATTAACAAACTAAATGATTAACAAACTAAATGATCAACAAAATAAATGATTAACAAACTAAAAAACTTTAACTTTTAACTCCAGACTAACAACCATGCTGCAAGTGGCAAGCCTCTAACTTTTGCTTGAACAGGACTAACCTAATCTAAAACAAGACTAAGCATAACTAAAACAGGACTAACTTAAAATGCACTGAACTAAGTTTAACTACTTTAAATACATAAGGGCTAACTTTAACATAAATAGGACTAACTTTAATTCAAATGAACTAAACAGGATTACCAGAAAATAAAACAAGACTAACTCAAGCTAAAACAGGACTAATTCAAGTTATAACAGGACTAACTCAAGTTATAACAGGACTAACTCAAACTAAAACAGGACTAATTCAAGTTATAACAGGACTAACTCAAGTTATAACAGGACTAACTCAAACTAAAACAGGACTAAAGTTAAAACAGGACAAACTCAAGCTAAAACAGGACTAACTCAAGCTAAAACAGGACTAACTCAAGGTAAAACAGGATTGACTTTACCTAAACAGGACTAACTCAATCTAAAACATATTAAATCAGGACTAACTTTAACTAAACTGGACTATCATTTACTAAAACAGGGCACATTTCTAGTGAACCAGCATAGCAGTGAATGAGTTTAGTTTTTCTCATTGTGCCATAAATAAATTATATATTTATTTATATAATTAAATATTATTTGTATAAATGTAAACATTTATACAATTACATAAAAGTTTAACGAAACCACACAACTGCATTAACTTCATGTTGTAATTCAGTCATATATTAATATATCTGTTTTCTAAACTGGATTTACTGGCAGTTAAAATTATGGGACATCAGTTAGGTAGCTTATTACTTCTGAAAAGGTTGTGATCATGAAATATTTAAAAACCTTTTCGTTTTTATAATGCAGCCATAGATCTGAAAATATTAATGATCCGAGATGGAATGAACAGAAAATGACTGATTGAATCGCGACAGTTCGCCCTGTTAGACACTAGAGGGCGCCAACAGTCCATTTCTTCATAAATGGAGCTTAACCTGTGAAGTTCATATATATGTATATATATAGAGTGACATCTTATTACTCACATGCATTTGGGACAATGTTATCAGATCACAAAACTAGATCTTATTTATACTTTTTAACTTACAGTTTAAAGATTTGATATTCTTTATCAAGATGCAACAGGGAAATTTGAGAGGTCTAGGAAACAGCAACACCACTGTTAATTATGAAAAGAAAAAAAAAGAGTACACTTCAGACACTTCTGCCAGCCTGTTTTCCCAGGTGTACAAGGTTGTCAGTTATGTTAATGCTGACCTTACTAGTATTTTAGCTTTTAATCATGATTTATGGACAAACATAGCTTAGAAAATATTTTATAGTGGAAATTGTGGTTGTAAGCTGAAGCAGCAGAAGGAAGCCCACACAGACACAACATGCAAACTCCACAGAGAAAGGACCCAGACCGTCCCACCTGGGAACTGAACCCAGGACCTTCTGGGGGTCACTGTACCGCAGCATGCCTGAAAGAATATTTGTGGAAATGTTTGTTTTAGCTTGATTTGTTTGTCATCTAATGGATTCTGTTACTGATTACAGAAAAAGGCATGTAACTTCTATTCAGTAAGTGATTCAAATTCCATGTGATCATGGATCGGGATCGGAAGATTGTGGATTCAAACCCCTCACCAGTAGGTTGCCCTGAGGTACCCTTGAGCAAGGTACCGTCCCTGTCACTGCTCCCCGGCAGCTGCCCACTGCTGCAAGGTGTTTGCATGGGTTAAATGCAGAGGTCCAGTTTGATTGTGGTTCACTGTGTGCTGTGCTGTGACCTCACAATGACAAGAATAGTCACTTTCACTTTCAACTTGATCACAAAAAGCTCTTACAGCAGTTTATCAGGTGTGTTTCTACACAGGCAGGTTTAGTGTCCTTCACTGATGGAAAAAAAATGAAAGGCTACTTTATGTGTTACATGTCATAAACCCGTGTGAAATTCCTCTGCTTGTAACTGTACCTTCAGTGTAAACTGATGGAGCTGTAATTTCATTCCAGCAGACCTTCGGGTTTCTAAGGTGAAGGTCATGTTTCCTTTGGAAAGTATGAAGTACTGGGTACTCTGGATGAGATCATCCGCCAAATGCTATAAATGTAAAATGTAACTCCCCTAAAAACAAAACATAATAATAAAAAAAAAAATGCAGCTTTTTTATGAAACCACTTTACATATTGAGAGGCATGGGGCTGGTGTTTATAAGACTGGTCTATTTTTTCTGTATTTTTTCCACAGAATCCACAGAAATGGACCTGAAGACCAAACTGATTCTGTGACGTGCATACATTTGTTGTTTGACACAAACAATTTGAGTTATTAGTGTAAAACACTATTTAATTTGAAAGCGAAAGTCTGGAAATCCCCAGGTAAACACTCCACACAGCCTTCCCTTGTTCAGATATAAAAACAGTCTACACTGGTTTCCCAGCATTAGCTGGCCGAGACAATCAAAGGTGTGTGTGAGTGTTTGCATTGGAGTGGGTCTAGCTGGAAGATTTGGAGACGTACAGGTACCAGCTTTCCTTACTTCCTCTAGTACTCAGTGCCTTCTGTTTGCCTTCAGCTCATGTGTGGATACGTGTCGCTCTGCAGCACAGATAAGGCTGCTGTTTTTAAGCCATTCTACCAGGTTTTCCCAGTAAAACTATGGATGTCCACTTTAAAGCTCTACTTTGCTGTGGCTCTCTGGTTCTCTGTGATTATTCGCCCTCATTCTTCATTTTACAGCACATTTCACAGTCACAAAAGCGAAGAAAGTGAAACTGTGCAGTTAGAGGAAGACTGAAGCTTTGTAGGCGACCAAGAAAACGGTTTCTTTGAGAACAATTTGAATGTTCACATCATGCTTTTTGTTTTCAGTGAAGTTGTAGATTTGTTGGAAGATTTCAGAGCTCAAAGATGGTATTGGATTCTTTCTTTCTTTCTTTCCTTCCACAGTTGTGACAAAAGTGAAAGTAAGCAGATCTTCTCTACAGACAGCAAAAGTGGCTTAGAAGACAGAACTGTATTTCTTTAACATATTCAGAAAAGCTTAAAAAGTATTTAAAATGTCCTCTTATGACTGTACACAGACAGATGTTAAATTAAAGTTACTAAACATTAAACTGTCCAGAGGTGCGTTCTCTTATCTCTAATCAGAAACTCTATGAAGTAAGTGATTCAACCACTTTACATAAACCACTCCACTGTTTTTCACAGTCAAGTGTCCTACTTTTACTCATCTACTGTCTGTAAGACAAAGTGGAGTAAAAACTGCATTTTGCTGATTAAAGTCTATGATACACTTTACCAAAAACAAATGACATACATTTCGTATTTCTTTAAAAACCTTAATTAAATAATGATGGTCCATTTACGGATGTGAGTAAATCTGCTTTCAGAATGAAAGAAAACTCAGTAAGCAGATTCCTCGTTAGGTAACTGAGGATCTCAGTCGTTTGGATGGAGAGTGAATTTTATCCAGATTGGATCTAGATTGTAGATCCAATCTAGATTGCCCCAGATTGGAAGATTGTGGGTATGATTCCCTCACCAGTGAGTTGCCCTGAGTTATCCTTTAGCAAGGTACTGTCCCTGTCACTGCTCCCCGAGCGTTTTCAATAGCTGCCCCCTGCTGCACGTGTGTGTATGGGTGAAACGCAGAGGTTGAATCTTGTTGTGTTGTGCTGTGCTGCGTTTCACAAAGACAAGGGTAGTCACTTTCACTTAAAAGAAAAAGATGTGAGATTGTTAGAATATCAGTCAGTCAGTCGTTGTCTGCTGCTTCGTCCCAAACGGGGTCGTGGGGGAGTGCTGGAGTCAGACCCAGCGCACACAGGGCGAAGGATGGGGGGGACACACCCCTGGACAGGTCGCCAGCCCGTCACAGGGAGACGGGGACGGTACCTTGCTCAAGGGTACACTCAGGGCAACCTATTGGGAAGGGGTTCGAAACCCCGATCCTGCGGCCAACGTCCTAACCACTAGTCCACCGCTGCCCCGTATTGTTAGAATATCTCAGAGAATATATGGTTTGATGTTTAAGTTCATTTTAAAAAGCCTGGATTTATCCTCTCTCTCTCTCTCTCTCTCTCCCCTCTGTAGGTGTGTAAGAATAATCCTGAAGAATCGACACCATGAGTCTTCTTGCCTCCATGTCAAAGGTAGGCCTACAGCTACGTAACAGTGCAGCACTCTGTGTGACGTCAGACATTTCGCACATGCTCTATTTCAGGCACTAAGTCCAGCAGAGAACCACAGAGGGATTTATGCTATTAAGAGCTATTTTAGTGCACTGTGTCAGGGACTGTGATTAAGCTGTGACGCAATTTTCCACGTCCACACAGGTCTAGGTCCTGTTCCTCTTCCCCATTAGCCAAGATTATAGATGCAGCCAGCGGAAGCATGCAGACCTAAAACACAGACGTTCCAAAGTCTCTCTATTCAACTTCACATCAGCTCATACCAGTCACCTACAACTCAGCCGGTGTAACTAATCACGTTATAAATATAACCTGCATGAGCTGATAGTAAACGAGTGGCTGTTAATTTACTAGACTGAGTTGTTTCAATTAAGAGGAATCAAATCCTGTACTGCATTTTAAACTAGACTGAGCTAGTCCAGGCTTAAAGACATTTTTCTTTGGAAAAGCTGACAGAGGTGGAAAATTCAGTTCCGGCCATCTGGCTTCTCTGAACCAGCAGCAGAGATGTCCATAGCAAATACATTCACTGGCCTCTTTATTTCAAACACTTACTAACATCGGCAGGTACAGTAGAAGACTGTTTCCCTAAAAACTGAGAGGGGCAGAAGGGAAGTGACAGACTGCACATAGCAAAGGGGCTACAGTGTTCAATCATCCACCTACATAGTGGTTACAAGGTGGATGGAGCCAATTTACAATATAGAATAGAAGAGGCAAACCCTAATGGTAATAATATTAAAGGAAAAAAAAAAAAAAAACAACAGGAAGTGAAAATCTAAAAATGTGTTGTATTGGAACACAGCCAACTTGTGTGTGACATCATTCCCAGCTCTGATTTCTCACTTGTGAATTCATGGATATACAGTACTGTGCAAAAGTTTTATGCAGGTGTGAAAAAATGCTGTAAACAAAGAATGTGGTGGAGGTGGTCTAGTGGTAGGGTACTTGCCTACGGACCTCTGGATCAAGAGGTCCCCGGTTCGAATCCCATTTCTAGCACTACCACCAGTGGGTTCCTGAGCAAGACCCTTAACCCTGAGTTGCTCCAGGGGGACTGTCCCTGTAATTAGGACATGTAAGTCACTCTGGATAAGAGCGTCTGCTAAATGCTGTAAATGTAAATGCTTTCAGAAATATAAATAATGATTGTTTATTTTTATCAATTTACAAAATGCAAAGTAAGCGAACAAAAGAAAAATCTAAATCAGATCAGTATTTGGTGCTACTACCTTTTGCCTTCAAACCAGCATCAGTTCTTCTAGGTACACTTGCACAAAGTCAGGGATTCTGTAGGATTATAGTCGGTGTCTGATTAACCAGTTTTACCAAACAGGTGCTGATGATCATCAATGTCACACGGAGGTTGAAACACAGTCATGTTTGGAACAACCTACCAGCCGAGTTCCTTCAAAAACTGTGTGCAAGTGTACCTAGAAGAACTGATGCTGTTTTGAAGGCAAAGGGTGGTCACACCAAATATTGATTTGATTTAGATTTCTCTTTTGTTCATTCACTGCATTTTGTTGATTGATGAAAATAAATGATTAACACTTCCATTTCTGAAAGCATTCTTTGTTTACAGCATTTTTTCACACCTGCCTAAAACTTTTGCACAGTACTGTACCTAGGCAGAATAAAAAGTAGTTCCATACTATTGTTAAAAACACATGAGTTGGACTGGACTGCCGCCCTGTCCAGGGTGTTTCTCTGTAGTTCGCATTGTGAATGCTTGTATAGACACCAACACCCCTCAGGACCCTGTTTAGGATAATCGGCTCAGAAATAGTGCAGCCGGATGTTCTGTCTGAACAGTGTGATGCATGCAAAACATAACGTTCGAAGCTAATGTGAGAAACATTGAGAGCCCTCCAATTTCTTCATTAATAAGCTATAAATATATAGCTTGTCCAACCTATGGAAAGTTATTATGTTGGAATTGATTCACCCTCACTTGCAGCCATTACATTCTCCTGACTTTGTGTACCATGTGATGTGAGATGTGCTTGACATGTTTTCCTTCTCTCCAGTGTCCAGGATGTAACAAGTTATGCACAAAAAGTCCAGACAAGCAGTGTGTCGTCTGCAAGGAGTGCTCCAAAAAGAAGAAGCAGGTATATCAGTTCTGCTGGGCCTGTCAGAGAGAATGGCCAAGCAGAAGTTTGATGGAAGCCACCTGCACTTTGCCCAACTGTGCAGTCCGTGCCGCCCTGCTTTCTTCTGAGGTCATCAGTAAACCTCAAAGCTCAGTTAATGGATGCCCCTACTTTAGGGCCTGTCCCAATTGTAAAGCTTTACTCACACATACTGGATCTGGCTGCCCTAACATCATCTGCCCTACATGCAAAATGCAGTTCTGCTTCCGCTGCCTTAGGCAGAATTGCTTTGGTAGAATCATGGATATTCGTGACAATATGAGGGATGAGAACAATTTCTTTCGTATACATGAAATGTTACTGGGTCAGCGGTGCACTACTGTGGACAACCGCCAAACCCTCGATTTGCTTAAATAGTTTACTGCAGCTAAATCCAGGAATCTGCACTTTTGCTTCCTTCACCCCAAGCTGGGGCAAACACTCATCCTCCAAATCACGCCCCAAAAATAACCAAATTTTGAAAAGTCTCCATTACTGCACTTAAAAAAGAATGCAATGGGGCAACCATCTGCTTGCACAGTGTATTCTGTAATGTGTAGCAGTTTAGGCAGCCAGTTGGACAAAATACCAACATAACAAATGAGCATGTTCTCTGGGGCCAGTCCTAGGACTGATGTGATGTAATATTTTGACTGAAGGAAGCATGTGCAGACTTACATGAGTTATTTGTTAAGCACAACTGAGTTTCTAATGCTTTTCCTACTTTTTTGAGAATGCCCAATCAATAAATAAGCAGTAGCCATGAAATCATGCATGTACCCTGAAAGGGACTGGATGAAAGATCAATAAAAGTGGCACATGCAAATGTAATTAAATGGTCTTGTTTTATTAAGTTTAAACTGTACAGCTTACATCAGGGGTTCCTACTCCTGGCACCGCTTTTATAGACATAGTGTGGGTCCACCTAGGTCTGGGTTCTGCAGCTATTTGCCTATTCGTATTTTTCACACAAATAATATTTTATTACTAATTACAAAACAGTTTTATTGTTTATTGTCCGTGGGACATTCTCTCTCATTTTCTTAGCTCACTCACTCACTCATTTTCATAGCCACTTGTCCTAATCAGGGGTGCTAGAGCCTATCTCAGCTCTCACAGGGGTAAAGGTTAGGAAACACCCTGGACAGGTTGTTAGTCTATCACAGGCCAGACACACACACACACACACAGCTACAATTTAGTATCTCCAGTCCACCTGCCACACAGGTTTTTGGATGGTGGGAGGAAACCCATAGACACAGTGAGAACATGCAAACTCCACACAGAAAGGACCCGTCCTGCCCAGGGGTCAAACCCAGGACCTACTTGCTGTGAGGCAACAGCGCTACCCACTGCGCCACTGTACTGCCCCCACGGGACATTAACCTTTCAAATTTCCTCCGCAACATTTTTAAAAAATTATTATTTATTCATGGTTTGCTTAATGGGTTGTGATTTTAGCAAAATATTTTTTTTGTACGACACAGTAACACCTGAAACAACTTGAAGATATTTTTCATTATTATTATTTTTTAAGTTAATTATTTCCTCATTTTGGTCAAAGCTACGTAGAGCCCCTGCACAAGGGCTAAAGAGATGCATCTCCAGAGCTGTGGGTTGCTGACCCCTGGCCTAGGTCTATGATTAGGAATGAATGGTTCCAGGAAAAGCGCCATATTTTCTAGATTCAGTTTGACGTACCCTTGAAAAGTTGCCAATGTTTCAACATATAAAATGCATGATAGCCGTGTGATGTCATGCCCTGAAGGGGAACATTACCAAAAGCTGTGCTTACCAACATGTTGGTGAAAACACAGGTGACCGTGACAAACAATTCAATTTAATTCAAATTACAAGGTGACCAACTTAGTGTTCCTGAATGTGTTAAAGTTTCTCAAAAATAAAAATAAAGCTGACATTGATGAAAACCTAGTCATTTACAAGGCTTACAAAAGAAAAAATGAAAATTGGATCAGTTTCTAAATTAGTTTAGGATATTTTGTTAAATATGTATAGAATCTAAACCCTAAACCAAAGACTTAGGAAACATGGCAGAGGGAGAACAGAGTCACTGTACTTACAACACCAACTCATTTTTCAGTGACAGAACCCAGACTAAGTTCACGCCCCTTACTGGGTGCCACTGTAATGGTCGTCCCAGTCTCCACTCCTGCCAGGCTCTCTCTGAGAGAGGTCATGAACCTACATAAGCAGCTATGAAGAGCAAAGCTCGCCCAAGCCTTTGGTGTAAATTTAGTAACCCAAAAGAGAGCCATGTCTTTTTCTGAGCTGGGATTATTTGTACTTTCTCTCTTTTCGCTCTTCCACCTCTCTCCCTATTTCAGTGTACTGGAAAAGAGCATGGTGCCAGACATGCAGTGGACAGCCCTGTAGAGTAGTACTGAGAGTAGTATGCGGTCAGATACTATAATTGATTCTCTGTTTAACTAGCTGTTTTTTATAATTGATAAAAAATTATTATATTGAACAATTTTTGCAGCCCCATTATAAACTACCTATCCAGTATGCTTCCTCGCTTTTCACACTGTTAGCGCTGGGATAGGCTCCAGCACCACCCATGACCCTAATTAGGGCAAGTGGCTATGAAAATGACTGACTGACATTGTGAACTTTTGATCCATTACTACATTTGTGAAGATGTGCTTGTTGGGTAGTGCTTCCCTTTAGCTAAGATAACTATTTCTGAAATCAATGGCAATGTGAAGCAATTCAATGTTCATAATTATGTAATAATAGTTATATAATTACATGCAACTATTTTGTAATTGTAAATGTAACTCACTATATAGCTACACATTGTTTATGCAATTACATGCTATGTACTTACATACTAAAAATGATGTAACTAACATGTCCTTACATGTAATACACACTCAAATGTTAATATTATTTTATTTTGTACTTACCTATTAATAATGGACATACACATTAACAATGTCCTTACATTAAAAAATATATATAACTTCCTGTTAAAAGTTATGTAATGACATGTAAATAATTATGTAACATAAGCAGAATGTGTGAATACATCACTGATGGATTGAGGAGTTTCTAGTCAGTCAGATTGCCCAGGAGAAGAGAGGAAAAGCCCTGACACTACACTCAGCACTAAGAAGCACACTGGGGGCTTTAGAGAAAGTGCCAGCACAGCTGCAGACGTACACATAAGAGGACAGAATCAGAAAGTTTTGCGCTGCATGCTAGCAGGCTCCCGTGTTCACAAGCATATCAGAAGTAACAGCTGCAGTTCACTCATATGATACAAAGGGAAGATTTCATAGCAGGGAAAACACATTTTTCTCTATGCCATGTAATTTTAGAACATTTTTGAAAGGCTGGTTTTGGGAATATCTACTGATCCATTTTTACAGTTTGTACACATGTATGTACACGCTTTAAAAACGACTTTTTTTTAGTAGGACTGGGCATAAAAAAAAAAAATAGACACAAAATCTGTTCTCAGAAAAAAAGTCACTGGATGGTTCTCAGTCCACTTAAAGTGCACTTAACTTTGGCTACTTACTGTGAGCCATTTCAGACAACATCAGGGCTGTTATCACAAAGCAGAAGTAAGGTTTGGTACATTTTTAGAGTTTATGTAGCTTAATAAACTGCACCTCAGTTAAACATTTCCTTGCAATAACAACTGTGTCTAAAATCACGCATAGAACAGAACTAACAAAGCTCCAAAAGTCAGTCTCTCTCTCTCTCTCTCTCTCTCTCTCTCTCTCTCTCTCTCTCTCTCTCTCTCTCTCTCTCTCTCTCTCTCTCTCTCTCTCTCTCTCTCTCTCTCTCTCTCTCTCTCTCTCCTCTCTCTCTCTCTCTCTCTCTCTCTCTCTCTCTCTCTCTCTCTCTCACTGCTGGTGGTAGCTAAGAAGCTTGCAAGTTGAAGCTCAGTATAGCACAGCCCAAGCTCACTAATCTGATTAGTGCCAACTGGCCTCGAGAAGTTGTGAGACAGACATCTTGGTACAGTAAGAAGACACAAGCATGAATGGTTGTATGTTGTCTATATGAAGTATATACATACATTTCATTTTTCTATTAGTGCTATTTTGTTTCTATTTTGTTATTAGTTCCTATTTTGCTGGTGCAAAAATACAATTTAGCATATTAAATAGACAAAATGAATTAAATGGGATCATTTTGTTAGTTGTGACTGGCTGCAAAGTGCCTTAAGATACAATTTGCTGTGATAAATCAGGTCCATTCGCTCAGCATTCAGCCTCAGCAAATACTAATCACCAGCCTGATCATCTGGAACCATCTGCACCAGTTTTTCTTCACTGCTTCATGTCTTAGATTAGCTGGTTCATGCTTGAATGAATCAAACTTGGGTCATTGGGACTGAAAATGTGGGCCAATATTCCTCTATTAGTTGTTGAGAACTATTCTTCAACAAGACATCAAACAAAAAGAAAATCTGGCTCTTTGGAAGCAAGAAAAATAGAAGAAATTAGGGGTGGCTCAACAATTTAGGTTAATTGGCTGGCAGATCTTGCTAATCATTTCCCAGTATAAGCTATCCCTCACTCTCTCCCTCCTTCTTGCGTTGGGCCAGAAAGTCAGAGTCTCCTGCGCTCAATACTGTTTGTATTCTGAGAGACATTCCCCTTGCTGACCTCTAATATAAGCCTGCCTTATGCTCTTTCATGAGACTGTGATTACGGTTAAGCCAATATGGCCGACATGTTCTTTGTTTAGGTTCATCAGTAAAGAGGGACGGGGTAAAGGATTTATCTGGATGAAAGGAGGCAGGGGGCTTGTGATTTCTAAAATTATTTCCAGGCCCTTGCTTGTAAAGGTTGCATTCTTATGCATCATCTTTCATGACTAAAATCAAATAAAAGGCAGATCATCACAGAAATGTTGTGAATATGTATTGAAATGTAATGAAGATGTATTATTTAGCAATTTGTGGGCTTAGAATAATGTTTAAGATGACATTTTACCTCCATTTTGGTTCAGTTGTAAGAAAAGAAGACAGAAAAGGCTTTGTTACCTGAGGATGCAACTTTAGACCACAAAGAACACATTGGTTTCCCTGCAAGGGTGCTGTATCAGTACCAGAAAATGACTGCAGATGGAACAGTTAAGAGCTATGTAAATGTGAAATGGGAATGTTTTGCACTTGGTTTCCAACACTGCTCTGAGCAGCACTGAGTGGCAAACATAGATTAGACCATGGCAGCAATAATTGGTAAGGCCATAGAGTGAAACAGCAGAAACAGTTCAAGAGAAGTCTTCAGCTGAGACCCAGGACATTTTCTTGAATTTGCTACTTCACTTATATTCATAACTGCGATCGCAACAGCAAATTTGATGGAATATATCTTGAAGTGTTGCTGATCCCTAGCCCCCAAGTCACTATCACTGCCAATAAACAGAATGATTTTCCTTCACACGCTACCATTTCAGACTGCAAAGTAGCATTTGCAGTCACTGCTATCCCTGTGGAGAGAAAAGGCTGTTGGCTGAACTTTTTTTTGTTGTTGTGAGGTGATCAGTAGTTTTATCTCAGGCAACTTGTCTCACCATGTCGCTCAGTGTAGCTCAGCAACCAGTCCAAATGTTTCACTTGTTGCATGTCGCTACTGGTGTGAAAAAATCTAAAAATCTGAGTAGCCTTGCTTGTATTTAGCCTGTGTCCACAATAAAACCCAGGTCTGAACGATCCTTTGTGCCTACAGAAGACTGCTGTATCCTGGTGTTATTCAACAACTAACCATCCAGATCTATAACCACACCTTTACCCCATACATTTACTGTTTTAATTTGGACCCTGATCCTGATCTTGGCCTTGAACCATTATCTGTCACTTGAGTAGCCATTTGATCCAATTTAGCCATGATCTCACACTGACTCTGCTCAGAAGTCATATCCAAATCCAGACTTTGTCTGAGGCTTTAAATTTAGACTCAGCCCCTGGATTTACTTCTTTGCTCTTACTTTGTTGTCTTGGTTTATCACCTTAATTTGGGATAGTAATTTAATTTACTTTAAACTAATTAGATCTTAACTTCTTTTCAGAACTAAAAAGGATTTTCCTTCATCAAATTTGCATACAGGGAAAAGCCAAGATCTGGTAAGAGGTCAGATTTAACTTTTGGGTAATCTACAGCTGTCCCAATGCCCATCCTGCAGATTAACATCTTTTAGCCATCAATGCAGCAGCTAGAGATGAAAAAGCCTCTCATGTGCAAAGGTTAATAAGAAGGAGTTAAGCTTGTAGAGAACTGGATTTTTTAGGGCAGGCCGCCACACAGCTACCAAAGTCCCACTAACTTAGAGTCTCCTTGGAACCAAGACATAGACAGTGAAGAGGGTAGTTGAAAGAACATATATATGATGCAAATATGAGTAGAAGAAATAAGAGATAAGAAAAGGAAAGAAAGGTCTTGAGATTCTTTTTGTGTTGGCCTCATTTTTTGCTCCTTAATCGTGAACAAATGAAATAAAAACCAATCCCAGCATAAGTGGTGGGATTGGTCAGCCCAGTTATTAAATTTTTTAAAATTAGGATGGATTTCCCAGTGCTTTTCTGTTTCAGAAAAGGTACTTCACAGTCTGTATTGTGTGGATTAAGGACTAAAGAAGGTCGAGAAGTCAACACTTGGACTCAGTGCTCCCCCACCCCTCCTTTCTCCTTTGCCTGTCCTCCTGCTCCTCATGTCTCTCTCGCTAAATCTGCCTATTTCCAGTAAGACCCAGGGCTCAGAGAGGCTCTCGCTCCAACTGCTTTTCCCGAAAAAGGCACCTCGGTTTGGGGATAGACCCAGTCCAACAAGGGGCCTTCATCCGGAACACCAGGGCTCTCAAAGGATTTCTCAACATATTTCTGTAAAAAGCAATTTTTGGAACAAGCATAAAGTCAAGAAGTATTCTTTGGATGACCTTTCAGTTTCTTAACCTTGGTTGGAATAGCGTTCTTTTTTTTTCCAGAGCATTCATTCATTTTTATCCTTCTTCTTTCTGCAACCTGTTCTTCCTGTTTTTTCCCTGATTGGAAAAGTGAGCTACTTTTCATGCTGTGAATTTCAAGCGTTCTTATGGACAGCTCACTTGAGAAGGCCTTCGATTAGAAAAATCGATCCAGGTTAGAGCAAACTTCTTTTATCTTCAGTGTTTTTGACTGGTGGCTGCTAATGCAGATACATCCTTTTCCTCTACAGTTTTAGAAAATACAACAGAAATCTTTAGTAAGCTAAGTGACCTCTCAGTGCTACATGCAAACTATCGGCGTTGTTTGGCTGAGTAGGCTTACATAGCTGGATAAATAGGTGCAATCTTGATTCATTTACATTTACGGCATTTAGCAAACGCTCTTGTCCAGTCTTAATCTTAAAACATGGGTCAGAAAGCATCACAGAGCTTCAATTTACTTCCATGTGCTAATTACAGGGACAGTCCGCCTGGAGCAAATCAGGGTTAAGGGTCTTGCTCAGGGACACAGTGGTGGTAGTGCTAGAGGTGGGATTCGAACCTGGGACCTCTTGATACATAGGTCCATAGGCAAGCACCCTACTAGACCACTGCTACTCTATTCAAAATTAACACTACAATGTTTTTCGAAATCACAGAAAGGAAAGTAGAGCTTCAGTTTCAGAAAACAGGTTAGTTCATCCTTATCAGGCTTACCTTCACACCTTCTCAGTCATATTACTTTTCCCAACTTTGCTTATCAAATATTAGATGTTTTACACTCATTTTGAAAGTTATATTAAGGGACCTCATTTGTTCTAAGTTCACTATTTTTTCATCGTTATAAATTGAAGCTCTGTGATGCTTTCTGACCCATGTTTTAAGATTAAGACTGGCTACACCAAGTAAACTGGGCAGACAAGACAGGGCTTATGACAGAGCCTGTCACTAAGGCTTCAAGGAATCCCCTACTTAAACTCAAATACTGGATTTAAATGCTTCACACTCTGGTTAAGACAGCTACTAAAAATGTAACAAGAAAGAAAGAAAGGAAGGAATAAAAGAAAGCAAGATGGAAGGAAGAAATGAAGGTTGCAAGCTGTTGTCCAAAAGAATTTATGGGACTAAAGACCATATTTAAGGATGTTCCCTTTAAAGCATGCATTAACTTATTCTGACTTGTAATGTAACACTTAATTACATTTATAATTGTAATACTGTATTACAATACAGTATTATAATGTAAACTTTTAAAAATGGTTTAAACTTTCACTGTGTAAACTAATCATGTGCAAACCGGGAATTAATCACTGAGTTATTTAAGATACAGGCTAAAGATCTGGAGAGAGTGTTCAGCCAGAATTCCAAATCTTAGGCTATATTGGGATATAAGGAGTGAGGGAGGGAGAAAGTACGAGAGAAACACAGAGGTTTAAACAAATGGAAGTGAAGATGAAGTGAAGTAAGTATTTGTGTTTATATGAGACTGTATTTAAAACTAGAATGATATGAAGAGGGACAAATGAAGGAGAAAAGATGTGGAAAGTTGGTGAGAGAGAGAGAGAGAGAGAGAGAGAGTGATACTGATGCAAAGAGATAAGGGATAAAGGATATTAGGCCTCACGTTCTTTGAACCAGGCAGTGCCCAGGGCTAATAATGCTTGAGCTTCATCCTGTTAATCAGCTTGCCACATGGACAGAGGCACATGGGGACAGGCAGACAGCCTGGCACAGATGAGCCATGTGCTCACCCCAAATCCACTGTCCCAACTCCCACAGATGGCACACAGACCCATCAAGTGATGACATTGAGGTCAGAAACCAGAAACCAAGCAGTGATGGCACCTCTGCTGGAATTCCAGTGTACCTGCAGTCATATGCAAATGTTGATCAAATTTCTTTTTCCTAATATCCATCCATCCATTATCTGCCGCTTGTCCCAAACGCGGTCGCGGGGGAGTGCTGGCGTCCAACCCAGCGCACACAGGGCAAGGATGGGGGATGCACCCTGGACAGGTCGCCAGCCAATCGCAGGGAGGAGCGGGACGGGGACGGCACCTTGCTCAAGGGTACCTCAGGGCAACCCATTGGGAAGGGGTTCGAACCCCGATCCTCTGATCATGTGGCCAATGCCCTAACCACTAGGCCACCGCTGCCCTCTTTTTCCTAATATGTCAATGCTATTTTTTGGTGTTTTTCCCATATTAATCTTATTTCCACATTAAAAAGCAGCAAAACAATGTCAATGACAACCTTTTGCACATGGCTGTATGTGCTTAAGTACTAGCTCTGAATCCTCTTTCTGGCAATAGCTTAGGTTGACATCATCTACTTGCAGTGACTCAAAGATAAAATATCCTAGAAGGCATCAAGAAGTGCTGTAATCACTATCACCAGGCTTTTGCATGTTGACAGAACTGGAAATTTGCTTAAAACAAATTTATGAATCGTTTTCCAGATGTTTAGATGCTTCCTTACACTTGCGCATGTAAGTTCAGGTCAATATGATTGGCTTCAAGTCTATCACTGACTCAGCTCAGTGATAGACTGTTGATAATTTTAGGGTTACTTCGACTACCTAAGTTTTCTTCTCCAGCATGTACTCATGCACTGCAACCTGATTTGCAATTACTAGCAATGCACTACCTCTTGTAAGAAAGGCCCATGTTCCTGGTCAAGGATCTAAAATATCTTTAATGCCCATCTTGCCTCCTCCTTTCAGCCAACTCAGGACTGAAGTATGCTTTGCTCTGTAGGAGACTTCTTTCCAGGGTCTTTCTATGGTCTTTCAATTTAGTTGTTAGTGTTTTTGCAATAAAAAAGGTGAATGAAGTCTTAACAAGGTGAAATCACAATCGTTCTAATCAATATATCATCTCATTTCAAGTAAGAATATTTTAGGAGTAATGCTCTTGTTTCTAGAATTGTCCATGGTTTTAAGTCACTTTTTCTAATACTTGGCAAATTCAATTTACCATCAATATAAAAAAAATACTCAAAATCTGCATTATTTCTCAATTTAACACGTTTCAGCTTATACACTTATATAAAACTGATAAAAAGGTCTATAGAAATGTGGAATTCTATATTGCACACAGACTACAATACAAGCCCAAATCAAAGAGCTGGGACAATATGGAAAAGACAGAGATTCTAGCATACACTTCGACTTTAATTCATTGCAGGCTCTATGAACCATCAAGACATTTCTTGGTCAACTTTGTTACACTTGTTGATATATATCCAGTCCTGCGTTTCAGGCCTGCAGCACATTCCAAAAAAAGTTGAGATTTAGGCAAATTAGGGTTTAAAAAAAATAAATAATGGGCTTTGGATTACTTTTGCAAACCTTTGTCAAGAACTACAATATGAAGTTACATTTGCAAATGGCATTTAAGACTGATGTTAACCATATCCACCGCTGGTGGAAAATTCTCTGGGCTCTGAGGCCTCAAGGATGGACCATCACACACCACTGTTTTGTAGCCAAACCGGTATTCCAGATCTTTTTTGTAAGAAGTTGTCACCATGGACACCAAAGACGATCTGTATGATCTGTCTGATCATGGTATGGGGTTGTGTCAGTACACTTGGCAAAGGTCAATGATGGCATCATTAATGCAGAAAAGTACATAAAGTAGATTGAAATTTTTTAGGAAAATTTTATTTTCCAAAGACATCCCCCCATTGTTTTAAATCAAGACAGTGCACATGTTTTCAGGCATAAAATGCAGGAATGGATGTATTTATGAGAAAACATGACATATCGTGGGCTTATACTGTCTACAATTAAATATAAATCAAAGTAATCGCAGTTTCTTTAATGCATTTCCCATAGCAGCCCACCTTTTTCTAATTTAAAGTTATAATAATATAGTCATTACAATTACATAGAGTAGAATTAAGATTCTGTACTAGCCTAGATACATCTTGTATGTACTTGTATAGATGAATGATGTATAGATCATGGAGAGGATATTGAATAGAAACATATTCTGATTAAACATATTCTTATTAGTCTTGGGTGGTGGTAGCCTAGAGGTAGAATACTTGCCTATTGCTCAAGAGGTCCTAGGTTCGAATCCCACCTCTGGCAGTACCATCACTGGGTCCCTGAGCAAGACCCTTAACCCTGAGTTGCTCCAGGGGGACTGTCCCTGAAATTAGGACATGGAAGTCGCTCTGGATAAGAGCGTCTGCTAAATGCCGTAAATGTAAATGTCTTATTAAATGCATTAACAAAATACTATACTACTAATAATAAAATACATATTTATGTTTTTTTCCCCCATTTACCTTTCTTCCTTTGCCTTAAAACATAAATTCTGCCCACATTCACACACACACACACACACACACACACACACACACACACACACACACACACACACACACACACACACAGCTTCAGTGATGGCTGGGCATTGTGCAATGTCTGAACCTATTTTAGGCTAGCACCACACAGTGGGTAGAAAACCCAGAGGACAATCACAGTGGCTTTTAAAACCATTTATACCTCTTGCTGCCTAGCCAGACAGTCACACTCACCCACCACAACACACACACACACATACGTGCAAACACTCTCCCCCAACTTTCCAGTTTTTCCCTAAATCATAGGAGAAAAAAAACAAAATGGTCACCCACAGAGACTCTAACTTCCTCTGGCAGTCACACCACCCACGATGGTGCCAAGGACCTTCCATAAAACAGAGGAGACGACCAAAAGGAAGCACTCAGGAGGAATCGGAGAGTGAAGCCTCTGGGTCTATGAATGGGGTACTGCGGGGTCACAGATTGTGGAGCAACTGGCTCCTCCTGCCTCTGTTCATGCTCTCTTACCTGCCCTGCGAGGCCTGGGGCACCACCTTCAAGATTGCCATTATGGGACCCTGGGCGTGTGACCCCTTGTACTCCAAAGCTTTGCCTGACCTTGCTGCTCGACTGGCGATGAGCCGAATCAACAAGGATCCCTACCTCAACAAAGGCTACTGGTATGACTACACGCTCATCAATGAGGATTGTCACACGTCTCGAGCCTTGGCCCGATTCGCAGAGATGGAGGGCTACGGCTCTGCTTTTCTGGGGCCTGCCAACCCAGGCTACTGCACCTCTGCTGCCCTGCTGGCCAAGAACTGGAATGCTGGCCTTCTGTCCTGGGCTTGCCTGAAAACCAACATGGAGGCAGATATGTACCCCACATTCACACGTCCACTGCCACTCTCGTCCCGTGTGCTGTTTGCTGTCTTGCGTTTCTTCCGTTGGGCACATGTTTCAGTTGTATGTGAGGAGAGTGACATCTGGGAGTCGACCGGGCAGGAGGTGGCTTCCTCACTCCGTAGCCTTGGCCTGCCCGTCAGCACTGTTGTCACCATGGAGACGGACATGGAAGGCCCGCGGAAGGCTCTAGAGAAGATAAGAAATGCTCACCGTGTGAGAGGTGTGTCTGAGCATGAAGTACTCACAATACAAGACATCATTTAGTAGGATATACTTTCTGCCAACAGGCCTCCTAGCAGCCAATCCGCAGAGGACATAGATAAAAGGATATAGGATATAGATTTTTTGATATAATGAAAAATAAATAAACAAATAAATGAACGAATAAACATAAACATATTGACTTATAATTTAAGCCAAATTTAATCCTAACATTTGTGCAGAATACAGACATTTTGGAAGCTTCTACTGATATTTCATGCATGATGTCTAGATAATTCACTTTAATACATTGGTAGAGTCACAAACTGCATCTTGGGGTCGAGTTTGGCTCCATAGTGGAATGTATAAATTTCCTTGAGGACCAGGTTGAGAACCACTGACATTTTGATGCAAGTATCTTGTCATTTTCATGATTTGAGCCATTTTAATAAGCATACATAAACTTTGATTAAAAGCTTTGGGGTAGGCCAGATAGGCACCAAATATGCATAAATATACAAATACATAAATATTTATTGCTTCCTACACCTTTCTAAACATGTAACTGTATTTCTAAACCATTATTTTGCACACGATTGCCATGTATTTTCTAGATTTTGTGTTATTTTCATATGCATGTGTGTTTTAACATGTTCAGAATAAATACATTAAAATCAGATTAAAATCAAAATCAAAATTCTGATGCACTTTTACACAGTGCCCTTTTAATGCAAACTCTGTCTGTTTGTCTGTCTGTCACCGCAGTGGTCATAATGTGCATGCACTCTGTCCTTATGGGCGGAGAAGCTCAGTATAAGCTGCTGACCACAGCAACCCACATGCGAATGATTGACCGTGGGTATGTCTTCATCCCGTATGACACACTGCTCTACTCACTGCCATATAAAAATGTGAGCTATCCGGTACTGGCCAATGACACCAAGCTGCGACGGGCTTATGATGGGGTCCTCACCATCACCATAGACCAAGGAGAGCAGAACTTCTATGAGGCCTTCAAAGAAGCCCAAGAAAGCTATGAGATCCGAACCAGCATAGCTCCTGAACAGGTAAGGCTTTCACACCTCTCACCCTGAAAGGCAGGATTTTGGCAGTGAGGAGCAAGGCCGCCTCTTTATTAGTGTCAATGTACACCAGGATGAGCTCATGATGCCTTAAGCTGCCCATTTAAAGTCTGGGGAGCTTTCTGTCTATAATAAATGCATGTGTTGGAGAAAAGGCTCCAGCACCCTTCTGCGACACTGGTCAAGATAGACAGCTCATATGAGAGATGGATGGAATGGATGGATGAATAGATTGTGAAGACATATTAATAAAAACTTATTTTTATCCATTCATTACATAGGTAGCTGCTTTTCAAAACTGTAGAACTGAAGTAGCTATACTGTGTTTCCACCCTTTTGACAATTTGAGGAAAGCAGGTCAGTAACATTAAGTGTTCATTAGGTTCATCTGATGTGTTTCTGCATTTCCTTTAGTTTCTGGTATTGTCTCATAATTTTCCTTTTTTTATTAAATCTCATAAAATAATTCATAAAACAATAATTAAAGTCAACTTATTATTGCAGTAGCTATAGAGACAAAAATGAAACTACTCTAAACTAATATATGTACATTTATTATATGCCTATATTTGCATTTAAGGGGTAATGCGTCAAGATTTTTGACATTGGGATTGTGGGTAATCCATTAAACTGTTTATGATTATGATTCATCTTGTGAAGTAGGATTGTCTCAAAAGGACAGCTTGAGAGCAATAATCTTTCTTTACCTCTTTAAGAAGCCCCTGCAATCATCTGCAGCCGTGGAGCTCTGAAGTGATGAAAAACCCATACAATACCTTTAGAATGTTTTAATTGAGGTTTGTAATTCAGAACGAATCATCCATCAGGCAAAATTACCTGACCTCACTAATGTTCCCAATGATGAATGCCATCAATCTTACAGGAACAACATCTAGTAAGGTCTTCACAGAAGGGTAGAGCCTGCTTTGCAGACAAAAAAGAAGAAAAACATCAATTACCAGCCTTGATTTCAGAAAGAAACATTAAACAAGCCGATGCTCACAAACTTCTGGACATATTATGCATTTTTCACCAATACATTTCTTTCAGTTTATTTACTTTCGGCCATATGTTGATGTGATATAAGTGAATCATTCGGTTTATATGTATCGCTTCAGTGTAATTCACTGTAGATGAAAATAATCAATATCATGTATTAACCTCCTTATTTTTCCTCTGTAAAGGTCTCTCCATTCTTTGGCACCATCTATAACATGCTGTACTACACAGCAATGGCAGTGGAGCAGAGCCGGGCAGATGGAGGGGGGCGCTGGGTAACTGGGGAGGCCTTAGCCCAGAATGGGGGAGGCTTTGAGTTCAATGGCTTCAATCAGCCATTATCAGCAGGCAAAGAAGGTGAAGGCATGCAGGTTCGGTATGTGGTGTTAGACACAAATGGCATAGGCTCCAGCCTGTACCGCACGCACGTCCTAGAAGCACCACACACATTTGCCAAGTTTGGGGCACTCAAATACATGGGCAAGTCCATCCACTTCGCTGGCGCCTCACCCGGCAGTGACCCAAATTGTTGGTTCAGCAGATATGTGGCCTGCAGTGGGGGTAAGTACTAAAGTACAGCTTAGAACCTGTTTTTCTGAAATGTGGGACAAAATTCTAGCAGGTTTTGTTTCGAGAATAGCAACATGTGAGCTCACTTCCTGTAATTGCTGCAAAATTCAAAGACTTGCTTCTTCTCTCTTGGGCAGGCATGGATGGAGTGACCTTCTTCTTTCTTGCTCTGCTCTTTGGTGCTTTAATTGCTGCAAGTTTTTTCCTCTATTACATGAGGTAAGAAATTTTTTTGTGGTTGTTGCCACTGTGAAGTATGTCCAGAAAAAAAATGCGAAAGTAAAGTAGAGTGGAGACTTGGAATTGGATTTGCAGAGTGTCAAAGTAGAAAGTATGAAAATCAACTGGACAGTGTGGAGGTAAAGAGTGTGGAAGTCAGCTGGACAGTGTGGAAGTAGAGAGTGTGGATGTGAAATTGGAGAGTGCAGAAGTAGAAAGTGTGCAAGTAAACTTGAGTGAGCAAGTAGGTTGCATGTGAATTGGAGCATGTGAACATAGTGTGTGGAAGTAAACTGGAGAATGTAAAAAACCTTTCATGGGGGAAGAAGAGAAAGTGGAAGTGAACTGGAGAGTGTGGAAACAGTAAGAGTGGAAGTAGGGAGACTGGAAATGAAGATTAAGAGAGTGAAAATTATTTGGAAAGTGCGAATGTAGAGCTTATGGAAGTGAACTGGAGAGTGTGAAAGAAGAGAATGTGGAAGTGAATGGAAAAAAGTGGAAGTAGGGAGAATGGAAGTGAAGAGTATGGAAGTAGAGATTGTGAAAATTATATGGAGAGTGAAAAGGTAGAGCTTGTGGAAGTGAATTGGAAAGTGTGGAAGCATGGTGTGTTGAAGTGAAGCATAGAGAATGGAAGTGAATTAAAGATTGTGAACGTAAAAACATGGAAGTGAATATGAAATATGAAAATGAATGAATGAGTATGGAGGTCAAATCATGAGTGTGGAAGTGAAGAGAGTTTGGAAGTGGAGTAAAGAGTGTGTGGAAGGGAGTGTTTAGTCTGACAATTATATGTACAGTTTAGAATTGAAGTGAAAGTGATTAGTTAATTGAAAATCATGCAAATGAATTAATTCATGAGTTCATGAAATGAATCAGTGAAGCCAATATTTGCAAGCAATTTTGAAAGCAATTGAAGTGCACTGGAGAAACAGAGTTTTTAGTCGATATATGCAGTGATGACATTATGGAGGGAAGGACCAAGCAATCTTTAACTAATAGCTAAAACCACCCATCAATAGCTCACACACTGCAGTATCACTCATTGTTTCCTTTAGCAATGAAACAAGTGACCTTGCCTGATAGTTTGAGTGATGAGGGGTGCTGATAAAGCTGCATCCATACATATATTTTCAGAGCTAAATTAAGAGCATTTTAATTTACCAGTCTGTTTCCAAAGTGGACTTTCTCCTGTCACAAAAAAAAGCTCTGGTCAAAGACATTGTCTTACAAACTGTGGTTTTTCGAGTTACTCTGTAAGAGTACAGTGAGCGGTTTTCTGCTTAACTAACACTAACTCTTCTGCTCTTGTATATTCAGGGGAAGTGGTCAAGTGGGTATTATAGCAGCTTTAGGTGGAGGGAGTTTTGGAGGCTCCACTAAACTGGTTCTCACACTTGACGACCTGGTCTTTATCAACACACAGCTGAGCAAGAAGGTAATAACACTCTCACGCCTCTTTCTGCCATTCCTGATTTATTTTGCTCCATTATTCTAATAGTTCCCTTCTTTTTAACTAATCTTTAGCTATGTGACTGCTCTAGTGAAGGTAAACTGTGTGTGCTTCAATTTTTAATGGGTTAGCTTAGTCATTTCCAAACCTCTCCTCAAAGAACCCTTGTAAAGTTACCATCTAGAACCTAGTTAATCTCATCAATCTCTCTTTCTCTCTGTAGAAGCTGAATGATGACAGTCTAGTTAAGAGTCAGTTAGATGTGAAGACCCCTCGCCACTCAGTGTCAGGACGCAGCTACATCACTTCCACTCCTGAAAGCTCCAGTGTGGCTGTCTTTGAGGTGTGTGTCGAGAATACTATACTTGCGTCTGCTTAATTGTTTTGCACATTTAGTCTAGTATTTTTATTCACATTTTTTTTTTTGGTAACTAATGTTAAGATAATTAGCTACAAAATTACAAAAATGTAGGTTCTGTGCTACCTACCTTTTTAAAAGAATGTTTTTCTTCTCAAGACCAGTATGAGTCCAAAGCCCCAAAAGTCCCATTTTAAACAAGAATCGGTATGTAGAGCTACTCTGTTGGTGTAAAGCTACTGTGTTGGTGGTCGTGGTCTAGTGATAGATACTTTGCTTCAAAACCAAGAGGTTGCAGGTTTGAACCTCCAGCAGCTTTGCAGGTTGAAGAACCCTAATACACTCTTATAATGAAGTTTAAACCACCCAGCAGTGAAGTCTGATCTACTCATTTAAATATGGAGTCAAATTAATATTTTTAATCATAGTTCTTTGAGTTCTGCACTTATTTAGCAAAACAAAAATATTTATGACATGTGCATTAAGTCTTAAGCAGACCACATTTTACGATATATTAAATAAGCCAGTAACTATACAGTAACATTTAGTAAAATTGGTGGTATGTTCTCTCTAAAGTTCATTTACACAGTGAAAATCAACAAAACGTGGTTGACATGTATGTAGATTGGCTTCAGTCATGTACATTGCACAGTAAACAAGTTAATGCAGACATCACTCTATTATTAAATACAGTGTATTTTAACTCATATATTAAAGAATCGATTATTATGGTATTTATTGTAAATAATGAATTAAAGTGTGTGTTATGTTTGGCAGGGAGACTGGGTATGGCTAAAGAAATTCCCTAATGGAGGATCCGTCTCTGACATCAATGACAAAACAAAGAATAACTTCGTTAAGGTGAGTGAATAAAAGGAAGAATGAAAATAATGAGTGATAGACTGAAACAGTGAACAGACTAGGATTGCAAACAAGTGTTTTCAGCAGAATTCTCTAAACCTGTCTGTCTGTCTGTTTGTCTGTCTGTCTGTCTCTCTCTCTCTCTCGCTCTCTCTCTGTAGCTGAGGGACATGCGTCAGGAGAATTTGAACCTGTTCTTTGGTCTGTTCTTGGACTCTGGGATTTTTGGAATAGTGACAGAGCACTGCACGCGGGGCAGCCTAGAGGACCTGCTCAATAATGAGGACATGAGACTGGACTGGATGTTCAAATCTTCCCTGCTTATGGACCTGATCAGGGTGAGACAGACAGACAGACAGTGAGACGAGACAGCCTTTAGAATCCTGACAGGGTTAAACTGACCAGCTGACCTACACTTAATCAGAAACACCTACATTTTTGGTACATATTGTGGATACTGAACTTTCTCTCACACCATATTAATTAATGGCCGAGACTCAATGATCTTGTTCCTATTCCTTAGAAAATCATGTTCAATCAGAATAATTACTAACAGTCAAATACATAATGATGGTTCTAATTTTTAAAACGTTTTAATAATTTGTTCCTTTGGATCTTCAAGCTAAAAATTTATGTTATAATTGCTAAAAAAAAAATAAAGGCACAATTATGGCTAATTATGGTTTCTAAAAATATAGGAAGTACTGAGAACAAAAATTCTACTCAATATTCTAAATAAATACAGACGGGAATCTGAAACCTGTCATTCTGCATGCTTTCAGCAGACTAGCTTTGGTGATATTTTCAAGAATTAAACTCCAAGTCATGTTTTGTAAACTGAATTAAATTTAATTTTCAAATAAAATTTTTCATTTGGAAAAAGAACATTAATGTTATAATAAATTAAGTAAAACAATATCTATTAACTGACACCAGGACCTAGCTATCTACTGGAGTAAAAGACAGAGATGTGAAGGAATTCATGAGTAGATGGATGGGTGGATGGATGGTCTGTGAAGACATATTAGTAGAAAGTTATTTAAATGAGTGAAATTATTTAAATTAATCAACCACATGCTACTAGTAACCAATATATCTGTATCAACAATCAAAAGCTTGGAGTTTCTATTTATAGTTTGCTTGCTGTTTTTATTCACAGTTTGCTTGCTGATTATTGTATAAAGGTACAAACTTTACAGAAAGGCTTTATAAATGGAATAGAATTAGTCTATTAATTTTTCATTAGATCATTTTATCAGGTCATAAAATCATTTAATCAATGTAATAATAATATGCAGTTGTACCACAGTAGTGACCTGTTGCTAAAACCAGTATTAAAAAGGTTAATAGGAGCAGCGGTGGCCTAGCGTTAACGGCGTTAGCCGCATGATCGGAGGATCGGGGGTTCAAACCCCTTCCCAATAGGTTGCCCTGAGGTACCCTTGAGCAAGGTACCGTCCCCATCACTGCTCCCCGGGCGCTTTCAATAGCTGCCCACTGCTGCAAGGGTTTGAGTGTGCATGGGTAAAATGCAGAGGTCCAATTTCATTGTGGTTCATGTGTGCTGTGCCGTGACCTCGCAATGACAAGGGTTGTCACTTTCACTTTTCACTTTCACTTTCAAATGTTACTCATCAGTCAAGCACATAAAAGCCCACATAATATCAACAGGTATATTATATTTTAATATATTTAAGTCATGGATTGCATTTAATAAAGCAATCATGACTTGAAATTGTAGTAATCTTGTGTCTGTGTAGGTGTGCTAAAACTGAACTGCACCCCCTTCATGTTTACCTGCGCTCATCTCTTCATTGTCCCTTTCCTCCACTAGTTCCTCGCACTCTTTCACCATCGTCTCTCTTCCTCTCCCTCTCAGGGGATGAAGCATCTGCATAATCGAGCCATCATTCATGGCCGTCTAAAGTCACGCAACTGTGTGGTGGATGGTCGCTTCGTTCTGAAGGTGACGGATTATGGCTTGAATGAAATCATGAACACTCAGAACATCTCCCAGGATGACGGCAAACCAGAAGGTAAGGCACAGATGGAGGTGTGCAAGCAGGATGTGTGCAAGTCATTAAAAGGTGTGCATTAAAGCTCACTTCAACGTTACGTTCATGTGTTTTAATGATTGGTCATGAGGGTAACCACTCAAACAATTTTATTTGAGATGATGTAGGCATGCAGTGTGCAGCTTAATAAATGAAGAGCTCTAAACCTATTTGGTGGCTACATAGACAGTTTAGCAGCAGGGCTGAAGGATACTTCAAGCACCAAGCTGAGTTTATATTTCTCCACCCTGGATTTATCAGCAAAGGAACTGAAGCTGTATTCCTCTCCTGTGGATCTAAAATTAGGTGACAAGGCCTGGGGTATGACCAATCAGAATGCAGCAGAAGTAAAAATAGTAGTTGATAAAAGTACAAATGCATCAAAATCTTACTGAAGTGCATATAACGGAATAAACATAGCTGGGTACCACTGACCTCTGGCTTTGAAGGCACAAGTTGAAAGTGTACCATATGACTGCAGTTTGTTTTTACAGTTTGTTGCATCACCTCTTCTTTCATCCCTTTTGCTGTTTTTCTCTTTTTTTGCTTCTCCACAGACCAGCTGTGGACAGCTCCAGAGCTGTTGCGCAGTGCAAGACTGAGGAAGACAGGGACGTACTCTGGAGATGTCTACAGCTTTGCCATCATCATGCAGGAGGTGATCTCTCGCAGCACTCCCTTCTGCATGCTGGACATGCCCCCAAAAGGTCTGACACACTCATGCAGATACATCCTTACTCAGGCAGGATGCTAAAATGTTTGGGTTTAAAAAATTAAAACATAGAACAATACATTAAACAATACATTATTTTGTATTTAAGTCTACCTGAGGCAGGTCTTTTGTGATTAGTTTTTTTTACTGGTTGCCCTTTACTGTGTCTCTTAAATGTGTTTTAAACAGTGTGAAGGAGCTTCATTGGTGGATAAATTAAAATGGATTGGTCGTGTTAAATCATAACAATGCATTCATCTTAGCTTACCAAAATGGAAAGTATGGACTGAGGCATGATGTTTGAAATTTATTTATCACCAAATTCCATAACTGTCAGGTCGCTGTCTAGGCAAATCCGGGTCAAGGAAAACATTTTATCTAAGCTCAATGATAAAGTCAAATTTGCATAGTATTAACTAAAAGTTTAAAAATGATCAAATTCAACAGGGCAAGGTGTCCAAAGTCCAAAATAATTTTACATTAATGCTTTACCACTTTATTATCTCGGTGTAATCAGTAAAAATACTGCAATACTGCAAAATAGCATGGTTGTCTCTCCCTGGTGGGTCACATGTGGAGCAGTGTTATTACCCATCAACCTACACCAACTGCAACTCATCCCAGACCATCTCCTACTGACCGAGTACATGGCGCCAGTGGGCTGTACTCCACTGTACTTTTCATGCTTTACCACACATTTTGTTGTTTATTAACACACCATTTTCCCTAAAATCAAGACATGCACTTACACTGAGTAATACAATCGTGCTAGGCTCAGCATGTTGGATTTTGGTACCCTATCCAGGCAAATACACCATGCTGCACCAATAAGATCTCACACACACACACACACACGAAATCAACTTACAACAAATGATGGTTGTGTCTGTAAGAGCTCCCCAAATGTGTGTTTGCATGTTTCCAGAGATCATAGAAAAGGTGTGTTCTCCTCCTCCTCTGTGCCGACCAAGTGTGTCAGTTGATGAGGCTCCACTGGAGGTGATCCAGTTAATGAAGCAGGCCTGGAGTGAAGACCCTGAGCTCAGGCCCACGTTTGAAGATATCTTCAGACAGGTAAACATACACACACACACACACACACACACACACACACACACACACACACACACACACACACACACACAACCTTTACCAACTTAAGAAAGTTGTGCAAAAACGAATCATCTGATATTTTCTGATCCTCAGTTGTGGCTTAACTCTGATGGGGTCCTCCTCCTGCTCTTCTCTGTTTCTCTCTGCTCCACAGTTTAAAACGATCAGTAAAGGGAAAAAGACCAACATCATAGACTCCATGCTGCGCATGCTGGAGCAATACTCCACCAACCTGGAAGATCTGATCCGTGAAAGAACGGAGGAGCTGGAGGTGGAGAGGCAGAAAACTGATGCACTGGTGGCGCAGATGCTGCCCAAGTGAGTCTAACACAAAAATACACACTCATTCACGTCAATCTGGCCAGTGTTAAAGTAACTCTCATAATGGGTGAAGTAAAGTGCACACCTGCAGACCATTTTATGAATTTAACCCAGAAACAGAATTCTAAAAGATAATCACAGGTAGGTTGCCTCCTAGATCTCCTTTTGCCAAAATTAACCAGTGATGCTACATTCCTAAAACATGGACTGAGACCAACACACATTCACACACCCTCTGACATTATGCTAAAATGTATGAAGTGTTGAAGAGTCAATGTTTTCAGAAAATTCGGAATGCAATGAATCTTTAAACCCTTAATACAAAGATACACATAATAAGCACACACTAGATGCTTTCATTATAAATGTGTTCAACTCTCCCGCCCTCCAGATCAGTGGCTCTGGCTCTGAAGACAGGGAAGCCTGTGGTGCCAGAGCATTTCTCTGAGGTTACACTATACTTCAGTGACATTGTGGGCTTCACTACCATCTCGGCGTTGAGCGAGCCCATTGAAGTGGTAGACCTGCTCAATGACCTTTACACGTCGTTCGATTCCATCATCGGCATGCACGACGTCTACAAAGTATGTACCAGTCCCCATACTCCTTACATGGACAAGGCAGCCTACATGTTATCTTTGGACTTGGGTTTGCTTTTGCTCTGGGCCAAATCGGCTTATTTTATCTGCAGATAGATGAAGAATCTACACAGTTATATGTGTGAGTGGAATAGACATCCTAGAATGGCAGTTAAAAAAATAAGATTATGCTTCAAGTGAAGCAGATGTTCACTTTCATTTTCCTTTCTTGGTAGCAGCATGTAAATCAGGGGAATCTAGCTCACAGGGGGAAGTGCTTATGACTGAAGGTCATGAAAATACATTAATAATAAATATACTATTATGTATTATAAGGCACCCTCAGTCAAATTACATGTGTTGCTCAATGAAAACAAGTACGCACTCTCTACAAAGAGCACACTTACATAAAACATTTAAAAAATAATTTCTGCATACTTGCAAATCTATATATAGACTATATAATCTATAATCTATATAATCTATATACAAAAAAATAAATCTAAAAGTTAATTCACACAGGCCATACATAATATTTCTTCTTATAATATTATTTTTTTTCTACAGATTGATTGATAGATAGATAGCTAGATAGCTAGATAGATAGATAGATAGATAGATAGATAGATAGATGGATACAGACAGACAGACAGATAGACAGAAAGATAGATAGTTATTTGATGTTTTTTCCTCTAATACACTTTTAATTTTAGTACATTCAGCATGGGTTTATTAAATTAAGCCAGCTAACTTAATAGGTGTCTAAAATAGCATTTTGTGGCTTTTAATTGCTTTATTTTAAAAGAGCACAACAGCCAGGCTGACCTGAGCTTGGTATTCATGTTTGTGTGTGTGTGTGTGTGTTTCTCAGGTTGAGACAATCGGTGATGCGTACATGGTGGCATCTGGAGTGCCCACCCGCAACGAGAATCGGCATGCAGCAGAGATGGCCAACATGTCTCTTGACATCCTGTCCTGCATTGGGACATTCAGGATGAGACACATGCCCACAGTCAAAGTCAGGATCCGTATCGGACTGCACTCTGGTGAGGTTCTTTCTTTTTTAACTCAGTAAAGTTCAATTTTTAACTCAGTAAACCCTCAACACAGTTAACTGATCTGGACCTTTACTTGACTACTGGAAGCTACAAAATATCGAAACAAATGATAAGAATGATAAAACAGAAATGGAAGTAACACAATTGTTACTTGGATATTAAAACTGGTTATATTCTTTATTCTTAGATTATATTTTTGTCTCCCTGAATCCAAATATTTATGTTTGGTTTTATTCACAAAAAAAAGACCATTTCACTTTTACATTAATGTTTTTCCCAAATGATGTCATTCTTTTGGCTATTATGTTTACTGTGCCTTATTGTAAATTCATTATTTTCTGATCTGTGCTCATTCTATGAAGGAACTCTATATCACTCTACTTTTGGGGGTGGGGCCTAATTGTAAATGTGTCTTAAGGTTTTGTTTTTTTTTTGTGACCTGACAAAAACAATGATTTCAAAGCTAGCAGTTTATGCATGTGGGTTGTTGTACAGGCTATAAACACTTTAGACTGATGGTACTATTTACAAACCCTATTATTTTTGAGGAAAAAAAAAATTATTCAATTTTATGAGTGAAAAAATTACAGAATAGCCAGTTTAGTTTCACTTCCTTACTTTCTATGCTTCTTGACTCTCATACAGTAAGTACCCTTTAAAAAGGTAAAAAAAAGTCTTCCTGTTTTGGTGAAGAATTCTTCTCAACAAAATGACTGAAACCAGAGAAAAACCAAACCTTCATCAATAAATAATTATTTTCAGTTATTTGCCAAACAGAATTTAATGCTTTGAAAACAATGAAATAGCATCAAGTCTCCAAGAGCATTGTGAAATATTGGAGAATACAGAACAGGGCATCTTGGACCATTCATTCACTCTCCAGATCATCTAGAGTCCAAAGCCTTCTCTTGTTCCTTCTCCTCTACAGCTCATCCACTGGCTTCCAGTGGTGTTCAGTTCTGGGACTGCATCTTGATTCTGTTGGCATTTAACCAGTTAGTATTTTGGATAAAAGTTTGACATCTGCTCCTTTTTACTTGTAGGTTTTGACCTAGTTTCAGGACTCCATTATGAAATGTATTCTACCAAAGTAAAATTTGAAAGACTTTGGAAGAAAAACTGACCCACAGGATCAAAGAATGTCCACCATATTTTACAATAAGGACATGAATCATTTTTGCAACATTTCGCAAATTGATAAACTGACAGAAAAGCCCTTATTTCTGACTTACCTTCCAAATAATTTGTTGGCACTGAGGCGGTGTCTAATGGTGGTTTTAGGGATTTGGCAACCCTTGTGGAATTTTTGTCTCCATTACCATCCTCGTCACTCCACTTGGTGTTAAAATAATCCCTGGTCCTCCTCAGGCATGCTTGTGACAGTTCCAGTTGATGTCCGAGTTTTTATAGACATCCTAATAAAAGAAACAGGCATTTTTAGCCAAATAGCCATTTTTTTACAACCATTCCCTGACTTATGAACACACCTTTGCTTCATTTAGAATCTTTATTCTTCTCTTTCTCACGATGATATATGAGTAAGTGAATTTGGCTTCCGTGTCACCCTATACCTGCACCCCAGTTTATCAGGAAAGGACATAGTCTGACTGATTCAGAATTGTACCATTTAAATGCAAAACATGCCTGTGTTCATAATGATTCAGAATGATTTTCATGGGTGCCAAATCTGGTGGCATTTGAGGTTTTCTTTCATTGTGAAATAAAGCTACTTCACCAAAAAGTGAATTTTTTTATAACCCTTTACTAGTTTTTGCAAGACGTGGCAATAATTAATAATTGTAGAGGACACCGTGTCTAACTTAAAAATGTTCTTTTTTTTCTTCGCTGTCCTCTGACGGTTGTGTATTTCAAGTGTGATGCCAATCCCAGGCAGTATCCAATTAGCTGCCTCATCCAATTACACACCAGTCCCCCACCCTTGAACTCATTTCCACAAACTCATTAATACAGAACAGGCTGTCCTGGAAGGGTTACTGCAGTGGAGCATGGCCATGGGACATACTGTGGTCATATTATATACCAGGCATCTGGTTCAACTGGCCGGTTGCCAGCAGAGTTTCATGATTTTCCTGCTCAAACGTATCAGGCTCACTTATTAACTGCCAGGTTTAGTGAGTGTGTTTGAGGAGGGGAACCATCAGACACTGAGCCTTTAGAAAAAGCCTTTAAAGATTTTTAAAAATATGTATATATTCTTATTCTTTGTTCTAAAAAAAACAGTGCTGATTTCTGAATGTGTCTGTGTGTGTGTGTGTGTGTGTGTGTGCGCGTAATAGGTCCAGTGGTAGCTGGAGTGGTGGGACTGACCATGCCTAGGTATTGTCTCTTTGGGGACACAGTAAACACAGCATCTCGAATGGAATCCACAGGGTTGTGTAAGTACCTCAGAACCAGAATCAAATTTCAATTGATTATTTGTGCGTTAAACAAGAACTATTTTATAAAAATGACTGTTACATCAAAACCACTGACAGGTAAAGTGAATTACATGATTATCTCAATACAATGACGTCTCTCAAGAAGTGGGATGTATGAGGCATCAAGTGGACGGCTAGTTCTTGATGTTGATGAGTAGGAAACAAGAAATAGGGATGAGCGTAAGGTTTCGTGCAACTTTAACAAGGGCAAAACTGTGATGGGTAAAGACAGGGCCAGAGCATCTCCAAAAAGGCAGCCTTTGTGGGGTGTTCCTGGTTTGAAAAAATGGTCCAACCATAGGATTAGCATCAGGGTCAAGCTCTGAGTAAAGTTCTGCTTAGAAACCTTGGTTTTTGACATTCATGTGGATGTTACTGACACACACCACCTTCCCAAATGTTGCTGCAAACACTGCAAACATGGTTCAAAAATGGTTTGAGGAACATGACAAACAGTTCAAGGTGCTGACTTGGCTTTCAAATTTCCAAATCTCAATCCAATCTAGCACCTATAGGACATGCTGGACAAGTAAAGTGCACTTTATAGTCTAAAGGATTGTGGTAATGGTGCAGATACGACAGCACACATCTTGTGGGGGCACAGATCTTGTGGGGTCCAGTCCTCCAAAAGTCAGAGTTTTGGTGGCACTGGGGGGGACCCATATTATATTAAGCAGGTGGATTTAAAACTATGGATGATTGGGGTCCAGGTTAGAGAGGTGTGAGTGTGTGTGTGTGGGTGTTCTGCGGGTACATGCTAGCGACAGGCTCAGAAAGCTTAAGCTGTAGAGCATTCTGTAAGCCCTTAAGACTATCAGCCGAATTAGAAAGAAAATTCTGCTTTAATGTAGTGTCCTCCTAAAACTCTCTCTCTTGCTCTCTCTCTCTCTTAGAACTGTCTAACTTTTACTTAGGCCAAGGGTTATGCTACCGTGCTACCATATTGATTTAATCATATTAATTACTGGCCTTCATATTTGCTGTACATTTGCTGTAAATTCAACTTTCAACAAAAATTCTTTTAAAGAAATTCAACAATTATTACCCACCCCACTGCAATTCTATAAGTCAGTCAGTGCTGAAATTCAGCATGAATCAGAATTTAAGTACAAGTCAAAAAGTACTGCTTCTGAATTGAATTGAGAGAATAAAAGTAAAAAGTGGGGCTTTGAAGGCAAACTAAAAGCTCACACTATGTTAATATATTTCAAGACTATTAAACATTTGATTATCAAACACAGGAAACAATCTACTGAAAGTAATGAACTTTAGCATCACTGCTTCACTTTCATTCATGTCTCTACTACTTCTCACATCACAGACATCACACTAAATACACCTTTTCTCCTCTGTCCACTCTCCCTGTCTTCTCTGTTCCGTCTTATGGCTTTCTTGTCTGATCTGCACTGAAAGATACACAGAAGGAAAGTCTTTTGTGTGTGTGGTTTTCTATTAAGGCTAAAATGATCTGGATCAGGAAGCTGTGTGATGCTATTAAATAAAAATAATGACTAATACATTTCAAATGCATTTAAACTAAAGTAAAGAATCTTTTCCACAGATATTGGTGTAAAAATCTACTAAAGTTTACAATTGAAAAGCCTAAAGTACATTAAAGAAGCATTGTTGGAAATGATACTGTACTGAATGTAACCAAAGGAATGAACAAAAAGTTAAAAAAAAAAAAAAAAAGATTTCAGGTTAACCTGATTTTTCCCTTCTGCTTAATTTATTCTGTATAAAGTATTTTACTGAAGTACTCATTTCAGTTGAAGTATCAATACATTTCTTGTGGATAATGAATTTAGGTGACTCCCGATCTATAAGAAAGGATAAAATCGCAAAATGTAACTCAGTGGGTAAATATCTAAGTGTTAGCATGAAAGGCTCTGCAACTAAGTGGGAATGGTTGGGTTGCTTACTGTTAGCGACATATGCAGATGTAGATTATGATTGGGTAAGGTTCGATTTTTTTGTATTTGCTTGAAGGGACAGTTTATGCAGATTGGCCCTTTTGAAAATAGATCCACTTTAGCAAGAACAAACCGTGAACCAGCTCATACACTCATGTAAAGACAGTGCTGACATCTACTGGACATAAAGTAGGATGACTTTCATCTACAAAGCTTTTTTGTTAATGTTGTTTTTAAATTAATCATTGAAATAATTCACTTATTTATTTTGGTTTACATTATTATCTGCAGCTTACAGAATACACGTCAACATCAGCACAGTTAAGGTGCTCCGAGAACTAAAGCTTGGCTACAAAATAGATTCTAGGGGCAAGACAGAACTTAAGGTAAAACATCTTCCTCGCCTCATACATATTTTCCCAGGCATTCATTTTCAATCTAAATACTGCCATGCACATGAATTAACCACACTCTCTCTATTTTTCATGATCAGGGTAAAGGAGTAGAGGAGACATTCTGGTTGGTTGGCAAAGAAGGATTCAATAAGCCTCTTCCAATTCCCCCAGACCTCTTACCAGGGTAAGACACAAACCAGTGCAGTCCCCCCCCCCAACTCTATTACACCACCCTCCAGCATCACTATCCTCAAAACTCACCTCCATCTCTGTCGAACAGGGGGAGTAACCATGGCATCAGCTTGGAGGAAATTCCGGAAGACAGAAAGCAGAAGTTCCTGGACCGGCAAAAGTTGATGGGTTAAAAAAGTAATTAGGTATATGCAAATTAATAAAATACTTTGACTTGTTTCCCCATTTTGAAGGCCCATTCACAAATTTAGCGCATGACTTTTCCCAGACTGTTAAACGTCTCTCTGTATTTTCAGACAAATACATTTTAATGCAAACAATTGTCTCTGAACTCACTTAAAACAGCATCTTTGTTCTCCATTGCACTTTTTTCAACTCTGTGTTTCAGATACTACAAGTTAACAAATAATGTAATTATACAGTTATTACACAATATCTACACTGATCTCTATTAATGACATTATTTCTTAAATATGAGATTGCCAGTAAAGAGGCTTTTAGTGATCATTCATAGCTCAACCCTTTACAGCACTGATAAAAGCATACATGGTTAAGCTTTATCGGATGGGTTGAAGCTTGAATTTGCAAAAGTATGGTGAGGGCAGTATAAAGTGTCTACGAGTAGATTTCAGACACCAGTTACTAGCTGATGCAGTGTGTCTGGGGTCAGGAGGAAATGGTGTAAATTAGACACCAACCACCAAGTTTAACAGGATGACCTGTTGTTCCATTGGCAGGTGATGATGCCCACATTCCCTTACTGGCCGCCAACAGACACCCAGCAGTCAGCGAAAGATTCAGGGCATTTTAGAGAGGGTTGGGAGGTAAGAGGGCTGGCTTAGGGGTATATTTCAACTGATACCCCTACAATCCTTAATGACGTCACAAAAAATGCACAAACGGAGCCAAGGGTTCATCTCATGAGGACGTCATGTCCCTCCCCCTGCAGTGTCTGCAAAAACCATCTTCAGTCTACCATGGATGACCACCACAGACGGTACAAGCTGGCTAGAGATTATACTGCCACTTATTTAACGCCTGTTTAAAACCCTACCTAACAATTTAGTCAGTGTTTTAAGTCAAACAAAGTCAAGATGTTGGAAGAAGCAGGATCTACAAAGATCTCTTTTTGTACTTCAATAAACAAACTGAAAAAAGGGAGCAAAGCAGAAGAAAAGGTGCTCATTTGCAAGGCTTCTGCATTGCAGGACTTCTCTCAAACATTACAGCAGGAAGGCCAACATGAAGCGCTTGTTAAAACACTTAGAACGTCCAAATAGCAAGATTTCTATCACTCTTACTATTTTTGTTCTTTTTTGGAGATATGGCATTACATAGCCTGGCTGAATTCCTGCAGTGGAATCGTACTGTACACAGCTGGAGCTAGGGCTAGTCATGGGTAACATACATTGTCCCAAGCAGACAGAGAGAGCTCAAGGCAAGACTGATTCTTTGCTTAGCTTTGCTGCTTTGGGGGTGGGACATAAAGCATATGACCCAAGACTGAATGGGAGAGCTAGTCCTCTTTCTTTTGGCCCAGCAATATCATATTTTATTGCGATACTATTTATGAAAATCATTGAATTCCCCAATGACATTCTGTGAATTTTTTAAGACTATGTGTGGGCATGAATTGCACCCCTTTTCTTGTCACGAAGAAAGAGCCAACTGGATTGTACACTCCGTCCCTAATGATGAGGCACATATTGACCCATCCAGGCCCAGCTGCCCCCAGGATACCTGGCCAACACAGCTCTCCTGGACTCAAGGCAGAATCTCCTGCCACCTCTCTGTGCACCTGTGCAGTGAAGTACATTAATCCTTCCTTGAGCGGGCATTGTTTTCTATTAAAAAACTGAGCTGTGCGACTGTAGAATGTAGCCACTGTTCAAACTGTAAACCTGATGCCATTGTGTAAATAAAAAAGGGTTTTAGTGAAGCTGGCTGCTTTTACTTCATACATATTCTCCAATCCAAAAGGGAATTTTTCAGACTTTCTGAACACATTGTGGAAGGAAACTAATTCAGACCAGTAAAATCGGGACTGGTTTATGTATAGAAACAGGCCTGATTAATTTTTTACAGCAGTAGTGAATGAAACCAGGGGCTGCAAAGGCCACGGTATAAATATTGCCATTTGAATTATGCTCTAAGCCCACCAGGAAACCTACACAGCTTTTATATGGTGATGGTTATTTAATGATAAACCTGTTTCCTTTGGGAAATGATTTGTCTTCCAATGTCACGTGTGTATCTCTTTGTTCTGTTTTTAACAGAAAATACATTTATAGGCCAAAATACATCCCTGGCTCCATTCACCACCACTGTCAACAAGTCATTGCGTGTCTTCAGAAATGACTGTACACCAAACCCACCCTGAATGATTTAGGCATTTAATTATACAGCTGTTTTGAAATATTGAGGGTTAAGGTTACTTTCTGGCAGGCCAAACCGAACATCCTCACGGGCCAATTTTGTGTAGACCAATGACCACCTAGTATTTTATACATATATATATATATGTATAAATTCATACATTGATCAGCTTGACCTTAAGCAGAATAGCCCTAGTGCCACAAGAAAGACCTTTAATGGCTCTAAAATAAATGTATTTCAGGAAATCGTAATGGTTTTCTCCTTTTCTGCATAATTGAACAGTGGCGACAGTGTGGGTACAGTTACAGACTCAGTCTGCAGAGCTGAAAGGCCTTAAAAACTCATACAAAGGTTATGAATATCATGCCAACAAGATATTGTTTTGTGGTAGCATATAAATATTCTTTATCACCCACTACAACCACTTTACATGGCAATTTAAACCTCAGGAGACACACACACTTTCACTGGTGGGTTTACAGGTAATAAAATTGCTATATTTGTGCTGTAGACATCAAGACTTCTGGTTCCTCTGTAAAGAAATCCAAGTTGGTAAGTTTCTGAAGTTTAACATGAAGCAAACAAGTTACCAACACATTAAACAGAAGGAGGGAGGGAGGAGGGAGAGAGAGAGAGTCTTCATGGTTAACCATAAAGATAAATGAGCGACTGTTAAGTTAATAACACTTGCAGCATTCCTGATTTCTGTTCTGATAAATCTTGAACACTATCACACCCTCCCAACTTCTCTTTTGTAAGTCAGGGCCTCACGTGAGCCTCTGCTGGTGGGCCAAACCGAGCCTGAGCTGAATTGTAATTTGCCTAGAAGTAGGACAGGGTGACCCCGCCCACTCGACATGTTGATTGGGTG
The DNA here is from genome assembly GCA_017165825.1 of Hepsetus odoe. Classification (NCBI taxonomy): domain Eukaryota; kingdom Metazoa; phylum Chordata; class Actinopteri; order Characiformes; family Hepsetidae; genus Hepsetus; species Hepsetus odoe. Next base: position 6,387,404 of record CM029371.1, read on the forward strand.
CGCACGGCGGGGGAGGCCGGTTCTCATTGGTGGAATCCAGAAACGTGAGCGGGCTGTGATTGGCCTTCGAGGAGCAACTTCAGCAGCCAAACCAAACCGCACTGAACACATTACAGCAAGAGATCGCAGCAGCCTCTCGCTCGTTTCGCTGAACTCGGTGCAGATATGACTCCTCTCTGTTAAACCCCACGAAAAATGCAGCACGGACCTCCGGGGATCCCGGTAACAGAAGGTAAAAAAAAATAAATAAAAAATGTATATATCTAGAGATGTCAGGCAAAAATAATGAAAGAATGTTATTTGCGACAGTTAATAGTCAGCTGTGTTGTTGAATAATAATAGCAATAATAATAGTTTAATAATTACCATTATTTTTTGTATTAGTAGTGTGACTAATTAATTAATCATCACTGTTATTAAATGGCTATTATTTTGTATAATTACTATTATTATTATTATTATTATTCCTACTGTTCTAATCATCTTGTATTAATACTATTCCGATACCGGTTTGGTAACGTATGTTTTTTAACGTAGGCCAAAAAAAAAAAAAAAAAAAAAAAAAAAAACTTTCAACGTCTGACACGATTTCACGTGCTCGTCCTGGACGATCACGCGAGCGAATAGAGACCAGACGCCGAGCTCGTGCCTCGTTTGTCGGGGCGGCTCGAGCAGCGCGCGCGCGCGCCCACTCTGTTCGGGCGGGGTCAGTCCAAATAAACGGGGAGGGGGGGCGAGAAGAAGACAACAAACCCTCGAAATGTAGGCCACCGCGTGACCCAATTCCTCACACACACACACACACACGCTGTGAGTGTGAATATGGAGCACGGCACCCCTCCCTCCCTCGTTCTCGTGTGTGTTGTTTTCTCTCTATTTGCCACGACCATGTGGGGAGATTTTCCGTTCCACCTTAAACGCAGCACCAGTTGCATGCACCGTTTAAGGTGGAACGGGGTAGAAAAGTTGGTCGGCCGCTTAACCCTCGTTTAAAGTTGGCAACATCAGTTTGCATAGCCCCTCCTCCTCCAGCAAGACCACAGCCTTCTCTGAGTGCCAGTAAAAGATGTCAGGTGACCTCGTTTTTCAGCGCCACAACCCGCTACGATCAACAGGAAACGTTTTAGGCTGCCTGTCACGTTACACTGGTGCCACTCCAGCACCCAGAGCCAGGGGAGTTAGGAGCTGTTTTCAGATCACATGCAGGAGGGGGCAGTCCAGTCAGGACACTCTGAACTGATGGCTGCCCAGACTGTTTGCTGCACTGAAGTACTACAAGTCACCGATTTGGTCCAGGATGTCCCACTTTGACCTGGGCAGCACTAGGTCACCATTACAGCAGCTTGTCCCAGACGGGTCTGGCTATCTGCTAAGAAAGCACGGGGCGATCTTGCCAGACTGCCCACAGGCTTTTGTGGAGTATCGGGTGTTTTTTGGTCCCGACTCAAGCCAGTGATTGTGGTTTGTTTTGGGCCCCCTGGCGAAAGCGATCAGTCTGAGGCTGACCTACTTTTCTCCTTCACTTCATACCTGCTGAGCTATTTATACCCATGACACACATGCACCCACCCACACACACACACTCTCTCTCTCCCTCCCTTGGTGGTGTTGTTATGCTGCCAGAGAGGTCCTCAGGGAGGCCTAACCCAACCAACTCTTCCAAAACCTAAAGGCCAGCCTCCTGAGGCCTCGGTAGGATTCGCTGTAAAAGCAGTCGATCGCAGTTTGATACTTAGTCCAACGTGTCAGAAGTTTCTGTAACCCTTTGTTCTTTTCCCAGATCACATTATTCTTTGTCCTGACACCAGTGGCGTGACAATCGCCTTTTTGTGCAATGACTGCTTCTTGTGAGACTGGCTGTGTGGTTTAACTGGAGCAAGATGTCAGTTTACAGTGGTAGACAAAGTTTGTGATCATTGCCATAGTATGCTGGGGCATTACTTCAAAAGAAAGAACATGAAAAATTGAAATGGCTGTTGTAATAGCAACTAACTTTTTTTGACACACTGGAGGATACATTGTACAATTTACTAAACCGTAGTCATTCGAGTAAATCATTCAGTGCATGTTCACAAAAATGTTATCTTTAAACTCTGAGTACCCAAAGGCAGGTAATTCCTAACTCCTGGTTATAGTCCTTACAAAGAAGTTTAATAGTAGTTGCTGAATAATCCATAGTGGCACTGAATCAAAAGTCTCCAGTTTAGAAATTAAATAAATATGTTTAAAAGGTTAAACTGGGTTCCATGAAAAGCCCATGGACTTGCCCTGCAAATGTTGACAGCCAAACAGTATCAGCAGTCCCTTTGTCTTCTTGTGCCTGATAGGAGACACAAGCCTCACCCTGCAGTTCTACAAATGGACGACAGAGGGCACCTTCCTCCAGGTGGGGGTGTGGATCCCAAACTCCTCACCTCGGCCATCCAACTGGAGCATGACCGAGAGGTCAGGCCGGTCCGGAGGGAGTCAGGTGACCCAGTAACTTCAACACATGCACGAAAGGAAGATCTGTCGGACGTGCCGCGCAAGGTGCCTCGCTTCCAATATGTGGACTTCCCCTCATTGCACCAGTGTATCAAGCAGTTGTCTGTGCCACCCCTGGAAGGCTGGTTGACCTCATGCCCACTAGGGAGGGTGCCTACCAGTCAGCCCAGCAGCCCCAAGGAGAAGGTGCCCAAGTTTAAGTATGTGGACTACCCTTCACTCTACCACTGCATCCAGCAGTTGTCTGTGCCTCCACTGGAGATCTGGAGCTCGGGCCTGACAAAGCCTGGCTCAGGGGGGTTACGGGGGGCTAACACAGGGCAGAGCCCCTCTCAGATGCCTACTTACAGCAGAGAGAGCCATCCAGAGATGTGGGAGAATAGAGCTACGCAGCAGAACATGGACTCCCGGAGTTCTAGAGTCGCAATCCCAGGACTTGTAGCCTTGCAGCATCCAAGAGACATGTTTTCAAGTATATCTTCAGAGACGGGAAAGATTTCCTGTACAGATTTTGAAGAGACACCCCAGAAATCTGATTCTGGATCTGAGTCTGGCTCTAGATTGGAACAGGTCAGAGTGGCAACAAGGAACGAGAGGCCATCTGTAATCAGTCTGGTGCGCACAAAGCGGCGAAAACACAGCCCGGAGCCAGACGAATGGTCAAAGCGGCAAAAACCTCTGGATCCTGTCTCACAGGCGAAGCAGGAGTCCGTCTGTCCTTTCTGCCAGCAGGTGTTTGCAGATCCTGAAGAGGTTCGGACTCACCAGCACTGCCACAAAGACAAGGTGAACATGTTCCATCTTCAATATACAATACCTTTTAGTTTTGTGTGAAATGCTATTGCAATGTTGGAGGCACTCTTAGAGGAACGTTCAATCTAAAGCTGTTCTTTCTCATTTTCACAGAGACCACACTGATGGCCTGACTCAGACTCTTTGAAGACATTAATGATCACCTGCTCAGTGATGGTCACACCTGATTTCACTTCTTAAGGAAGCTCTTTACTGGCAGGGCCTACTCCATTAGGAATGGTCGTTCTGGCTGTTACAGAGCCAGCGCTGGGGAGACCAAGAGACCAAAGACACATTAAACATATAACAACCATTAATACTTGTGCTGAATAACTGGCCGTGAGATTGTGGCAGAGACAAGCAGACACACACACATAATGGTAATATTGGCTTTCCATTACAACCAGCTGACAAAACACTGTCGGCCTATTGGCCAATCAGGTGTAAAAGGACTGTGGGAGAGCGTGTCTGAAACTAGCTTTAAGATTGGACAGATAAGCCAGTGTTTCCCCATCCGTGGGCTTCTTAGCAGTTGGTTTTACTTTACTATCTAACAAACATTTGTGAAGCAGAGAGCCTGATGTCCCAACAGTGCTGTCGGGACAAAGGTCATGAAATAGAGTTTCTTTGTGCAATTCATGGGGTCAAACCAGGCAAGGCATGGAGCAATTGGTTGGAATGTGTCGGGGGTAGAAATAAAAGCGCAGTAATATTTGATCTGAATGCTACCTACATTGGACCAAAAATCACTTCTGCTTGTGAGCACCAGATCACCAAGATGGCTTAAAATGCTAAAGGAGTTAAATAACAGTGGGTTTTAAATTGAAGTGGTGAACATTCGCTCCAGTTTTAACACAATGAGGCACGATTCCTTGACAAGGGGGCTTTTTCTGGGTCTAAACAAGATTTCTGAACTTAAGTTACAGATTTCCCCTTTTGTAAATACCAGTGGTGGACAAAGTGCAAAAGTCCAGAGTGAAATTACAACTGCCTTATAATAAATACACAATCGAAAATTAGTGTCAGGTAAATTTGAGCTACTATTGAAAGTATTAAAAGTCAAATACCACAAGTTATTTTTATTATAAGGTATTCTGTTCCTGTGTAGGTAGCCTTTTTTCAGATAACCAAAAGTTCAGACTGGTTTGGGGGGGCTTGAGAACGGAGTTGGGAAGCAAGTGGCAGCAAAAGTTTGAACTATTCTCTGTAAAAGTTTTTGGAAACCAGGCCCAGACCTAGTTTGTGGTGACGAAAAGGGGGGTGGGGGTAAGTATTGTATCTCTGGTTGAATATCTAGCTTCGGGTGCCTATCAAAAGTGGCTATTGCATATTCTGCAACAAAAATAGGCCTGTCGATCATTTGTTACCTGACCTTTTTAATCTTTGTACTTCTGACGTATTTTTTAAAGTCATTAATGTATGGTTGTTTATAGCGGATAGATTTAACTTAAGATTTAAATACTGGTTTTCAAAATGTTTTCTTGTTGGTGCGCATTAAACACTTTTTTTGTAAAGAGTTGAGCACAGTGAGTCTATTTAAAACACTCCTATTCTTTCAAATATAAACTTGCTTGACTGGTTTAGATTTTACGCAAGACAGAGCAGGTACTTCTTTATCGGAAAAACAAAAAAAGCAAAAAACAAACAAAACAGATCTGGCCCAATGTCATCTTTTTCATCAAAATACACTTTGTTCTCTTTACTTTAAAGTATACATTTGGAGATTTATAAATACAGTACTGTGCAAAGGTTTTAGGCAGGTGTGAAAAAATGCTGTAAACAAAAAATGCTTTCATAAATGGAAGTGTTAATCATTTATTTTCATCAGTCAACAAAATGCAGTGAATGAACAAAAGAGAAATCTAAAATCAATATTTGGTGTGACCACCCTTTGCCTTCAAAACAGCCTCAGTTCTTCTAGGTACACTTGCACAGTTTGTGAAGGAACTCGGCTGGTAGTTTGTTCCAAACATGACTGTGTTTCTCCTCCGTGTGACATTGATGATCATCAGCACCTGTTTGATAAAACTGGTTGATCAGACACCGACTATAATCCTACACAATCCCTGACTTTGTGCAAGTGTGCCTAGAAGAACTGATGCTGGTTTGAAGGCAAAAGGTTGTAACACCAAATATTGATTTGATTTAGAGTTTTCACTTAGCATTTTGTAAATTGATAAAAATAAACAATCATTATTTATATTTCTGAAAGCATTCTTTGTTTTCAGCATTTTTTCACACCTGCCTAAAACTTTTGCACAGTACTGTATATATGCCAGTCCTGGAATACGTGTTATATACGAGTGCAAAGATGTTATGTAGTGTTCCAAAATACATTTAGTATGCATCAAAGTATGTACTTTTTATACTTTCAGAGTATGCATAAAGACATTTTTCTGTCACAATGGAATTCATAGCAGGTTGAATCGAAACTAACAACTTTGGGACTTTCCTGCTACCAAGGGATTTTCCTCAGAGAATTAAACCTAAAGTATAGTTCAGTTCTGCACTAGAGCCAGGCTATTCGTCAGACTCTCGCGATGAGTTCCTCCTCGTACACTCCGAAGCCTAAGCAAAGCAGCAAGAAAAAGACAGAGACTACTGAGAGCACTGCTGAAGAGGACGGCAGCAGAAAAATAAGGAAACGCCAGAATCGAGGGAAAAGAACAAGAAAAGACAACAAAACAACAACAGGAATGGGAACAGGTACTTGTTCTTTTAAACAGGTGCTTCTTTAAAAGCTGACGTAGCTTAATACTACCAGATGAATTGGACAAAAGAATGAGCACAAATAGTACTGAATCTCCTTAAAACAATCGCAAATTTGAATCAGTTGTTCATCAAGTACGATATTTTGAAAAGTACACGAATCCAGAAAAGCTTATGAAAACAATGCTGGGTTTCACTTTCACTTTTAACATGCTGAACAACACAGCATAGGAGTATAGGGTTTCCACTTCTACACATAAATTTGGGAACCTTTTCAGCAGGTTACAGCAAGAGTAAACCGAGCAAAGAAATCATGCCAAAACGACCGCATGTGTGTTTGGGATTTATGCCACGATATTACACATTAAGAGGTTTTTGGTTAACTTTGAAGCGTCCTGACTCTACTGCAATAATAACTGATTAAATTGATTAATTAACCCAATACGTTTCTTTAGGTAAATCTCAAACATTGGATGAGACTGATCACTCCCTACCCCAGGTGAGAGCCTCCTTCTTGTTTGGGTGAATCACAGTCAACATGCTATGCATGCACAGTACTGTGCAAAAGTTTTAGGCAGGTGTGAAAAAATGCTGTAAACAAAGAATGCTTTCAGAAATGGAAGTGTTCATCATTTATTTTCATCAATCAACAAAATGCAGTGAATGAACAAAAGAGAAATCTAAACCAAATCAATATTTAGAGTGACCACCCTTTGCCTTCAAAACAGCATCAGTTCTTCTAGGTACACTTGCAGTTTCGGAAGGAACTCGGCTGGTCGGTTGTTCCGAACGTGACCGAACGTGTGTTTCAACCTCCGTGTGACACTGATGATCATCAGCACCTGTTTGGTAAAACTGGTTGATCATACACCGACTATAATCCTACAAAATCCCTGACTTTGTGCAAGTGTACCTAGAAGAACTGATGCTGGTAAAGGCAAAAGGTAGTGACACCAAATACTAATTTGATTTAGATTTTTTTTTTTGTTCGCTCACTTTGCATTTTGTAAATTGATAAAAATGAAATTGTTATTTATATTTCTGAAAGCATTGTTTACAGCATTTTTTCCACACCTGCCTAAAACTTTTGCACAGAACTGTACCTACTAGCATCTTCATGATTACTGACAATCTGACTAACAAAAATAAGCCATCAACATATCTATGGTTGATTGGTCACGAAAATATGAGAAGTAGGTATTTACCTGCAATCTAAAGGTAGATGGCAATCTCTAAGTAATGTTACATATTAGCTGAAGCCCAGTCCAAAAAAAGTGCCTTAGGCCCAGTAACCTTGAAGTAACTTGGTGTATTTGGGACAGACTCAGACCTGTGTGTGATGCTTGTGCTTTTCTACAGCAATAAAAATTGATTCTGATTACAAGCATGATGCAGCTCAAAGGCAAATTAACTAATTAAGCAAAATTTTACTCACCTCTAAACATCCTTCCTCAGGCCATGTTGGCCAGGTGTACATGCAGCTGTGGACACCTGGGCAACACTATGCATGAAATAAGTATTCATACCCCTGACCCCAATCCTGGAGTAGCCCATTTAACCGGTTTCCCTGCTCTCCTCACAAATTCCTGAGAGAATTCTTGTTTATTGGTTCACTGGCTTGATCTGGTGTGTTAGAAGAGGGAAAACGCAGAAGAAACTAAGGACAGGGCTACTCACCCAGACTAGGAACCCTGTTTTAAAAAAGCACCCCATTTTACACAGGCAGCATTTGAGACCAGCAACATGTGCTGGTGAGACTTTTGTATTCACACATCAACCAGATTTCTCAGACAACTGGTACCAGGTATTTGTGTTCACAACTTTCTGCTTTGAATATCAGCAAAATACCAGTTTAAATCACTTCACATTGAGTGAGAAAGTGCATGGAGTTTTCATCCAAGGCCTCTATCAGGACTCTAACCTGAAGTTTTTGCTTTACAGTGCTCGCATTGTTCCTCTTTATTGAAGCCTGTTCTGGACTCTGCAGGACACACAATGCCCCTGCTGCAATGTCCACGATGTCCAGCAGCCCAGGTGCTTTGCCAAAAGTGCCTCTTCCCATGTTCAAACCCTGTCACCATGTGCACCAACAAGTCCTGCCAGCTCGTCTCATTGTTGCTCACCTGTGACCTGGTCACAAATCCTTTGAGCCATATAAAGGACTGCCCGCAGTTTCGTGCCTGCCCAGAGTGTTACAATCTGATGATGCATGAAAAAGGTTGCAAGTATGTAACCTGTACAAAGTGCAATCACCAATACTGTTTTATCTGCCTGGGTAGCAGAAAGGAGTGCACAAAGGATAAGGACAAGTATTGGTCCCTGACCTGCTCCAAACCCAGAGCAGCCCGTCAGAGGTTCAAAACATGACCAAACCAGACTCACAGTTGAGCTTTCAATTCTGATTTAAATATAGCCCTGCTTTTTGTAATCATGTTTTCTTAATGGTGGACCACTTCAAGGACTATGAACAGCATCTGATCTGATTATTGGGGATAAACTGATCTCAGTGCAGTCGAAATGGAAAGAATTAATTGATTTTCATCGTCTGAATCCTCTGGACACCATGTTTCAATGCTTAAAACTGATCGGGAAAAACCAATGAAAACTGTCTTACTATAAAGCACAATGTTTGTAAATCCAGTCATTTTGCACACCCTTCCTCAAATAAGTGTTCTCAATTTTCTAGGAATTACTCTGAGCTGAAGTTAATATATCCATGATAGCAAACAAACTTAAATTTGATAATTTCTGAACATACTGCAAATAAATTATGTTTAATATGCCAACTTTTGCAAAGACCACATCTTTATACATGTCTTAAGTAAGAGTTAATATCAATTACAAAAAAATTATACTTAATAATTGGACATAAAATATGTGCAAAAGCATGGTCTCTGTAGAGGATATCTGCTTATTTTAAGCAAAATGTATTTACATCAGTGGGTTTGCAAACTTTTGTGTTAATGAAAAAACCCACTAGAGGGCAGCTGGCGCTTCTTTTGAATTCATTCCAAATGAAATACTGAGCATGCAGAGGCCACCAGAGCCTCTTCAGTTCATTTATGCTAAGGTCTGACAGAAGACAAATGAAGATCTAACAGAAGGCAACAGTATTTCCAGAGTCAAATTCTTGTTACTAGGCACTTAACATATTTGTAGGAGGAACATTACCATTTTTGCATCCTGCTCATCTCCTGGACTGCTGCTGGTCACATGGAACACTAAATCAACAGAAGTATAACAGCTCTATAACGCGAGTTGCTAGGTCAGTGGGATGGTGGTCTAGAGCTAGGGTGCTCACCTGGAGCAGGAACTAGGTTTAAATCCTTCCTTGAGCACTACTACTGCTGGATTCCTGAGCAAGATCCCTAACCCCTAGTTGCTCCAGGGAGACTGTCCCTGTAAAATAAAGGAGTTTTTTATTCCCAGCAGAGCACACATGAGAATACTTTCCCTGGAAAGGAGGGTTAACCTTTCTCTGAAAACCCTCCAAACATTACTAAATTAAATTTAAAGAAAAAAACTAAAAAAGGATAATAAAATATATATATATCGAAAGCTACTTCTTGTTCCTGTTAGTTTTACAAATGCCCAAATGTTCAGCTATGTGACCAGTTACATGCCAGAATGTTGCAAGCAAGACACTAAAATGTTACTTATTTTACAGGAAAATCAATTTACATGCTTCCAGAAAATAACAGCTTTGAGCATCAAAGGTAAAGCTGTGATTTGTGATGCAAAGAAAGGCCTTTCCCTTAACATGTACATACTCCCTAAGCCTTTAGACTTCTTGTCTGTCAGGCCAGTTGTCCCCTGGCGTGTGACCTCTGATGGAACTTAAGCCCACCACAGTTCCGGAAGGTTTTCCCGCATTGTCCACACTGGTACGGCATCTCCCCCGTGTGGATGCGGAAATGACGTTTTAGTGCCCATGAATGGCGGAAACGTGAGCTGCAGACAGTGCACGCGTATGGCCTCTCACCCGTGTGTATCCTCTGGTGGATCTTCAGGTGCTCCATACGGTTGAAGTCACGGCCACACTGGGAACAGTGGTAAGGGCTGCGGCCTGGGGGAAACAGGCTTCGCTTGGGGCCTTTTTGGTGATGGCCAGGTTGTTTGTGGTGCATGAGGCTGCGGTGTCTGCGCAGATCTTCCTGCCGAGAGAAGGACTGGTTGCAGACCTTACAGACATGCTGAGCAGGGCCTGAGCTGTTGGCAGGGTAAAGCTGCTCAGGGGCTTGACCGGAGACGGAAGAAACATCTCTGTGTGAATGCGGCAGAGCGGGAAACAGGTCTGGCTGGCTGGAGGCAGCAGAAGTGAGAAAGTCCAGATCTGGGATCTCTCCTGGGAAGATGGATGAATCAGCTGAAGGAGAGTGAGACATTAAGCACAACATATTCAGTATCTAAGCACAAACTGTTCTGTAAGCAAAGTTTTAATCCTCAGGTTTGCAGATGATGAGTTGCCTACTAAGGTAGGTGAAAACCAAGCAGTCATCATTTTTACGCTGAGGCTAAAATAAAAATTTAGTGGACGGTAACTAGTGTGAATAGATAAGTCGTTATGCCTTAGATACAAGGAGCTGAAGAAAAAACTTATCATGAATTATCATGCAGGTCATGGTATTTATTTTTCAGACATCTGGGAGGTTTGACTGAAACAAGAACTAGTGGTATCATACATGATGCATGTTATGGCATCATACAAATATTGCACTTAAACAGGACTAATTATGCTCTCTTTGTAATGAAATGTGCAGTTGCTCAGTGTTTTTTAATTATTAATATAAAATTGTGCTCTCCAAATGATACTTCTTAAAAATACATTTTCTTCAGTCTTATGGATCAATGCGATTCTGATACTATGAATACATAATTATATTTTTCTAAGTAATAACAGGGATACTGGAATTATAGTGTGTATAGCATGATAGCATCCATACTTACCCAAAGTATTGCTGGCAGAGGAATCATACGGGTTAGACTGACAACTCTGCAGCTGCAGTGTTTCCGGTTTCCAGTCCTCCAGTAATCTTGTCTGGGCCAGAGAGAGGCAGTCTGAACCAAACTCCTCTTGCTCAGGACAGCCAGACTCACTGCATTGCTCCACCTTTTCCATCTTCACGGCTACCTCATTGCCACTCGCATGCGACAGGATTCCCTCAATCAGGTCCATATCTGTTGCGCTTTCATTGACTGGCTCGACATCCTCCTGCTCAAAATGCGAAGAGTTTTCTTGTATATTGAGATGATGTTGTATGTCTGTGTAAAGATAATGGAAAATGCTTAATGTGTTTTAAGTTTCCCACTCTTGGTCTGCTCATTCTGGCATTTTCCCCTGCTTTAACATATTTGTTTCAGGTCAGAAAAAGCTCAAAAATCAGCTGATTTAATAGATCAAGGAATTATGTTATTTCAGAAAAAGCTAAAAGCTTATCTAGGATCTTTGCCTCTTGATTCTAGACCCGCTGTCCTGCTCAAAGCAACTTTGGGAGTGTTAAATGGGAAATTCCCATTATTCTTTTGTTGAGATGTAAACATATATATATATATATATATAATATATATATATATATATATATAGTTTAATGTTAAATAGTTCAGTGGTTACAAACTTAGACTTATTTCTTAATATTTGCAGCATTTAGCAGATACTTTTATCCAGAGCGAATTTGCCATGCGCTAGTTTCCAAAGGAAACCTAGATTTAAATTAGAGCTGCTAGTTACTAAAATGTTGGGTTAACATGAAGCTGAAATAAACTACATTATACAAGGTAGAGAAACACTAATTAAAAACAATGTGTAATGTCTTATGTCAGTTAAGAGCAGGTCCTTTAGACCTACACTTGTGAAGTGAACTTCAGATGGCGCAGAATTCAGTGGTGCATCTGGTCTCTGAATAAAAAGTGCTCACATGGCTTTTCAGAGTTTATTCACTTGCAAAGTAGGCTTGATGGCTTAGAGGCCACCAAACAACTCACCTGATAACTGCCTGGTTTACTGAGTGTGTTTGAGGAAGCAACTACCAAACTGTCTGGTGACATTGCCCATCCAGGACTGCAGTTGCTCACACCTGCTTCTAGGATCAGCTCATGGATCAGAAGTCCAGACAATAAGGTTACCTTTGAGGTTGCTTTGAGCAAAGTACTTCTCCCAAACCTGCTTCCATGGGTGCTGGCAGGATACCAGGCAGCGGTGGCCTAGTGATTAGGGAGTTGCCCAGATCGGAAGATTGTGGGTTTGATTCCTCACCAGTAGGTTGCCCTGAGGCACCCTTGAGCAAGGTACCGTCCCTGTCACTGCCCCCGGCGCTTTTCAATAGCTGCCTACTGCTGCACGGTGTTTGTGTGCATGGGTTAAAAGCAGAGGTCCACTCTAGGGAGTTCATGGTGTGCAGGACTCCTCGCAATGACAAGGGTTGTCACTTTCACTTTCACTACCCTGCTGGGTATGTTAGGGGATGGGATGGCAGGTTCACTGCTCACAGAGGAGTGTGTGTGTATGTGACACAATTTATCTTTATGTAATGCCTTGACTTCATGGCTCCCTTTCGTTTCCAGTTGAACAGTGGATCTAACCGTGTACGGCTGCATCCAGCTGTGCAGTGGATTCCAGCGGTGCGATAGACCCCTCCTCGGCCAAATCTGACTTCAGGTCCTGAGTGCACACACTCCCGTCCTCCCTGATCTCACAGAACGACTCCCCGTTCGTTTCACCCGGTTCATATTTCGTTCCGGCACTGGACAAACGCTCGGGTGTCTCGCCGGTACTCGAGTCCTGCCGGGAAACCGGCGCCTGATCGTGCACGGACGACTGAGGTCGAGCAGCGCGGGAGCGACTCGCCCGGACTCGGCGCTGCGCCTCCGCCAGTCGCTCGCGCACGGCGCGCAGCTCGCTCTCGAGCCGCCTGTTGTCCCGGAGGGTCTCGTGCATCTGGTCGCGCACGTCCCTCAGCACGTGGCCGACCAGCTTGGTGACCTCCACCACCGCGATCTCCACGGCTACTCCGAGCGCGCCCTGAGGTTTACAGGTCAGCCTGTCCCGGAACGTGACAGCGGAGCCCGCCACCAAGGACCCACCGGGAGACATTCCGGTACCGGACATCACGGGGCCGCAGGGAACGAGTTTTTGGCCTTTTAATGACGCGAAACGACACTTACTCGGACACGGTCTCTCACTCTAGACGAATCTTCCCACCATCCAGCAGTGTTTTCTGCCGGTTTAAACGGGTTTTCTCGAATATTCTATTATTTTCGCTGACGCTCACTGGCAATAAAACATTTTGAGTTAGCTAGCCGGCTAGCTAACATTACCAGCAGGACGTTTTCTTCCAAAAAAAATAACCTTAACAGATAGTCGAGAGGACCAAAGTGTTTAAAAACAACTTGTTTGCGTTTTACCCCCAAAAACGGGAACATAAAAGTTCGAATCAGCTCGGCAGCCTGTGTTCGCTAAAGCGAGGCGGTTAACTAGCCTTCATCCTTCCCGTTTCCAGGCTCCCCGAAGCCACGCCCCTCAACAATCCATTTATGGTCATGACGCGTCCCATTTCACACTTAACACCTTGTACACTATTTCAAGCCAGGTAGGGTTTTTATTTGTCTTTCCAGCCCTGTAAACAGAGCTCAGTGGAACGAATGAACGTTTCTCAAGGACCATGGTGCGAAACAGAGGAAAACATACAACTACGCAAGTGCCGACAGAACTACGCACAGCGCTGAACACTGCACAACAGAAACATCTGGCCCAACACACCGCAGAGACAGGAGCACATCTGAAAAAAGCATTACTGCATGAGAACAGTGTCAAATACTGAATTTAACAGCAGGTCATTAAAAAGTGCTATCAGTAATAAATCAGCAACATGACAAACAATAAATAATTGTGTAAACAAATAAATAAGTGATTATTGATTATTTGATTTTAGAAGATTGTGCAAAGGTTCAAGATGAACCACATGCTCAGTTATACACTGAAATGTATCCTGAGAACTCTTCATATGTGTCTGGTGGCTGTGAGATTAGGCCCCACGATGGAAAGTGAAAAGTGAAGTGAAAGTGACAACCCTTGTCATTGCGAGGTCACAGCACAGCACACGTGAACCACAAATGAAATTGACTGTATTTAACCCATGCAAACACTGCAGCAGTGGGCAGCTATTGAGCACCTAGGAGCAGTGACAGGATGCTATACCTTGCTCAAGGGTACCTCAGGGCAACCTACTGGTGATGGAATCAAACCCACAATCTTCTGATGTAGGCAACTCCCTAACTGCTAGGCCACCGCTGGTGTGGGTTTGAGTCTTAGACCTGTAGGTAATACTGCACCCCTTTCCTTCCACTGGGTGTATGACTGCTTTAACCTGCCCGCTTAAACCAATACAAGGAAGCAGTAGGCAGACATCCGTCCAGTAGGTTACCCTGGGGGTAATGTTGGGGGATGGTGTCTTTCTCAAGGGTACTTCAGGATTATCTGATGTTCTTGGACTCAAAGTCCTGATCTTCTGATGGGGCCTAGTCCCTCATTCTTAGGCCATCAAATTATACAAGCAGATATCTTCTTCTTTCAGCAGTTCCCATTTAGGGGTTTCTACAGCGGATCCTCTGTTTCTGTATCTTCCTGTTTTCTGCATCTTCCTCCTTCAAACCGGACCACCTGCATGCCTCTTCCTCACCACGTCCAAAAACCTCCTCTTTTGTCTTCCTCTTTTCCTCTTTCCTGGCAGCTCCATCTTCAACATCCTCGTTTCTCCACTGGACATGATCAAACAAACGCAACCTTGCTTCTCTAACTTTGTCTCCAAAACATCTAACCTAAACTGTCCCTCTAATATACTCATTTTCCTAATCCTGCCTCGTCACACCCAATGAAAATCTCAGCATCTTTAACTCTGATGCCCAGGCCCGCCTCTGTTTTATTTATCACCCTACTACCACCTGGGTCAGTGGTGGCCTAGTGTTTAGGGAGTTGCCCCCAGGATTGGAAGATTGTGGATTCGATTCCCTCACCAGTAG
Organism: Hepsetus odoe; assembly: GCA_017165825.1. NCBI lineage: Eukaryota > Metazoa > Chordata > Actinopteri > Characiformes > Hepsetidae > Hepsetus > Hepsetus odoe. Next base: position 6,402,404 of record CM029371.1, read on the forward strand.
GTTGCCCTGAGGTACCCTTGAGCAAGGTACCGTCCCCATCACTGCTCCACGTGGTGCTTACACATGATAGCTGCCTCTGCTGCATGCAGTAAAAAGGGTGAGCAGAGGCTGAATTTTGCTGTGTTTACAAAGGCGCTTCACAAGGACAAGTGTAATCACTTTCACAAAGATTTTTCCCGCCGGGAACATAGAGTATAGTATAATATATATATATATATATGTATATATATATATATATATATATATATATATATATATATATATACATATATATACACACAAACACACACACAGTACTGTGCAAAAGTTTTAGGTAGGTATGAAAAAATGCTGTAAACAAAGAATGCTTTCAGAAATATAAATAATGATTGTTTATTTTTAATAATTTACAAATACAAGGAGCGAACAAAAGAAACTAATCAAATCAATATTTGCGTTTGTCTTGCCTCAAACCAGCATCAAGTTCCTTGGCCCCTACAGGAGCCCAGCCCTGATCTCAACATCATCCAGTGTGTCTGGATTACATGAAGAGACAGAAGGATGTGAGGAAGCCTACATCCACAGAAGATCTGTGGTTAGTTCTCCAAGATGTTTGGAACAACCTACCAGCCGAGTTCCTTCTAAACCTGTGTGCAGGTGTACCTAGAAGAATTGATGCTGTTTTGAAGGCAAAGGGTGGTCACACCAAATATTGATCTGATTTAGATTCTCTTTTGTTCATTCACTGCATTTTGTTGATGGATGAAAATAAATGATTAACACTTCCATTTTTGAAAGCATTCTTTGCTTTCAGCATTTTTTCACACCTGCCTAAAACCTTTGCACAGAACTGTATATTATAAATATACACTATATTCTATATTCCCTGACGAGGAGAAAATCTTTAGGGGCAGTGGTTAAGGACTAGGCCCCAGGATCAAATTCGACAAATTCACTGAACACTGTTCACAGTGCATGGGTACCAGCCTAGGAATTTCACTGATGTATTTGTTCATTCATTTAAATATGGAGAAAAATGGGAAACATTGTCCAACACAAGACCACTAAATTGGTTTTGTCCCATTCCCTAGCTGGCCTGAGGAGGCCCAGGTGACAAAATACAAAAATAAAACTGTGTGTGTGCATGAGAGAGTGAGAGAGAGAGAAAGAGTTAATGTCTATAAATAGTGGTCCGAGGAAGGATAACCAGTGAACAGGCTAACATTCAAGCGTAGGACCACTTCACACAGCATTCACATGTTCATCATAAAAAGCCTGCCATCTAAAATAGACCCTACAGTTACCTCATATAACAGTGTATTTCTGATTCTTACATTACTTGCAAAGTAACTTCAGAAAGAAATGGATGAAGAATTGTCTGATTTCAGGGGCAGCGGTGGCCTAGTGGTTAGGGAGTTGGTCCCTCACAAGTAGGTTGCCTTGGGGTACCCCTGAGCAAGGTACCGTGCCCGTCACTGCTCCCCGGGCGCTTTCAATAGCTGCCCACTGCTGCACGGTGTTTGTGTGCATGGGTTAAAAGCAGAGGTCCAATTTCGTTGTGGTTCACGCTTGCTGTGCTGTGACCTCGCAATGACAAGGGTTGTCACTTTCACTTTTTATTCACTTTCATATTTTCTTGCTGCAGCCTCTTGACAACTGTCTGCATTGGCCAGACCAAATTTGCAACAAATTTTGGGTGGTCTAGTGGTAGGATATTTGTCTATGAATCAAGAGATCACAGGTTCAAACCCCACTTCCACCACCACCACCCTGAACCCCAAGTTGCTCCAAGAATGTCCGAAATCTTGATCCAGAATGATGTCGAATCCGATCGAGGTCGAGTCGTTGCGCTCAGCAGCACAACCACCTGTCCACCAGCAGGTGTCGCCAAAGTCACTCTGATTTGGATGGCCATGGAAATGGGGGGGGGGGGGGGGGGGGATTCCGCATTTAATAATTAAAAAATTTGGATCGCAGTCTTGGATTTTTTAATTTTCATTTTAAACGTGCAGATCTAACAGGAGATGAAAGGCGGTGTTTCATGACTGGGCGCGTGCGATCCCCACCATCATCAGCCCTTCACACACGCACAGACTCACACACTCACACGCACGCACGCACGCACGCACACGCTGACTCGCACGGAGGGATGTGCGGCAGAGCCGTGCAGTGAACGTGCGCGTGCGTTCGTGCTCGGGACGGGACGGTCCTCGAGGGTGGTGGCGGCGGTGGCGGTGGTCGGGGGGGTGTTGACTGTGATATTGGTGGCGGGGAAGAAAAGGAATGGGGTGCATGATGAGAGACGAGAGAGCTGTGGATTTTTAGGGGGAAATAAACAAGGGGGGGGAAAATGGAGCTGCAACCGGAGCCGCAAAGCGACGAGGACGTGCGCAAGAGCGGCTACCTCCGCAAACAGAAGTCCATGCACCGGCGCTTCTTCGTGCTGCGGGCCGCCTCGGAGCGCGGCCCCGCGCGCCTGGAGTATTACGAGAACGAGAAGAAATTCCGCAGCAAGTCGCCCGTGCCCAAGAAAGTGGTGCCCCTGGAGTCGTGCTTCAACATCAACAAGCGGGCGGATTCCAAGAACAAGCACATGATCGTGCTGTACACGCGCGGGGAGAGCTTCGCCGTCGCCGCCGACACCGAGCAGGCGCAGGACGACTGGTACCAGGCCATGCTGGACCTCCAGTGCAAGAGTAAGAGCCTGCATGCTCCCATCCCTGTCTCCTGCATGGCCCTGCTGCAATGCATTAAGCTGCTGGGGTGTAGAACAGCCAAACCCCACCCTCCTCCCCTTCATATGCACTTGCATTTCTGCATGCATCACCAATTCCTCGTTGCATGCAACATCCATTCTGTGCAATGTTGTGGTGCTGACGGACAGCGTAGTGGGAGGGTGGCGCATTGTGCAGCAGAGGCTGCAGCAGCACCATCACACCCGTCTGTTATTGTTTTTTTTTTTTTTTTTTTTTTACCCCTCCCCAACACATTGGTGCGTAACCTACATTTCTGCTGCTGGCGGGGTGGGCGTCCGCAGCAGCGGCGTGTTTTCATTGGGGCAGCCGTGTTTTGGTCGCCCACCCCATCACCGATCACCGGGTTGAACGAGGGCAAGCCGCGCCACCGCCGTGCCCAGCCATGGCCATGTCCTTGTTATGCCCGCTCCAGACCACGTAGTGTCTGTTTGTCCGTAAACGCCCTTATCACACTGGATGGCTCCCGCTTCTACACACAGTCTGTGTTTTGCTCAGGGTGTCTGAGCTCCGACCATGACAACAGGCACAGGCAGGGTCTAGTATTAAATAGAGCATTGGGAGCCACATTGCTGAGCCAGCCCTCGTTTCTTTAGATTTGGCAGAGATCTGGTTGGTGCAGAGATACTGCTTGACGCCCATCAGTCTTCTCTTATCATAAGCATTCTGAGTTGGTTCAATTAAAAAACATATTTTACTGACAGGCTGCGAAGTGGCCCAATAATACATTTAAAAGACAAGAAATTCTGGCTCTTTGGAAGAAAACGAAATGAGGGATGGCTCAAGACTTTTGCACAGTACAGAAAATGTCAAATCACATTGCAATTGCATCCAAATATTGGCAGTACAGTTTTTTAAATTGAGTTATTTCATGTCTTTTGACCCTTAAAATCACTCACTTGTTTTCTTTTTTTAGCCATTTCTTAGCCAGTGCTGGAGTCTATCCCAGCTTTCTCAGGATGATAAGCAGGGAAACACCTTGGACAGGAAGCCAGTCCACTGCAGGGCAGACACATAAGATGATTATTCTGCATTTTATAACATGGATGCTCCACTGTAGATGCTTTAGTAGATTGTTAATAACAAACATTCAGCTAAATGTCTGTTTAGTGGAACAGCTGAACTTTTAGAATATGAAAGACACTAACACTTGCTCAATACTGACCTTAAATCCTATCCAAACCCTAAACGTAACCTTAATGTTGTTGATGAGCTTCAGCAGATAGTGTGCAAGTAAAGCATCTAAGGAAAATAAAGTGGCTAAAAGTGGCTAAAATCAGATTTTTTTTGGTTAATACATATATGTGATAATGTAGTGGGAGGATAATGGAGGTTGCATTGGTTCGAATCCGACCTCCAGCACTACCACCTGAGCAAAACCCTTAACTCCAACCCGAGAAATTGGAATTCTACTAAATGCAATATAGATATATGTATATAATACATATAATGTATATATATATATATATATATATATACACATACATATAATTGAACTCCAGTTTTGCTCCAACATGAAAACTTTTACCGGTGCTTACCTCCATCCTTCATATCCATAAAATACAATAAATATTCTGTTTTCATATGCATGCCATTAAAGGTATTGAATTTTTTTGTTACTGTAGGTAAGACACCTGAGGACTATGGTAGTGGAGGAGAATGTGGATTACTGTCCCCTGGCCCAGCCTTTAAAGAAGTTTGGCAAGTGAAGCTTTGGCCCAAGGGCCTGGGCCAGGCAAGAAACCTGATTGGCATCTACCGGCTCTGCCTTACTGATAAGACAGTTAATTTTGTTAAGCTCAACTCAGATGTAGCTGCTGTGGTGCTACAACTGATGAATGTGCGGCGCTGTGGCCATTCAGAGAACTTTTTCTTCATTGAGGTGGGCCGCTCGGCCATGACGGGGCCCGGAGAGTTTTGGATGCAGGTGGAGGATTCTGTAGTAGCACAGAACATGCATGAGACGCTACTAGAGGCCATGAAAGCCTTAAGTGAGGAGTTCCGGCAGCGGAGCAAGACCCAGGCAGTGGGCGCCTCCTGTGGAGGGGGCACTGCTTCAAATCCTATCAGCGTTCCTTCGCGACGTCACCATCCAAATCTGCCACCTTCCCAGGTTGGTTTTTCCAGGCGAGCAAGGACAGAGACTCCTGGAGTGCCGCACAGCACCAACACATCCCCTACTCAACGTCACGGCTTCTCCAGGTCACGGACAGCCAGCATTGGGGCTCGGACAGAAGATACCAGTGGCAGAATGACTGCTCTGAGCACCAGTCCAAGTCTTAATGGCTCTTCGTGCTCTACCACCCCTACCCTGCGACCCAAACCTACACGAGCACCTACCCCAGCGAAAATCACACTCAGTCTAGCACGGTACATTCCCAACCCAGTACTTTCCCCAGCCCCCAGTCTCTCCTCTAGCTCTGGCCATGGCTCTGAATGTGGATTGGGTGGAGCTCCAATGGGAACGGTGCCTATTTGCACCTATGCTCGAATTCCACAGAGAGTGTCCATGTCAGGCTCACCTAGTGACTATGGCTCCTCTGATGAGTATGGCTCCAGCCCTGGTGAGCACTCTCTCCTAGCTGCAGGACTCCCTGCTGCCTTGGTAGATGCCTCTACTGGCTGTATCCTAGTGAGACAACGCAACAGCTCTCACAAGCGAGCACATGGGCGCAGGGTTCTTCGGCGCTCCTCCAACAGAGAGTGCGAAGCTGAACGTAAGTTACTTAGCAAGCGTGCCTCTCTTCCACCCTCTTCTGCTCAGGAGCGCCTGGTGGGTCGCCGCAGGGAGGAGGAAGAGGAAGAAGATGAAGACTATGCTGTGATGTCTCGCAGTGCCAGCAGGGAGTCATTTACTTCTCGACGGGACTCAGGAAGCTCAGCAACGACTTCAAGTGGGCAGCTGGAAAATTCAGCAGATAAAGGTGTCAATACGAGGGAGGTTGCAGAAGATGCTTCGATTGATAGTGGCTACATGTCCATGTTGCCAGGGGTTACAGCTCCTCCTGCCAGTCTATCTCTTTCAGTGTCTGAAGCAGATTCAAAGGGAGGAGACGAGTACATGGCTATGACTCCAAACAACAGTGTTTCACCACCACAGCACATTCAGCTTCCGGTCTCTGAAGGTTACATGATCATGTCCCCCAACAGCAGCTGTTCACCAGATTTACATGGTATGAGCGGGTGCATGTGGGGAAGCAGGAGCAGCATGGAGAGTCGAGCAGGAAGTGACTACATGAACATGTCGCCCATTAGTGCCAGATCAGCCTGCAGCACACCCCCTTCACACCCTGAACAGCATCCAGTGCAACCTAAAACAGTCTATTCTTATTTCTCCCTGCCACGCTCTTACAAACACACTACACTCTCCACTCGTTTTGAGGATGATCTAGGTGAGGGGAGGAGACCAGAAGGAGTCTGTGGGAGTGACAGTCGTAGCGGAGGGAGAATTAGGCATGGTGGTTGTCCTTGTGGAGGTAATGCTTCTGTTGGCCCAAATGGAAATAGCCACCTCTCGCTGTCCTCTTCATCTTTCTCCTCCAGCTCAGCAAGCACTGAGAGCTTGGAGGACAAACCGCTTTCATTACCTTCTGGGGTGGTAGGGAAGACAACCAGGTTGAGCACAGGACACAGGATAGGGGGTGCTCATCCCAAAGACACAGCTCACCATTATCACCAGCAGAGACGAGGGCCAGGTGTTCAGAAACAGGATCATCCACATCAACGGAAAGGCAGGCCCTTCAGCCTCTTTGTGGACATGTCCAAAGCCAACACTCTTCCTAGAGTAAGGGAAACTTTACAACCTACAGTATCCCAGAGTTCTGGTGAATATGTCAGTATTATTTATCAGAGTGAAAAAGGAAGTTGCAACAAAGGGGTAACGGCTGCAGATCAGGGGTGCTCTGCAGTGCAAGGGCATCCAAAGGCTTTATACCGAGCACCACCATGCCAAGTTGGCAGCACCAGTCTACCCCGCAGTTTCTCAGCACCCCTTTCCACTACCATCTCCACATCCTCAGAGTATGTTAACATGGATTTAGGTAACTCGCCATCCAGCACACCCCTTTCTTCTTTCAACCCTGGTCCAGCAATAGCCCCAAAGGCTAGAGAGAAATTTACTAGGGTCCCTCAACTGGGACAAGAAGCTGAAAAGAGTCACAGAAAGAGTGCTAAGGGTACCCCGGCATCTGGAGACATAGCTTCTGCCCCCTTTACAGACTACACAGAAATGGCATTTGGATTGACCACAGCAGACAACTCTTCACATTGCCCTAAAGCTAGCCAAACAGCTGAGCAATCTGAGAGGGAGCAAAGCATGGATTTCCCCTCACCCAAGGCTTTCCTCAAGTCAGATCAAGGTACCCGTCTAGTCAGAGCGGAATCATCAGCCAGACGAAGGCACCGTTCTGACACCTTCAAGGCACCTCCACCTCTTCCTCTTGCTCCCTCTTCCTCCTCCTCCATTTTCACTGAAACCCCTCAAGCCAATCCACCTCGACGCCATGGCCTGGATAGTTCCCACTGGGCTACTGGACAGTCAATTGCTTCACAGTGTGCTGGTCCTGGGGTGGCAACTGTACCCATGGCCCAGGTTGTATCCTCATCTCTGGAGCAAGGACTGAACTATATTGATCTTGACTTGGCCAGTAAGGAGAGCCCTCAGCTCAGCCTGGATGGATCTTCTGGCTCACACTTTTCGGTCCTGGGAGGAGGGTCAACCATAGGGTTACCTGGAACAGCGATGGGGGGGAACACAAGCTCCAATATCAACACGTATGCCAGCATTGATTTCTTCAAGTCAGAGGAACTAAGAGTCCACCAGAACAGCAGGAAGGACAGCAAAGGTTGGCCATTGATTCTGATACACACTAAACAGACATGGTTTTTAGAATATAAATTCCTCATATTAATAATTTTTCCAAGTGGAAAAAGTTTCCTGTGAATGTGGATGCTTAAAGGAGATTTTTTGAACATTACTTTATAGAATCTATGACCAAAAAAGTCTCTGATGTGCTTTCTATGGACAACAATGCTTAAGCTATGTTTAGTGCTGATGTAACACATCCATAAATTATTGTTTAAGAGAAACAAAAAGGATTGATTTCATACGTGCGCCGGTCAAATATTAAATTGGCTAAAATAGCAATAATCTGATAATTACTTGTACATGTAATGTATTATTTATAGTCCATATCACAGAAAGCAGAGTTTTCATAACACTTAGAAGTTATAAAAAATGTTTAGGAAGGAAGGTTAAAAGGAATGTTTCAGCCTGGTCTGCTTTCTGAAGAATGCATAATACAGGGTAGCCAATCAGAACAGAGCCTTCAAACAACTGTCACAAATACACAGAAACAGAAATTGCACCCCAGGGGTTCCCTTGGTGTGGGTATGTTTTCTGTCTTGTTATGAACTGGTGAACTGTCCAGGTCCAGGTCCAGGTCCACTGTCCAGGGTTGCGTTCTGAGTGCAGGGACAGGCTGTATGATCCCCTGCAACCATGGATGAGCAGCTCAGATAATGGATAAATGACCTTCTAAACTAAACATATGAGTGTACTTAGTTAATTAACATGGCAGCTCCTCTCTGGCTTCTCATAGTGTTGTAGTAGCTAATGGCCTACTTTTACTTCTGAACTGCTGGGTGTCTGCTTGCATTAATGCTAGGAGACGACGTGTAAGAGGAGCGCAGGCATGACAGCTCCCGTACAGTGCTGCTAACCACAGCGTGTGATAATGCTTTGCATGTGAATGCGTGCTGTAGATGAGAAAAAGGAGAGAACATGGGTGTGTGTTTGTAAGGGATTCCTGAGTGTGGCCGCATGCTATCTTATTTGTCTCGTGCTCTGTGATTATAGATAATTAAGCGAGTGTACGAGCGTATGTGTGGGTGTGCATGTGAGTGTAATGCAGTGCCTGGGAGGGGGCGTTGAGGGAGCTGAAGCCATAAAGCCACTGTGGGTCTGTATGCGACTCTGGGTTTTATGCGCTACTCAGGGTTTCCTCAGTGCAGACTTATAGCCGCATGCATATATTTAACACACATGGTGATTGTGGATAATTATGGCCATTTAGGCTCGCTCCTGCCGAAAACAGGCCTGATTATTGCTTTAGTGTTCTCTGTCTCTCTGTCTCTCTTTCTCTCTCATCTCTCTCATCTTTCCCTCTCCCAGTGTTTATCTCTCACACCTTGGTAGTTGGCTATTGCTTTCTTTTTTCCCCTGTCTTCTGCTCTTTTTTCAGCAAGGTTTTTGGTCACTGCAGTTTTGTAGTTGGGCTAAACAGGGCCCTGAGTTAGTAAAGGTTCCCAGGGGTTAGCCCTAGAAACGCAGTACTAAAATTGCCTGAGCCAGGGTCAGGTTAGGTAACCAAGGTCATTTATAACCTGTAAATTACAATCTTAAAATTTGTGGAATGTGCTTGGCCCAGTGCTTCAGAGGGCAAGTGGTGGAGCTGAGTCCAGGGCTTAAACAAAGGCTAGTGTGAACACTCCATTAAGCTTACTCTGGGGTAAGCTTCCACTTACTTTACAGCCTCAGTAAAATCCTTCACATACACATACAACATCATTAATATTCATATTCATTTAGTGCTTTGGATAGTGTAGTGTTCCAACTCTTCTGGGAAAATGAACTCATATGCAATGTATTTTGGCACCACTGGACATCTAGAAGGCACTCTCCAGCATCTGCAAATTTCCCCTCAATTTATAACATTGGAAGAGTGCAAAGGTTATGATTCACTGCATGTGTTATATTTTCATTTTTTCTGATATATTAGTCTCAAGCAAATAAAAACTCTCCATGAAAATTTGTATCAAATTGTGTTATTCCCCCCCCAACATAATTTGTATAAATAATCTGTAATTATTCCACCTCCCCTTTTGAAAGATAATTGCTAGGAAAAATACAATTACAATGAAATTAGCTGGTTTATTCACTATTAACAAGTATATACCTTGAAAATGTAAATCATTTGAACTAAATGTGAATACTAGACCCCCAGTTTGGGTCACAATAATTATGTGTGTGTATGTCATGGTCCTCAAAGCAATTGCCCCCTTTAACTCCCCTATTGAGAGCAGCTACAGATCAAAATGTGTCATCTGTTTCAAGGAGCTAGCAAAATGAGGTCATGATGCCATTGAAGTTACATTTGTCACCAGTTTCTCACCAAAACAAAATCAAAGCAGGAACTAGGAATAAGATCTTACTAAACAAAGGGGGGTCCCAGAGGAAATGGTTAGGTCTTTCTGTTTAGTTACTCAGCAGATTGCTAAAAGCAATTAGAAAAGAGCTCCTGCTCTTATTACATAATTATGATTTTGGTATATTTGAAATTATATTTGCCTAATGTGTCCTAAACTTTAAACTATTGGATTGCAATAATAGAATAAATCCTATGAAAGATCTGCAAAACTTTGAGCTGCACCCTTGAACCTGTTTGAGCCTTTTAACAGTATACAGATGTACTTGCAAAAAAATTGAAATATTAATAGCTGTAACGGCCTTGATATTTTTTTCCTGATGGCACTGTGAAGTCGCTTGCTGTTGCCAGCCAAACACAAACTGTGTAAACAGATCTTCAAACTGAATAGGGTTCTGATATATACAAACATTCAAAGATTTGTTGTCAAAAAAGCACCAAATCAGCTTTAGACCCTTGTGTTTTTGGATTCACCTTAGGCAGAAACTCTCAAGCCTCATTTAAATAAGAATTCTCTCTGGTTTACTGAATCATTGCATCCATTGCCTTCTGTGATAATCACATTTGTTTTAAAAATGTTTTTATAAAAGCGTTTGTAGATGATTCTCTTAGTCTTGATTATGTGCTGATCATTGGGGTCTAAAGTTAATCAGAGGGTTGCCAAGTTAGCACTTTGTTATGAAAGTGTGTTAAGTTTTGCATCACAGTGAAAATCTTCCTGACTCAGCAATTAAGGATGCTGAGACTTCTGGAGAGTTAAAAATTCTCCTTTGCTTAAACATGTAAATGCTTAAACACTTTGGAATAAATCTGACGTTTGTGTAAACTGTTTTCTTCAAATGGTCAGACATCCAGTCCCAGCTACAGAGGGCAGTCATCCTGCACAGTTTTGTGATTTCCCTGCTCAGACACATCCACTGTTCATGGCACTTACACAGAATTTTTAGCTGATATGGCGGATTAATGGGCTAAAATGTAAGTGAAAGTGACTACCCTACCTCTGCATTTCACCCATACACACATGTGCAGCGGGGGGCAGCTATTGAAAGTGCTTGGGGAGCAGTGACGGGGACAGTACCTTGCTCAAGGGCAAGAGAGTCAGAATTATTCACAGTAGAAGAGTTTAATGCCTGTAGAAGCATTCTCTTGGAAGTCAATGCCGGAAATGGTTAAGAAAATGTCAGTGCCATTGTTTATTCAATTAAGGTTTTATTCGCAAGAGAGGTACATTCAAGGTGTGTCAGTTTGAGTGTAATTAGGTCTAAGGCTGTAGATCAGAATATTTGTGAAATGTCTATACCTATTATGTCTCTTGTACCCATTATGTCTTGGCTAGTATTCAGTTGACCTTAAATGGATATATAAAACAGACTTTTTTTGCAGTTATCAATAGATGCAAAGCTTCTGCTGTGGAATCTATAGAATATACAAAAAACATTGGAAAGATGCATTTCATCCACTGTTTTGCTCAAATGTTGTTTCTCAGATAAACAGGAAGTAGTTGATGCAGTCGTGAGCATATTGTAAATTTGTGGAAGTTTACCAACACAAACCTTTCAACTACCTATGCTATACAGCATTAACTACTAGGGGCCATTTGTTGCCTAGTACATTGGGACTTGGTCCCAAAATCAGTGGGTTAACCTTCAGGTACCCTTGAACAATATACTGTCCCAAACACTGCTTTGCAGGCACTGGATATATGGCTTATCTACTGTGTGTGTGTGTGTGTGTGTGTGTGTGTGTGTGTGTGTGTGTGTGTGTGTGTGTGTGTGTGTGTGTGTGTGTGTGTGTGTGTGTGTGTGTTGGGCTAAATCCTGTCCATCCTTGTCACTCTCAACAAAAATCTTAACAACTCCAGCTCTACCACCTTTCTTTTTGGCAGCTCCTCTATCTCCAACCTGTATAGCATAAGTGCTCTCACTACCACCACCCATACCTCCCTCTTCTTAAAACAAGTTTTTAATATAGCCATTTCCATCCTTTTAGCAAAATCTACAACCTTCTGCATTCCTTATGCATTCCATACCTGCCCATCACCACTCTCTCTCCCCTGGGTACACTCTCTATCTCTTCTAACTCACTCCAGAAATGTTCTTTCTTCTCCATCTCTCATCCAACTTGTGGGGTACAAGCACCAACAACTTTCATTATCACACCTTCCAGTCTAAACCTCTTCACCCTATCTGACACTCTTTTCACTTCCAAAACACTCTTCACATACTCTTCTTTCAGGATTACACATTCCCCCTTCCTCCTTCCATCCACTCCTTACCATCCACATGGTAAAACAATTTCAATCCTCCTCCAATACACCTGGCCTAACTACCCTTCCATCTGCTCTCTTGCACTCACACAATGTCAGCCTTCCTTCTCTCCATCATATCAGCTAATTCTCTACCTTTACCAGTCATGCTTGCAACATAAAAAATTCCTACCCTGATTTCCACTTTTCTCCACTTCCTTCTCTACTCTTGCCTTTGGGCATGCTTTCCCTCTCTGCTTCTTCTCCATCTCCATTGGGCAACATTAGCCCAATTTCCACCAGCACCCTGTAGGCTAACAGCACTGGCTGGCGGTCGTTGTTGACCCAGGCCTTGACCAATCTGGTATGGAAGTTTGTTTCGTTGTCTGCATGCTGATTTGGCAAACATTTATCACTGGATGCCCTTCCAAAGAAATGCACTTAAGTTCCTCAACAGTTTCAAATTTCTCTGAATTACAGCTGGAAATAAAGAAACCAGGTATAAACTAAGCTTTAGTCTAGATTATGATTAGCCTTGGGCTAAACACAATGCACTGTGAAATACCTTTATCTGCCATTATCCATGCATCTGGTACTGTAAGGAGAGCACCGTGAATCCTGTGGGGTTTGTGATGCTTTTTCTAAACATCTATATTATAGGACAGGTATAATAAGAGAACTAATTTGCACATTGTACAATGGCTGGGCTGTTATTTGATTGGAAGAGAGAATGAAGGGTTGATGGAAGTAGAAAACGAGAGAGAGGAATGCATGCCAGGGTGTAAGTAGTAGAAAACCATTCAAGAGGCAAGAGGACCAGTAGGGACATAAAGAATGAGGAGTTTGTGGCTCAGTGGAGGACAACCATTAGAAGTAGCCAATGAGTTTACACGTCACTGAATGAAAGACCTCAGAAATATGGGCCCCTCGTGGTGTAGCCTGGTCCAAAGTTGAAACTAGCTAAGAGCAAGATTCATTTAGTTAACACATAGCAATGCAAAACCTTGCTAGCTACATTAATCAATCATTTACAATCCACTGAAGTGTATTTCTTCCAAGCATTCTTCATGAATGCTATTTATCCTAAACTACTAGCAAAGTGCCATTTGACTCCAGTATTCACACAGTTGATTTGTTTTGTATTATTTTTTGGGTTGCAAAGTGATATGAGTTATTCAGTTCATTAAGTGACATTAAAGTAAATAATATTAAAACAATGATTGTTCAAAAAATATTACATTTCTATATGCATGCATACACATTTACAAAGAATCAATTTTGTGGAATAATAACAATAACAACAACAACAACAACAACAATAATAATTAGTAGTAGTAGTAATATCGTTGAGTAGAATAATACATATAGTTGGTGTAATTTATCTTAGATTTATCATATTATATCACAGATGTTTTTTACTTTCTATGAATGCAATAAGCTACTTAAGGCTGTGTGTAACAGTGGATGTTTTGGCAAATAATACACTCAGCAAACTCTATAACAGAGCCAAAACTAACACCAACATAACAGCGCAGAATACAGAAAAAGCGACAAGTATACTTGCATGATATTTTTTACTAAGCTAAACCTTTAAGATGAACAGTTTACATTCATGACAGTAAAGGAATTCTTCTTAAAGTGCTTCACTGGCAGCACACACTTGGCACATAAACAGAATGAGAGAAGGTGAAGGGTGGGCAGTCTAGACGGACAGGTTGCTTTGGGTCAGAGAAGCCATAATCAAGCCAGACCATCAGTAGCCCAGACAACACTGCTCTCTATTATACTGGACCAGTAATGCGCCTCATATCACACAATCATTAATGTGTGGGTTGGTGTGTGTGAGAAAGAAAATCTGACCCAAACTTTCTTATCTTTGGCATTGCTTCCAAAGAGCCAGACTTTCTTGTATTTTTAATGTATGGTTGAAAAACAGTTCTCCAGGCCTGAAGAACAAAGTTTTTTTTTCACATTTTCATTCCATTCCTTTATATGACCACTTTCAGAGGATTATGTTTTGGTTGTTAAGCCACACTGTGACCTATGGAAGAATCACTCAAGCAGAATAAAGCCATCTAAGATAAGACAAGAAGCAGTGAACAAATAGGTGCAGATGACTCCAGACGCCCAGGCAGGTGATCAGTTTACTGGTGATGCTGAATGCTGATTGGTTGGAACCCCTTTATCTAGAACCTCTGTGGCCTGTCACAGTAAAAAACAATGTTACCATTTCTTTCTTTTCATTTTCTAAATGTACCAAGGTAAGACAGAGATTCAGGGTTCAAGATTTAAGCAGTGTTTTGTCCCATACACAAATATACAGTACAACTTGCAATTAAATGTTTCTCTGAATTGCTCCAAGACTGTGCAATGAAACAAAAATATGATTCTAGATACAACAGAATACTGGAAGGAATGTAATGTAATAAAAAAAATACATTCCATTCATTAAATAAAATAATAAAATAAATTAAGGTGTAAACCATAAAGACAAAAATATATATTTGAAAATATACAAATATGCAAAAACTAAGAAAATATGTAAGTACAGTACAGTTCTCTCTAAAAGAAATGAAATGAAACTGAAATATAATCAGAGATGAGAATAAAATAGTAACATGAACTAATATAGGGGCAGCGGTAGCCTAGTGGTTAGGGCGTTGGCCGGAGGATCATGGGTTCGAACCCCTTCCCAATAGGTTGCCCTGAGGTACCCTTGAGCAAGGTACCGTCCCCGTCCCGCAGCGACCTGTCCAGGGTGCGTCCCCTGTCCTCGCCCTGTGTGCGCTGGGTTGGACTCCAGCACTCCCCCACAACCCCGTTTGGGACAAGCGGCAGAAAATGGAAGGATAAAATAATATAAAACATTTTTTTGGTGGTACTGTATCAACAAGGTGCTTTTATGACAAAATATAAATGAGGTACGGCTCAAGACTTTTGTGCAGTACTGTGGGTTAGAGTACTTTTTAATCTTTAGAACTGTTGTTTGTTATACTAGTGAAGTGTATTAGAAAGTCCAAGTCTATGGTTTCTGTGGGTTAGTTTATTGCTAAAGCATTCATTTTTGCTCTCTGCACAAGTACTTGTCTTTTTTTCACTGCATTGTTGGGCAAATGCTGCAGTAAGAGGACTTTGTTGTCTTGTTGTAACCTTGCTGAAACTGATAATGACATATTTTCAGGACAAATGCACACCAAGTCTGGCCAAAATTGCATTTTACAGGCTTTAGACATTGGTCTTTGCAAATAAGTACTGGACTTATTTTTCTCAACACTAACCTTAAAATGTGAAACGTCATAAATTACCAGTTTAAGATTTATTCCTTTGTTTAATCCAGATATCTCCCATCAAGCTCCAACACTATGTCATATAAGGAGACAATTGTGCCAACTGGATTTATGTAGCAGTAAAGATTAAAATCTAAGTGATAAGTTTTCCTTGAGAGCTAAGCTAAATGGAGAGCTAATATAGTGCTCCTAGATCTGTTTGATTGGAATATCAATTGGAATTTGTATTCAAAGCCATTCCTGTAAATTAAATGTTACTTTAATTGTCCTAGACTCCAGCATCCCCTCACAACACTGGTTAGAATTAGACGCTCAGACAATATATGGACAGATGGATGGTTGAATGGAAGGACGAATGGATGGATGGATGGATGGATAGAGGAATGTTAGTAGTGGTCGTAGTAGTAGTAGTAGTAAAAGTAGGAGTAGGAGTAGGAGTATGAGTAAGAGTAGTAGTAGTTGGAGTATTGGTGGTAGTAGTAGTAGTAGTAAGAGCAGTAGTAGTAGGAGTAGTAGAAGTAAGAGTAGGAGTGGGAGTAGTAGTAGTAGGAGTAGTGTTAGTGGTGGTAGTAGTACTAGTAGGATTCGGAATAGTAGTAGTAGCAGTAGCAGGAGTAATAGTAATGGTATTAGTAGTAGTAGCAATAGTAGTAGTAGTGGTGGTGGTAGTAGTGGTAGTAGTAGCAGTAAGAGCAGTAGTAGTAGTAGTGGTGGTAGTAACAATAGTTGTAGCAGTAGTAGCGGTGGTGGTGGTGGTGGTAGTAGTAGTTGTAGTAGTAGTAGTAGTAGCAGCAATAGTAGTAGTAGTTGTAGTAGTAGTAGCAGTGGAGTTAGGAGTCCTAGGTTTGATTCCTAGACTAGCCTACTCCTCCAGATCTTCGGGTGGGTTGGAGATTGCCCCCTAGATGTGAATGTGTCCTTCACATCTACGAGGGATTGGCTCCAGCATCCCCGCTATCCTAATGTGACTCAGATAACGGATGAATGGATGGATGGATTTCCTACAAACTTCTTGAAATACAGGAAAAAAAAAAACAGCCTGTGACATTTATATTACCATGGCTACTCACTGTCAGTCTCCATGCAGTCTGAACGGCACACACTGTCTGGATAAAGGAGAGAAGTATTAGAATTATGGGTTACAAACCTGACTTTCAGGACATGCATGATTTTTTTGCATAAATAGGGTATTTTGCATATGAACTGACAGTCCCGTTAGACATCAGGCAACATAATTTGGATCAGCTGGTATGATCACTGTGGACTGACCACAGTTTAACACCTGCACTGTGAGGCTGTGTGGTCTCTAAGCATGCTTAGGAACATTGTTTCCCTGCCTGTCTGTACGTCAGGCTCTGACCTTCACAGTGTAACACTCTGTGTTCAATCTTGTATTCTTTCTGAGAGTTTTGTGCTGAAAAACATCTATGATGAGCCTCACAGCTTCTCCGGCTTCAGGAGATTTCTTTTTTTAATAGGTTTTTATTTATTTTTTTATAAAACTCTTTTTAATGGTTGATTTGGTGAATGTAAAAAGGAAGGTAAAGAAAGTGTCCCTGAGTAATCAGAAAGACATCTATGATGACAATGAGGTTGTCTAGCCCCCCCCCCCCCAAATTTTCTCTCTCCTCCTCAGTGTCTCTATCCTTCTCTTTCCTTCTGAACTCTCCTTCTTGGTCTCTTATTGCTGTGTTGTTTTAGTCTGGTGTATAAAAGGTGTAATTTGGTCTTTGTGATATGTGTACCGCATGTGAATATGCCTTTGGCTGTGTGTATGACTCTGTGTGTGTGTGTGTGTGTGTGTGTGTGTGTGTGTGTGTGTGTGTGTGTGTGTGTGTGTGTGTGTGTGGGTGGGTGCTCTGTAAAAACTAGGCTTGTTTTTGCGGAGAGATTATTGTTAAGTGGGAGGGCAGAGGGCACAGCCAATCGATCTGTCTGCTGCTAACAAGAACACACACACATGCAGAGATGAAGGAGGGAGGGGGGCCCAGTCATTTTGAGTATATGAGCAACTGAGGATGTATGGGAAAGGAAAAAAATGTATAAAACGTTTAGGTGGTTAATTGTCTGTGTGTGTGTGTTGCATGTGAGTGTGTGTGTGTGTGTGTGTGTGTGTGTGTGTGTGTACCTGAAGAAGAAAGGATTCACTCCAGTGCTCAAAAGAATGTCTTTGGCGCCTTATACAGTGAGGTAAATCTGGAGTCTGGCCAGGTCTGTCACACACATCCACATATACACACACACACACCCTCACTCACTTTCTCTCTCTCTGTATGTTATTGGATGAATGGGGGGGTGGTGTATGGTCAGGGTTGCTTGAAGAGAAGAATGGAGGAGGATTTGTCCATCTCTTGGAGGGAGTGGAGGCGAGGGATGCTATTGCAGTGTGTTTGGGTGAGTGTGTGTGTGTTTGTGTGTGTGTGTGTGTGTGTGTGTGTGTGTGTGCACTGAGAGAGATAAAGACAGAGAGAAGACTCAGAACTAACCCAGAGAGGATATATAACAGAGTGAGAAAGAGGTGTGTATGTGTGTGTGTGTGTGTGTGCAAGAAAGATAGAGGGAGAGAGAGAAAGAGGGCAAAAGTCCAACTTCAAAACTTCAGACTCTGATGCGTCACTTCTTCCTCCTCCTGCTTTGTGGTCTTGTCTTAAAGAGTCTTGTTCAGAACTGTATACAGGTGTGCATTTGTGTGCATGTGCGAGTGTGCGTGCATGCATGTGTATGTGTGTGAGAGAGAGATCAAAATGCACTGTGATTAATTGATCTGCCGTTTGCATATAATTTGAATGATTTGATTTTAATCAACAACAACAGTAATATAAACATAAAAAAATATATATGAATCATTGTACATTCTTCTGTGATACATTTGTGTGCTGATTTTGCTAAAGGAACATCTTCGTGGTAATGAAACAGAACTATGGCGAAATATTCGGAATAAAGCCATAAATTCCTTGAAAATCTAAATCGGTTTCATGATTCTCTGAATTAATGCACAAACACCCTGAATCAGCTTTTTAGGAAAATCTGTATCATTCTCTAAAGTCAACCTGATGACTGAATGTGTGATGCCAGAGATTAACACCTGCAGTGGAAGCACATGCAGGTGGAAATGTATAATTTGTTTTGTGTGTGTGTGTGCACGCGCGTGTGTGTGTTGGGGGGGGGGTCGTCAGGATGGGGTCTCCCGACTTGTGTCTGTAGACAAAACCAGCAAAGTCTTGGAGGCTGCCTTATCCCCTCTGGTATGTTGTTTGCCATAACATTAAGTGCGTGTGTGTTTGTATGTGTGTGTGTGTGTGTGTAGGTGTGTGTGTGTGGGTGTGTGTTTGTATGACACTTTGTATGATATTTTATAGAGCTTACAGCAAATCACTAACCATGTCTGAGAACTAATTCTACTGTAAACACCACACTGAAACTTAATTATACAACTTCTTCTGAACATCACTGACCATCACTGCCTGGAACATTTTTTGTTTTCCCTGCTGCTCACACATCTGATCCAATGAATCAGCTCATTAACAATCCTATACTGTGCTGAAGTGGGAGAAAAGGCAATAAAATGGGGTTAGTGCTCCACAAGGGCCAGAGTTGGGAAAACCTTGATCAACACAAAGTCTGCAGTTTTATCAAGTGTATCAGCTGTTAAACAGCAATCAGCCATGCTTTGAAAAAGTATTTATTCACTGCATGGTTTTATGCTTTTCTTATATAAGAAAACAGATGCGACCAAACTTTTTGGCCACAGTGTAAGGTTTAAGGTGGGCGACAGGCATGAAACATAACGGATAGCAGCTTGCTAGTTTTATATTTTCACACATAGTCAGCATCCGTGGAGAAACCCTAATGATTCCATTCAAGGCCCAATCCTTGCCTTTATTTTAAGTGAAAGAGGTATTCAACAGTAAAGTGGTCTCAGATTGTCTCCTTGTCATTGTTTTAGGGTTGTACTAACAGAGTTAGATATACTTGACATACAGTACTGTGCAAAAGTTTTAGGCGGGTGTGGAAAAAATGTTGTAAACAAAGAATGCTTTCAGAAATATAAATAATGATTGTTTATTTTAATCAATTTACAAAATGCAAAGTGAGCGAACAAAAGAAAAATCTAAATCAAATCAATATTTGGTGTTACTACCTTTTGCCTTCAAACCAGCATCAGTTCTTCTGGCCCCCACAGAGCCCTGATCTCAACATCATCCAGTGTGTCTGGATTACATGAAGAGACAGAAGGATGTGAGGAAGCCTACATCCACAGAAGATCTGTGGTTAGTTTTTCAAGATGTTTGGCACAACCTACCAGCCGAGTTCCTTCAAAAGCTGTGTGCAGGTGTACCTAGAAGAATTGATGCTGTTTTGAAGGCAAAGGGGGGTCACACCAAATATTGATTTGATTTAGATTTCTCTTTTGTTCATTCACTGCATTTTGTTGATTGATGAAAATAAATGATTAACACTTCCATTTCTGAAAGCATTCTTTGTTTACAGCATTTTTTCCACACCTGCCTAAAACCTTTGCACAGTACTGTATATGGTCAATGTTTTAGGGTTATCCAAAAAAACTACCAGTTAATATATGTGTGTGTGTGTGTGTATGTGTGTGTGTGTGTACATACATATTAGAGGCAAAAAGATAGTTATGCGTGTACTGCAAAATTAAGAAAACAGCAATGTCAGGATTAAAGCTAAATTAAGGCTCATCTACAAGAAAGGCTAAAGGTAGAATAAATATCGACAAGCAACCAAATGATGCCAAGCAAAAGCAACAGCGGATAGTTAGAAAGGTGGAATATACTTATACTTTTTTTGTCAAGGTTTTTTGCCTTTTTGCAAGGCCACCATTGTAAATAAGAAAATTGTTTTTATTGTCTTGCTTTGTTGTATGTAGTGGTACAAATAAATAAATAAATAAGTAAATAAATAATTACTTGATGAGAGAGAAATGAGCAGTTACTCGGCGAAGCTGGAGCCATGTTAGTTTGATGAAACGATGGGCAGCATTTTAATCTCGTTGAGTTAGTAGTAGTTATTAGTTAACATTAAGTTATTGTATTTTTGATCTTCTGTTGGCGCTACACAATTAAATAATTGATGATAAACTATTTCAAAGCTAAATCCAGACACTAGGGATGCACAAGCCTGTGTATTCTTCATGCCGGTCTAAAGCCTGGATAAATGTGGAGGGTTACGTTAGGAAGGACATCCGGTGTAAAACCTATACCAAATCAGTACGCGGACAACGAAACAGACTTCCATACCTGATCGGTCAAAGCCCGGGTTAACAACGACCGCCACCAGTGCTTTTAGCCTACAAGGCCCTGGTGGAAACTGGGCTACTGTTGACCAGAGCAGAGGAGGAAGATGCAGAGGACAGCAAGAAATGGAGACGGTTAATCTGCTGTGGCAACCCCTAACAGGAGCAGTCGAAAGAAGAAGAAGAAAAAGAAGAAGACTATTCCAAACCTAATATTTACATGTAAATTACTTTCTATTAACAGGTTCATGTCTGTGCTTAATTTGCATGATTTGTTCTCATTTATTTTAGTGTTAAATGAAAAGGTTTTTGATGTTGCAGAAAAACCATTTATGACAATAGCCTGTACATCTTTTGGTTGGTTAACTTCTTGACGTAGCAAAGCATCTGCATATCAATATTCCAGCACTTCTTTGGAGTCCTTGATCCTTCATGCAAACATCTTACTGTTGAATACATTTGTTTTTAATATTAGGCACAACAGGACCCATGTTCCCCAAAAGCTTTCACTTTTTTCGAATTCAACCAATACAATCAAACCCTCAGTGATAGAGTCCACGGGAAAATGTTCTTAATGTTTTTTTTTAACTGGTATAGAACCTTTACTTTGTGAATGTTCTTAAAAAACATAATTTACAAAAGGTTTCAGAAGAGCCAATCAGCAATTTCTTAGAATAACAGAACTGATTCGTCTGTGGTCTTACTCCATATGCTTTTTACTCCTTTTTATTTAAAATGTGTATTTTGGATTCATTTTTAGAGCCCATTTGAAACGAGTACGCAGTAAAGCTATCCATTAGATCAGCTTAGTTGCTTATCATTTACATTATAGCTCAGTTTGCCAGTGCACAGCAATTTTGATATCCACACTGGCCATTGAATAATTCGCCAGACCAGTTGTCAAATCTGCCTGAACTTCTAGTATTTTTCTGGTGGACACAGAACGTAGACTCTGTACAAAGTATCAGAACATTTGCTTCCAGAAAACTGGAGTAGCACTTTTCCACTGGACATCAAGTCAGTACTCAGTGTTCCAGTTTTATAGTTTCTGGTGTCTGATCAAGGATGTTCTCCTCCCACTTTGGGAACACTTGCCACTGAAATGAAACACAATTTAGGAGAATCTTTAATACAATAAATGGAAGGGTGAGTATGACATTTATAGGATAGTGGGTTGTAAGGCAGGGGAATGATTCAGGAATGGTTCTCCTCCCTTCAGGTCAGTCAGTGGACAAAAAAAAAAGTCTGTGGACAAAAAATGTACTCAGAATGTTCTGTTTAACCAACTTCTTTCCAAGAAACCTGGAAACATTATGGTATTCTTCTAAATTTTATGATGTTGCCATGCATCACAAATTCTGTTTGTGTGTGTGTGTGTGTGTGTGTGTGTGTGTGTGTGTTCGTACGTACGTACATGTGCATGCATAAATCATCAAGGCTACTGGCATTTCCGTTGGTTGTTCTCTAGCTGAATGAACACACTCACTGTTTTTCTTTTTCTTTTTAATGACTTTTACAGTAAAAAACATTTGATTTACACTAAAGATATTGTAGATAAAGCTACTCCTGACCTCAGCCAAACATTTTCTGGATGATTTATGACATTAACCTGATTGTTTCTGCACAAAACATAACCTTTCCTGGTGGATGATGCATATTAGACAGCAAAGGATGCATATTCAACAGACTAAATATCTCAGAAATACTGCACACCTGAAATGTGCTTTCCCCCCAGTAGGGTTCTGGTGTAACTGGGCACTTTTTAGAAGCTTTGTAATCCAGCTTTTTAGGAGATGGTAAAATAAACCCATTAGGATGAACACAACACTGCATGTCCTCTGGGATTATTGATCTATTCCTGTGTTGGAAACAATTATTGTTGCTGTTTCCATGGTCAAAAGCTTCAACTGGCAGTACCCTGATGCCTTGGGTTGACTCTGTCGACCAGTCAGAGGCTGTGTTTCTGAACAGGCAAAGCTCTGATTTCAAATCGGAATAACATGGGATGTAATCCTCTCTCTTCCTATCTATCGATTTAAACTCTTGGGGCAGCACCTCAAATTGAAGCATAAATGGTTTAAACAATGTGCTTAGACCATAGAGGGTACATAATGAATAACAGAGTTTCATTTAACTGCATACTGATATGTATAGTTAACAAGTTTCTAGTAAAGATTATGCTTTCCCTGAATGTCTTCAAGACCCTTAGCGTTCTCAGAGTAGCTGTTGGTGAATCTTTTAGTGGCACTGCTTACTGTAACCATTCCTTTTTTCTCTCTCCTTCATTCTCTTCTCAGAGTGCTGATCTCTCTGCTTGCTGAAGAGGAACCAAAAGCAGCTTGACGTCTGCTTTCCTGATCTGGATGTGTATGTGTATATGACTCGTACAGGTGTGGAGGCTCACCGTGTGGAGGCTCACCATGTGGGACCCTCGCAGTAGGATTTTCTTCTCAATTGGTTACAATCGAAACAGAATTTGCCAAAAGACAATTTGTCCTAGATTTTCCAGCGAACACTGAAAAGGAAAAGTCCTTCAGTCAATCAAACAGGACGAAAGTGACTCTGACTGCCAACCAAGAGCCAGTGATATTCCCCCTTTTTTCTTCCCTACATTACAAAATTGAACAACAAAATTGTAATACAGGTGTTACATAGTCTACTGATAGATGAGATACATATATAGTATACATAATATTATGAAGAAAAGTATATATGACTTTTTTAAAAAGTGCCTCATTTTTGATTGTAGCCATTTTTACACAGGTCCTGATGCGCTCCGTGCGAGGAAAAAAAAAATAGCTTTCTGTTTGCCGTCTTGCTTGTAGGTCACTTTGCTTTCCTGTTCCTGATACAGAGAGTGGAAAGGAAAGAGAGAGAGTGAGAGAAAGAGAGAGAGAGAGAGAGAGAGAATGAGAGAGAGAGAAAGAGAGAGCGAGAGAGAGAGAAAAGAGAGAGAATGAGAGAGAGAGAGAGAGAGAGAGAGAGAGAGAAAAGAGAGAGAGAAAAGATAGGGAGAGAGAGAATGAGAGAGAGAGTGAGAGAGAGAGAAAAGAGAGAGAGAAAAGAGGGGGGGAGAGGGAAAGGTGGGAACAAACAGTGTATTGGTTTGTATAATCTGATTGCCTTATTGTGTTTTTGATGAAGTGTGTGTGTGTGTGCGTATGTGTGTGTGTGTGTGTGTGTGTGTGTGTGTGTGTGTGGACGTGTGTGTGTGCGCTTGACGAGCATCATCTAAGCCTCAGCCGTGCTGTGCCTCTATATTCAACTCAATAACCTTAAACCATACACAAAAAACAGACACTGACAGTTATGCAGACACAAACAAGAAAACAAACACACGTGCGCACACATGCACACAAACACACACAAGCATACAACAAGACCTCCAACTGTCTGCCTAGACTGCAGTATTCTAACTCATAAGCACTTGGTTAACATTACCATTATCCTCAATAGCATGGCGGCATCAGCTGACCGGCTGCACTCAGATGTCAAGAGTATCTGAATAAGAGATTACTGTGTGTGAGTGTGTGCGTGTGTGTGTGTGTGTGCGCGCGTGTGTGTGTGTGTGTGTCGGCGTGTGCAAAAGTGTGATTGTGTGGCTGTGCTGCTTATACACTGGCAGTCATAAAGGAATTGCTCAGACTGGGCTGCGCAATACAGACACAGTAGATTGAAATGATAGTCATTACATAATTGTAACATTGTTCTTGGTGTGCAATATTTCAAAATTCAGCAGTAATTTGACCCCACTAAGCATCCTCCGTCACAGCAGAATGAAAAAAAATGACATTTCGATCACTCTCATATTTCTATACATTACTGCACAAGATATTCAAAACAACGAATAGGATGTGTGTAAAGATAGTGCAGCTGCATGTAGATGCACACGATGGGTGTCCAGTTTTGACTGATCTTTCAGCTGAGCAGTAGCACACCTCATATAACTTCCCTGACTGATTTATCCTGTTCCCACCCATATGCAGAAAATCTACTTAATAGGTTGGATGAGAGTTTATTGCGCTTTTTACAACAGTTGTAGTCACAAAGTGGCTTTACAGAATTTGTGTCTGAGCCCTTACTGAGCAAGCCTAATGCAACAGAAGCAAGCAAGATCTACTTAAGACTGGAGGATGAAACCTTGGAAGAAGGCAAGACTAAAAGCCCCCCTTTTGCCCACACCGGATAATCAAGAAAGATAAAAAAGTGAGGGGCTGAAAAGATGTCTAATGTTCAAGGTTAAAAAGAGTAAACAGATTTAGATAATGATGGCTGGTACAGTCTGGGTTAGTAGAAATGATGCCCATAAACATTTGTAATTAGGAGTTCATTAAATGATTCTGAGCTGTTAGCAGCAGTCGTGTTTGCATGGGAGTCAGTGTAGCTTCAGCTAGTCATGATTAGTGGGCAGCAGCACTTGCAGGTGAGCCATAATATTGTTGCTGGTCCGGAGTACAGGTGGGAAGAAGAATGATCTAGAATACAGTTGATTCAGACAGTGGACTATCTGCTCAGGAGTGCAGGAACCCTCTCGGTAGTCAGGGAATCTTGGTGGGCAGCCTTTCCCTTGGGGAAACACATTGATAGAGAGGAGTATTAGTTGTGTTTTGGGCTCAACACATGCATGCTATGAACAGACAATAAATAAAGAGTATACTGTGACTCTGGAAGACTTAGTTATTGCAGCCTGGCTACAAAGGACGGAGACGAGGGTTTTACAGACATGAAAGCACCTTGAGACACTGGCGCTACCCCACACACCACCATTAACTCAGGTGATGACAACAGCATCGATATTTCAGATGACTTTAATTTCTTTAATTGTGTCTATAAACCCTTGAATCTGCACCTTTTAATGAGAAACTTCCCTTTGAACCCATTGCAAAAACTTTTTTGTCGGCTTGCTCACTGATTGTTGCAGAAAATTGTCTGAGCAATTTGACTGCCAGCGTATTTGCTCATAGTTACTACAATGTATAAAATACAACAGTTTCTTTGATATCACTCAACACACACTCAGACCTTTCCGGTTTTCAGACTGACACATAATACAAAGGTGTGCAATTCTCAACCGACAGTGACACGTTTAAGTGCCTCCTCTCCTCAGCTGCAGTTCAAATCCCACCAGTCTGACCAATACAGGCTACAGCACAGTCGATCACACACTGACACACACACACGCGCGTATTCAGCTGAGCATACGTTAAAAACTCACAGCTTTATGTACATTGGTTCCATATAAATGAAATATACAGCATCCAATCAGTTGAAAGTTGAAAGCTAAAGGAAAGCACTGTATTTTATTTATGTGGAACTGATGCACATGCTTGATTATAACATGCATTTTCCAAAACGTCTTGATAATGTGAATGAGATATTTTTACAGTAGCTTTATAATGGTCTTATACATCCACCCCCATACACAGATGCTGAACAGAGTGGGATTAATGTTAAATCTCTTTGACTCCCACTGACTGGTGGCTTTATGGTCTGGACTGGATTTTCTGGACTTTACAATTCCGCACACACACACACACACATAAACACACGCTCACACACCCACACACACATAATCCACTTTTGTAGTACACACCAAACCTCTTTGAACTTGCATGTTTCCTGCTACTCGTGTTGTAATGCTAGTTTTTACTCTGAGGGTGAGGGCATTTGGAAGGTGTTTGAATCCGAACAGGGTCTTTTTTTGACGCCGAGACAGCGGTGCCTCTCTATAAGTCCACTAACTCCACTTTTCCACCTTGCTGACATTTTGTAGCATGGCTATACATTTTCTCTGATGGAGATTTTCATAGATTTTAGCTTTTTTAAACTGCTTATTTCAACTTTGATGCATTTTCACTGCCTTTACACTTTTTATAAGGGAAGCTGTAATTCAGCTGACCCATCATTAGCTGCGAGGAACACATTGCATCATACTCTGCCAGTGTTAGTGCCAAGACATTTTCACACAACCATGATCACTGGTCAGTTCTAACTCGCTCATTGAAGCAGAACCGAAATCAGAAAATTAAGATTTTTTTCAAAAGTCGCTTATTTTTTTAAACTTAAACAAAATCCTTACAGGATCAAAACCTATCATACTTATAAAACAAACCGGGTTCATTGAAGATATTAGTGACTATTATGCTCAAAGGGGGTTTCATTTTAAGATTTCTGTTTTATTGAAGTGTAAATATGCTAACAAAGTCATGTTTGTCTAAAAGATTCATTGTAAAGAAACTTAACAGTGCTGGAGAATGGAACCAGGGGTCGCAACATGAAAAGCCATTTTATTTAGTATCTAAACCCACTATTGAATCATACTGATGGTGTAAAACGATGAAGAATCAAATTACTTTTTCTCTGGGAAATATTTAGCCCTCAAAAAACTGGATTAAAAATAAAAAAGCCTTCACAGTACTATTGTAAATGTCTCAGGCCTCAGCATGTAATAGCTTACTACGAGGGAGCTTTTACTGGCATTATCTTCAGACGTCTGGTTCCATTCACCACAACTCTAAAAGATAATAGCGTGGTGAGTTTGAATGGAGCATCTGACAACGTACATGTTTATTGTGATGAAGTTTAATATAAATAAAACGTATGGCACTAGAGTTTTATGGGGGTTACAAATAATAAGACCACTCTGCACTCTATCATGCAAAATCTGTCTACTTCTGCCACTCTGCTTGGCATGTTGCCAAAATATCTTCCACTATGGGTGGTCCCTCACCTTGCTTCCACACCCCAAGATAGACATAAGCCCCATTAAATTCATCTGGGGTGCTGGCCACAAAACAGAGCATCTCAAATGTAAATGTGTGAGTGTGTTTGTGTGTGTGTGGGAGAGAGAGAGAGAAAGGTGCAAGTGACTTGGTCTGTCTATCTTGTAGCCTGGTTTTGAATGTATGTGGTTTTTGCTTTTGTGACTGTGGACCATGTGTGTGTGTGTGTGTGTGTGTGTGTAGCTATGAAGGGGAGTGGAGGGTGTGTGTGTGTGTGTGTGTGTGTAGCTATGAAGGGGAGTGGAGGGTGTGTGTGTGTGTGTGTGTGTGTGTGTGAGGCTGCAGCCACTGTCTGATTAGTTTAAATCTCTATTTTATTGCCTTATCGTCTGTATTAGCTCTCACGTAATACACGGCAGCTGTAAAAAAGACGCTTTGCATTTTAGAAGTTGGAATTCTGTTAGGGTCCTTATTCTAGAACATTTGGAATTCCTGCTGAGCCTTTGGTTGGAACAGTTGAAATGTTTGCTGAATCTTCATTCTGGAATTGGTGGAACAGTTGGAATTCCACTTGATTCTCTGTTCTGGTCGAAACAGTCTGAATTTTTGATAAGAACATTTAAGTTCCTGATTAACAGGGACAGTTTCTTATTCCAACACTCTTAAGTGCAAGAATACAAGATTTGAAAAATCTTTTCTTAAAACTAACCTCAGTACAATAATAATGGTTCTGCACCAATAAAAGTTACTTCCCAGAACCGAACATACAAACCAAGAGTGGCTCCATTTTTAAGAGTGTACACTTTAATCCTGGAAGAGTTTGGACATCTCCTGAACAGTAGATCTTTGAAATCTGAGTTCCATATCTTAAAACATTCTAGAACAATTCCAGCAACATCTTCATTCAATAAGTATTTGGCCTGCTTCTTTGATCTAGAACGGCTGAAACAGGTGGAATTCTGCTCTTCATTCTAGAACAGCTTGAAGATTTTGTAGTCTGGTTATGTGTGGAAAATCACATGCCCCTGGCCTTCAACCTGTGGAGCAAAACTGCAGTACCAAGTGATGTAAAGATATGCCCAAGGACTATGTACATCCAGAAAAAAAAAACAAAA
>CM029371.1:6470928-6707705 GCA_017165825.1 Hepsetus odoe
ACAGTAATAATACACGATAATAAATAGGTTTTAAATAAATTATAAATATATATAAATAAACAAGTAGTAAGATATAAGTCTAATAATAATAATAATAATACTGTACAATACAATAACAATATACATTAATAATAATATATAATATAACATAATATATAATAATAAACAAGCAATGTAATGTTATGTTGATGAGTTGTGGAGTCTTATTGCTGCAGGTAGGACAACGTTATTTGCATTATATCAGCACAAATACAGAACAAGAAGAAAAACACACACACATACACGCTTTTCAAATATTTTGAACTAATATGTCAAATGTTTACTTTTGAAAATGATTAACCTGCAGTTACCAATTTTTACATAAATTACAATTATACAAATATGCATTTTTACCAATATAAAAGCATTCAAGCCTTAAATCTTTGTCATCAATTTTTATAACCAGGAATCCCCCCTCTTTAAATGAGATGGTCCAGTCTACTTGCGTCACGAATCAGTCACCTAGCAACCTAGACAGCGGGAAGTGCCTCATCAACAAACTTAACTCCTTTAAACTCCTCGGACCTATATCGTGAAGTATGGAGGCACACTTGATTTCTGTATTTTAAGAAATGGGTTAGAAATGTCAATATGTTTGGATTTTCAAGCCATTTTTAACATTTGCGTCATTCATTTTGCCGGGAAGTGGGTGTCGCGTTTGAAGTGGGCGTGGCACGTCATTAAACGGGCGTGTCGTTTGTTAAAAGGGGCGTGTCCGATAGACTTAATGCAGGTAAAAATAATGAAAGAGAAAGTAACCTTCACCTAGGCTTTTTGTTTTTTTTTATTTTGTTTTCATGAATTAAGCTCAAGATTGAGATCATTCTTTGAAAGTCTGATCAGCGAGATGATTGGTTAATAAAAACAGGTTGCGTCACCGCGTTTGGACACATCAGGACCGTTTCACAGCTGGATGTGTTTTTCTGAAGCGTCAGGAAGTAAAGGTGTTATTTAACAGCCCGCCCTAAACACCTTTTACAGGAGATCACCATGAAGAAAAGTAAGTCATGTTCAGCATGTTTTCTGTAGGCACTGCAGTCTTGTCTATATTGTTCATTATTAGCCCCCACACATGATGTAATGAGGGATTTTGGGGTGTAGAAAAGTGGCCCCCTAGTGAGCACTCGGAGCTATTGCAGGGGGCAGCGAAAAGGGCCCTCCAGAGTCTTTTGTTTTTTTTACTAATGTTGCTTTTAAGTGCATAATTCCCCTCATATAAAGGGGGTTGTAGAGGATGGGTATGGGAGGGGTGGGGGGGGGGGGCTTTCTAAAATAATATTTGGGAACCACTGATGCAGACTTTGCCACAGACTGTTTTCAGTGTATTTTATTCCATAAACATGTGTCTGAATCTTGCTGTTGGTCTTATGTTTTGTGAAGAATGCCTTATTTCTATGTAATTTATCTTTTTCCCCCTGGGGAAGTTAAATTCTGCAGAATTGTGCCTGAAAATGCCAGAAAATATTGGAAAGATTTTGAAAATAAACTACAGCGAAGGTGTAACCTGAAGGAGTCATTAGATGAGGAGTATAAAGCCATTCTGGCCTTGTGCCATGTTGTTTCACGGCCTGAAAGAGAAATCAAAGAAGCTCTGCAGAAATGCAATGAACTGGCTGCTGGTACGATTCATATAACAGTTTATTTTATTAGATTTTTTTTTGTGAAGCTCAAGCTTGTCTGAAATCTAGTTTTGAATCACTTTTTCTGTGTTTGCAGAAAAGCCTGCTGTTCTTGTGGTGCTCCATCATACCATTGACCCCGACAGTGTCATTCCAGAAAGCAGCAGATTTGTTCAAAGGAAAGACACGCTAGTGGTGGACTGTTTAGTCTACGAGGACAAGGGACTGCTGCGGTGCACTAAGAATGAAGACGCTTTAACAGAGATTGCTGACTGGCTCAAAGCTGTGGTGTGAATCTTTTTTATTTATTTATTTTTTTTACTGCAGTAACATCTGTTTATGAAATAGTAGAATTCAATGCTTTACTAAACTGGCTAAAAAAAATTGCCTCTTTGTTAAAAAAAAAAAACTAAAAAAAAAACTAACTGTAATAGATCAGCCTGCCCTCCTAATTGAAGTGAAAGTGAGTATTTGTCATTGTGAAACACAACAAAAATGGGGCCACTAGTTTTAAACCATACACACCGTGCAGCAGGCTGCAGCTATTTAAATCCCAGGGAGCAGTGATGGGGACGGTACTTTGCTCAAGGGTACCTCAGGGCAACCTACTGGTATTGGATTCAAACCCACAACCTTCCAATCTAGGGGCCAATGCCTTAACCCCTAGGCCACTCCTACCTTCGTCACATGTTATGCCATATATTGTTTATCTAGTTTATTCTCTGTTACTCAGGCACTAGACCTCTGAATGTATGAACATCAATAACATGTTTCAAATTTTTACTCCACAGGATAAACAACCACAACGGCAGCCAAGTAAGTAATAAAGTAAAGAGATATGCTACTCTCTCGCTGATCTAAACTCTCAAATCAGTTTACACAGAATCAAGACTTGCATGTGTCAAGGTTTCCTTTATTATGATGATGATAATGATTATTATTATACCAGTATTTTCCCCAAGTTATAATTTGTCTTCGCTAACATCTTAGAGAATTGATTCCAATATATACATCCTAGAAGAAATAGCAGATTTAAATATAGTTAAAAAATAGTTATTTTCCATTTGAAGACTTTGTTTGCTTTGCAAGTAACTGCAAGATCAGTATAACAAAAAACTGAATTACATTATCTCCTTAATAATGAGACACTGTATACGTCGATGTTGTCTTGTTTTAACTGATACCTGGAAGGCTTTCTTTCTGAAAATTAGCTACTGTTGCTTTATATATAAGGTATACAAGGTCGTGGAAGATTTTATGCAGATGAAGTCCAACCTGAAGAGAAAACCTTCTTCCAAAGACTGACAGGAACACAAGGTTGGTCTCAGTTTTATGCTACTGCCCATCAAAGCATGAAAAGTTCCATGGTCTACAGTGTTCCACCAGTACTAAATTTGAAAATAGTTTGTGTTTTGAGTACAGACTTATTCTCGCCTTCACATGTATCATAATTTTCGGTTTATTATCAACAACAGCATTCCAAATTAATCGAAGAAAGAGACCATTCCTGTCATTGTGAAACGAAATTACACCTTTTTTTAACCCACACACTCACAGCAGAGGGCAGCTATTGAAAGCGCCCAGGGAGCAGTGATGGGGATGGTACCTTGCTCGAACTCCATCCATCCATTTTCTGCCACTTGTCCCAAACGGGGACGTGCTGGTGTCCAATCCAGCGCACACAGGGCGAGGACGGGGGACGCACCCTGGACAGGTCGCCAGCCCATCGCAGGGAGGAGCGGGACGGGGACGGCACCTTGCTCAAGGGTACCTCAAGGGTACCTCAGGGTTCGAACCCCTGATCCTCCGATCACGTGGCCAACGCCCTAACCACTAGGCCACCGCTGCCCACCGATTCGAACTCACAACATTTCAATCTTGGGGCCCACTCTCTTACTAATAGGTCACCATTGCGCCGCCGCTGTAAGACCAGTGGAAGCTGTTATAGCTGTATAGATGGGGACCAAATCCACATCGATGTCCACAGATGTGGGATTATAAATAAATAAAGGATTATGTAGCATGGGGATTACATAAAAGTTCCAAATAGTGAGACTTGCAAAAACTACCACCCTGCAAAGCTGGCAGTGGCGGCCTAGTGGGACTAGGCCTCAGGATCATAAGGTCATGGGTTCAAATCCTAGACCAGTAGGTTTCTTTTAGGTACCCTTGAGCGAGGTACTGTCCCCATCGCTACTCCATGGGTGCTTTAAATAGTGACACCCTGCTGCATGGTCTGTATGGGTGAAAAGCAGAAGTTGAATTTTGTTGTGGTTCACTCTGTGTTGTGCTGTTTCACAATGATGAAAATAGTCACTTTCAATTTTCAAGCTCATCTGTCAGTTATCAAGCATTGTATGTTGGCTCAAATTTTCAGGAGTTCAACGGGGACCCGTTTTTCATTGTCTATCCTCCATCCCTTGTTGACCATACCCTTATGAATTTGACAAAATGAATTTTATTTTAAGTAATTACAGTACTATTCCATTCAGTGTGGGTGAACAGTGTTACCTAGTTATATAATTATAAATATGAAATCAATTTTATGTATATGCAGGAAGCCAGAATAGAAGATCCCACAAAGATGGAGTGCAAAGGAGAGAGCCGAATAATGACAGAGGTGGGACAACCCGTGAAGGTGAAGATGAAAAAAACAGTAAGATTCAACTTTGAATGCTAGGCCTGTATACAGTGGAATTACGGTGGATAAATTATGTTTTCTTATCCGTTTGTCTTGTTTGAGTCTGACTTTCTTTTCAATATAATTATAGGACATCGGTCAGGAAGCTATAGCACAGTACAGTCTCAGGGATGTGTTTCATATGATAGCAATGAAGAGGAATATATGGAAACATATGGTGAGTCTTTACATCATATCATTATTGATCCTATGCTCAATTGTAAATGTGTGATTCAAATGTTTATCATGTAGCTTGGACAAAAAACAGGCACCAGGAGTTTTAGGTAAAGAGTCAGAGGCATCGATACCTTAAGGAAAGCTTTATTACTATGGCAAGAGGGCCTCGTCTAGCAGTCTATTCAGAATGCGGGAGGAAGGGCCCCGAACACAGACACCTACATGCATATATACTTGTCTCTGAGTTCCTCCCCTTCCATCTGTTGCTGGGCCCTGGTTTCAGTCTGCCCCATTCCTTTGTCCCCTATGTGAGTTGACTTGCATCACCTTCCTTATTTAAAAACCCCTGCATGACCTTCATGTCTCACCCTCACTTTGTATGTTCTTTGTCCATCTTCTAGATTACACATCCTATAAATCTCTTCTGGTCTAAATGGCTGTTGCACATACCTGCCCTAACTCAGCCATGGAATTTTTTAACTTGAAGAGTAATCTTAATGCTAGTGCAGAGTTCTTTCATTTTCCTTCACAGTCAGCTTAAAAGGTCTTGAATTCTACCATCAAAAAGGCAGTGTTTTAAATCATTGAAATCTTCAAACACACTAAGCATAGTGGACCACACAGTTGCTATGGTTTTTCTGGTAAGATTTTTTTCATGCCAACCATTTTGCTGGACCTCTCTTTCAACTGATATCACCAGTGGATGAACCTTAAAAAAACATTCCCTGCTATTTTCTAAGAAAGGACTGTCAGGACAATAATAAAAAAAAGGCTAATAAGCATGTTTAACCCCTTGGGGTACAACAGTGATGGCTATGTATACCTTTCAGAACCTTCTTAATCTTTTTGGAGAAATAAATCCATAATGATAAACCGAAAATGGAAACATCTTATGGGATTACAGATCCATTTCTCTGTGTGGTGGCGCCCTAGGCATGGTTGTTATTAATAGCTAATAGCACTCCTAGTGCTCAGACAGTTCATATAAATAATGTGTCATTATGTGTAGTTGACAGAGTTATAATTATTTGTGAGGGGTTTTCACAGTGTGAACTATTAATTTTTTTTTTTTTTTATGAAGTTTAAGATGAACAGAAGACAACACCTGGAAGACAAGACGAGGGAAAAAGTAACGATTCACTGACCTCTTTGAGGGGCGGGTTTTTGTCATGGTTTGGTTTTATGTGGTCACGGTAGAGGGCGCTCTGTTCTGACTGGGCACATATGAGCTCATGAAGTCACAGGTGTGCTTCACTGGGGCTGACTACTTAAACCCAATGAGTCAGAACAGAGCGTGGCGCATTCACAGGGGCTAAGCCTTAATGTAACGGTGGCTTTGTAGTTCCTTGTGTTTTGTTTTGGTTACCATGAGTAATAAAGTCTTGTTCCTGATCCCTGGCTCCGCATTGATGTCCTACCCGCACCACATCAGCGTTACAGTTCTATAGAAAAACTTTCACTTAACTTTCAATAACCCCAGCCTAAATCATGTGTCCCTGTGGATTGGTTAGTGATTGTAACAGTTTGAATTTTATCTCATGAAGATGCTGTTTTTATTGTACTCATTATTTTTTTTATTTATCATTTTTATTTATTGTAGGTGTACCACACTGTCTTGTTCTAATAAGTAACAACTGGTGATGATGAAGCATTTTAAAGGTTTGAATAAGCAAAACAAGGGGCTGGCAGTGCGCTGTTTTTATAAACTTAATAAAATATTTCATGCATAATCTTGATCTTACTCATTTTTTCTCGGAAAATTGTGCAGCTTATCTACAGAGCGGTGTACAGCCCAAATATACATATAAAATAATTCAGCCTTTCAATTGGCAGGTCTTCGGATAACAGGTTCAGGCCTTTAGGCACGTCAGCTACATACAGAGTCAAGTCAAGTCAAGTAGGTTTTATTGTCATTTCAATCATGTACACTGTACACAGGAACAACGTTCCTCCAGGACTCTGGTGCTACATATAAAACTATGTCTAACATTACATAGAACACACCATAAGACGAGTGCAGACAAGATTAACGAGTGCACACAAGACATCAACCAGTGCAAAAAACAATTGCATAAGAGAGGACAGAGAACAGTTCCGCCTTAAAATACAGAGGCAGTACGTATATGAATGTAGGTGGAAAAGAGCAGCAGTATTGACTAGTACAGTACAGGGCATACAGGGAGTTGAAATGTTTTTGCATCTTCAGGGCCACACTGATCATGCATGACGTTAGGAAAAGACAATGTGCCGTGGTGAAGTCGGTAACACCGATGTGCACAATGCAGGACAAAAAATGTGCACATCACAAAACAACAGACAACTCGCTAAACAGAGCACAGTATTGCATGGTTACAATGGTCGCAGGAGTATGATATCTCATACAGTTTGACTTTATAGTTTGCAGTTAAAGATTGTAGTCCATCTGTTTCTCTGCAACATTTGTAATGCCCATTGACTCTTTCATCTACAGCCAGGACCCCTATATGACCATCAGTGAGCAGGACTGGCGATCGGGCAGCCTCAGCAAAGCAGTGACTCTGCTTTGTGATGATGGTAGTGTCTGTTTGTTTATTTGTGTGCACGTGCATGTGTGCATTTCAGATTTTGACCTCAGGTTTTAACTATGCAACAGCATAGATATCACTGCTGAAGCCTAACCTTTTTTTTACATCATCCATAATGGACTTTGTGCAGTGAAACAACAGAAAAACAGACATACAGTACTGTGCAAAAGTTTTAGGCAGGTGTGGAAAAAATGCTGTAAACAAAGAATGCTTTCAAAAATGGAAGTGTTAATCATTTATTTTCATCAATCAACAAAATGCAGTGAATGAACAAAAGAGAATCTAAATCAAATCAATATTTGGTGTGACCACCCTTTGCCTTCAAAACAGCATCAGTTCTTCTAGGTACACTTGCACACAGTTTTTGAAGGAACTCGGTTGGTAGGTTGTTCTATACATCTTGGAGAACTAACCACAGATCTTCTGTGGATGTAGGCTTCCTCACATCCTTCTGTCTCTTCATGTAATCCAGACACACTGGATGATGTTGAGATCAGGGCTCTGTGGGGGCCAGAAGAACTGATGCTGGTTTGAAGGCAAAAGGTAGTAACACCGAATATTGATTTGATTTCGATTTTTCTTTTGTTCGCTCACTTTGCATTTTGTAAATTGATCAAAATAAACAATCATTATTTATATTTCTGAAAGCATTCATCATTTACAGCATTTTTTCACACCTGCCTAAAACTTTTGCACAGTACTGTATATAAGGTGATGAATGTGCTTAGGAACCATAATTTTCTTAAAAAGGACAAATAAATATTGCTGTTTTTGATCTTAATGTATTTGTATTGTTCATCTATCTATCTATCTATCTATCTATCTATCTATCTATCTATCTATCTATGTATCTATCTATATATGATGTAAATGTGCTCTTGCTGCTGCTATGTGCCCTGAATGCTGACGATTAGAGACTGCACGGCGCCGTGTGTGCACATTCTTTAGTAATCAAGTAATCATATGATTTAAGGCATTTGTTTTTGAATGTAATTCACTGAAACGTGGAAGGGTAGCTTTCACCTTGCTCTCAAGGAGTGAACTTAGTTTTTGATAGAAACTGCCCCAAAATAGTTCCTTCCCAACATTATTATATACGTTTGAATACTTTAGATTCATATTTTTACTATTATTTTCAAAACCCTTACATTTATAAAATCTTTATATACGTTATAGGCTGTTTATGTAATTAATCCAGAGGAAATAAAGTGAAGCAAAACACTTGAAAATCGATTATAAATGAGATGAGAGAAAACAGTGGACAACATATAAGTCACACATTTGTACACTTTACGTGTGTAATGTCCACTTATTTGTATTTATAATTCCTACTTGAATTTATACTTTTGTAAAAACAATGCCTCAGTCCAGAGCGTGTCTTATCAACAAAAAAAGTCATCTAGAAAATGTTGTTGATCAGGAACTATTGAACTAGTCTAGCAAGCTTGCAAGTAACAAACTCTCAAATAACAAGAGCGAATGCTGAGAAGATCAGTTCTGTACACTAAAGGTAGATCCATTTTTTAATATTTTGCATAGTTCCAACTCAGCTTCATTAATAATCAAGCATTTTATGAAACAAGAGTGAGATAAATGGAGCTCGCTTCCTGCTAAAACCAAACTACGAAAATCTAATCTGTGCATGAGAAAGTAAAACAAAACAAAGGCTTACTGGGCAAAGTTTCGAGAGAATTTCCGCTTCATTCACTGAAGGACTTTAGCACCAGCTGAAGGAGGTGAAGATGGCAACTGCAAGCAACAGTGAGTCAGACTTTGAGAGATTTCTTAATATCTTATTTGACTTATTTGAATCATTGACTGTCTTAATCTGCCATTGGGATTTACACTGTAATTTCAGAATGTTTCTATTCAGGAGACCGATGGCACATAAAACCATGTTGGTGTGTATCTTTTCTTACACAGATGAGTTCAAGCTTAGTGGACCCCAAGTTGATGAGTTCCAGTCTGTCTCTGCTGTCACTCTCTCCTGTCACCTGTCACCTGAAATCAGTGCAGTTGCCATGGAGATCAGGTGGTTTAAGGAGACGGACTGTGTTTGTCTCTATAAGAACGGGCAGGTGACAGAGGGAAGGGGCTACGAGGGCCGAGTGAGTCTCTTCACTCAGGAGCTGGAGAGAGGAAACGTCTCCTTGCAGCTCAGAGACTCCAAAGAGTCAGATTCAGGACATTACCTGTGTCAGGTCACTGGCAGAGACACGACCGAGGAGTGTACAGTAAAATTACGGGGTGAGTCCAGTCTGCATAACCTCAACATCATCTGTGTCTCACAAACACTGAGAAAATTGAGAAAGAAAAAAGTTCAGAAATGTGTTGTGATCAGATAAACAAGTTACAACATACAGAAGACGGATGATGTTCGCATAGACTGAAGGACAGATGAAGCACTTTAAACCTCAATATGTTTGTGCACAGTGTGTGCTGCAACTCATACCTGGCAGGGGAGGTAGGTCTTTAGGTTGCCCTGAGGTATCCTTAAGCAAGGTACTGTCCCCATCCCTGCTCCTCGGGCACTTTAAATAGCTGCTCCCTGCAGAGGTTGAATTTTGTTGTGTTTCACTGTGTACTGCATTTCAATGACAGAAAAAAGCCCTTTCACTTCACATTATGGCCACACCGGATGAGGACCCAAAAGGTGGAAAACAAAATCCGGCTTAAATAAACAGGTGGAAAACAACAACAACAACAACAACAACAACAACAAAAATGGATAAAAAAAATGTGGAAAAATTTTAAAACATCAAAACCTCTAAACTGCTGGAAATAAAATTGTCGTGAAAAACTCAAAATATTTTAACATATTTGTGTGGTGACGTTTTTCACTTTGTGAGAGGTGAAACTGGAGATGAAAACCTGCTGGGGGGATTTAGCACCAGCAAAACTCAAGGAGAAACTTCTTGAGGGTTTAAATCCGATGCCACAAAAAAGCTGGGGTCTCATACCTAAACACTAGGCCTAATCTGCCTAAAAAAAACACCCAGGACTGCAGTATTAGACCATTATTTAAATCTACTTTAAGAAGGTGTGGAACTGGCCTCACAAAAAAAAAAAAGTAGGACTGTTTTTTTCCAGAATTACTACAGAAATGTGATACAGCATTTATGATGCTGTAATTGCATTGATATGCTTCAGATCAGTTTGGATTCTTGAAAAGTAATAATAATCCTTTATTTATAATCCCACAAATGGGAAATTCGCTCTCCGCATTTCACCCATACACACATGTGCAGCAGTGGGCTGCTATTGAAAGCGCCCGGGGAGCAGTGATGGGGACAGCACCTTGCTCAAGGGTACCTCAGGGCAACCTACTGGGAAGGGGTTCGAACCCCCGATCCTCTGATCATGTGGCTGATGCCCTAACCACTAGGCCACCGCTGCCCCAAACACAGTAGGATGTGTTAACAAGACCAGTTTATTAACCAAAAGCATTTTTCCAAAAGCAGTTTTTCACCACAGAAGAGGACAATTCAAAATATATAATTTGAAAGTTTATAAAAGTATCATATTTTTGAAATGGCATAAAAGGCACTGGGGACAAGACTGTGATCACTGAAATTATTAGATATCATATCAGTGGCGTTTTTTCTGGTGTTCACCTGAAATTCGGAACAATTTAGCTTCACATTCTGGAAAAGTATTTTGCTTAAATCAGTTTTTCTCACATTATCTTCCCTTATATTATTTTTGCAGATCTCTCGCCATTAGTAAGTACATATACTTTTCAAGTTGCGATATGAAACTATGCTGACACTGATTTGAACATCTCAGTAGAAGAAATGAATACAATGATTAAGATAATAATTCAATTAAATTCTGCATTTCGAATATCAGATTTGTTTACTAATCCGTTTCTCCTCTCCAGCGAAAAGGAGTTTTCATTGTCCAGCTGGTAAGTACAGATATTGATACATGGCATAAACAACGAGAAGAACACTTTGCTGAACAGTAGGGTTCATAAGGCTACAATATAAAAGGTATAAAATGGAAACATCTTTGCTGATAGGTAAGAAAGAAAGTTTTTTTTTTTTTTTTTTACAGTGCTCTTGTTTTGATCAGTTACTTTTTTATTATTCTTGCTTTTTCCCTGTATGAATAAATCATCATCCTTTCATATTGAATTTTATGCATGTGGGGTGAGATCAGGGTCAGACGGCATCACCCTAGAGTTCCCTGTATCAGCTGCTTTAAAAGAGTTTCAAGCCTAAACAAGTTATTTAAATAAAAACTTTTCAGAAAGAAAAAGAAAAGGTGAGAAAGATAGTTTTTTTTTTTTCAGTGCTCTTGTTTTGATTAGTTACTTTTTTATTATTCTTGTTTTTTCCCTGTATGAATAAATCATCATCCTTTCCTATTGAATTTTATGCATGTGGGGTGAGATCAGGGTCAGATCACCCTACAGTTCCCTGTATCAGCAGCTTTTAAAGAGTTTCAAAGCCTAAACAAGCTATTTAAATAAAAAACTTCCATCAGTCCATCGCCTCTAAAGCCTTTAGTCTATCCCCTCAATAGTTTTTTTTAAACGTTTTATAGAAGGCCCTTTCACCCAGACAGGGACAGACATTTTGGAGAACACAGGTGGAAAAAAATTACATTTTGCATGATTATTTGACACTTTATCCAGAAGCATTCCCAGTGACAGCATTAGGAAGCCTGCACAAGGACTTATATTGTTGGAGCCCAGTCTGCTGCAGGTGGGCGGTGGTGTTAATCACTGGGGCAAGATTTTTTTCAAGATATAAACCTTGACCAATTTCTGCCTAGCAAGCACACTTAAGCAGACACACAGACTACTGTGTATAAAAAAGAAAAAATCATATGAATATCTTCTATGTTAGTGATGATACGTTAGATGTAGAAAATATTTCTTATCAAAGTAATACAATCCAAAAAACGTGCATATCAAATGGTTTGTTGATGCTGTGATGAGATCGATGAGCTGTAGGACAGGTAAACTGAAACTGACACTAAACAATTCCATCTTCATTGTTTTAGAACTGAAAGAGGAGAGATTTCCTGGACCAGTCCTAAAGAAGTTAACAAACCTAATCGAAGAAAAGAAAGCACAGGAGCAGCAGCTGAAAGAAGAAGCGACTACACTGGAAAGCACTGCCCAAACATCAGACAATGAAGATGAAGACTTAAAAAACAAAGAAAAGCAACAAGAAGAAAGGGGGAGAATCAGTCTGGAGATCAAAGAGATGCAGGAAAGAATAGTGAGAGACAGAGTGGAGATGAGACAAAGAGAGGAAGTAAAAACTCAAGGAGAAATGAGGGCTGTTGTAGACAAGCTGAGAGTCTCAGCAGAGCCAGCTAAGAAGCTGATGGAGAAGATAAAGCAGCATGAAAATCAAAAACAGGATTGTAAGCGAAGGCTGACGTCGGAAAAAAATGTTGGAAAGAAAAGAGAGCTCCAGAGGGAAGCGGAGAGAGAAGAAGAGCAGATAAAAAAGGGTAAACAGGACCTGAAAAGGCTGCAGGAAGAGAGGATGATGATGGTGAAGGAGCACAGACTAAGTGTGAAAAGCAGAGAGAAGAATGCCACAAGGACAGACAAATATTTCTTTAGGAGCTTGTCTGAACTCATCACTCAGGCTCTTATAATAAAGAAACAGAAAAACTTTGAGAATATAATGAATGAAAAAAACATTGAATTAGAAACACAAAAGCTAAACTTTCTGAAGATGGAAAAAGATAAAGACCAGCAGCTAGAAGAGAGAAATAGGACTTTAGAAGAGTTAAACAAGCAACTTAAAAGCAGCAAACAGGAGTTGTGCACGCTGGGAAAGGAACTGCAGGACAAGGGCTGCAAATTACAGGAGATGATGGTCCTGCTGGAGCAACACAGAAGTGACTTGACTGAAAAAGACAGGCAGCTTCAAATGAAGGAGACACTACTAAATGAGAGAGAAACACAACTAAAAGAAAAAGACCAACAGCTAAAGGAGAAAGACAGATGTCTAGAAAAGAGGAACAGGCAACTACTGGAAACAAAAGATGGCATCAGTAAGAAATTATGACTTGAATTCACACCTCCACACTGCAAGTAAAATGGATATGAAACAGATTACAATACAGTTGTGTAGTTTATGATCTGATGTCAAACAAAAAAAAAGGTTTTGCAGCCTTTGAAAAATCACCAACAAAACAGTTGAACCCATCAGTTTAAATCAGGTATATACTACACATGTAAGGGCCCATATAAGAGTTCACCATTTATGACAAAAGGACATTTAAAAACTGTGTTGTGGGCTTTGCCCAAAGGTATTTCTGCCATGGAGTAGCTCCTCCATTCCCACATGTTTCCTGCTGGCCATAAGCCTTGAACCAGGACTATTCTGATGGAAGGCTGTATAAAGTGCCAGGGCTTCCCAGAGGTAGTAATCCAGGACTTCAGGGACGGACACAGAGAGCAATGGACCCCTACAGGGAACGGCCCCAAACAGGCGGTTGCATGTAGCCCCTGAGCCAACAAAGGCATGAAAAGTACTCCTCGTGTCTACCTCCCCAAACCAGGTTGGTGGTGAACACCCCTGATGCTGAGGATCTCACAAAAGATCTGTCTCAGGTCTTTTCAACCACGTTTTCTGCCAAATGAGTACAGGCTGAACTGCCCCCTGCAGGCACGGTAAAAATGACGACCCTCAGATACGCAGAGAGCCTCCCTAATTAATAATAAAAAATAGAAGTCCTGTAAATGTGTGAAAATGCATTTAAGTGTGTGATGCTTTCTTTTATTCGTTAGACATAAATGGGTTTTATGAAACGTGTGTAGGTCTGGTTTAAATAATGCTCCATAATGTTCCATTCTTTTTGCAGCAGTGAGAGGAGAGATTTCAGCAGCACCGCTCAGAAGACACAGTTACGACACAATACCTCCGAAGAGTAAATCATTTTTTCTTTCTTTAATTTTTGCTTAAATATGGATTGAAATCTGATATATGTTATCATGTTGGTTAGAATACATCTGCAAATACATCTGCAAATACATCATTTAAATGAAAAAGGCAAGATTTGCTATTATTTAAAAAAAAGCGGAGTTAGAACGAGTGACACATCAAAACTTTAAAATTTTCATTTTACTTATAAATCTTCTTGAGAACTTGTCCATTGAGTCTGGTCATGCTGTTTCACAGTGAGGGGAGAGACTCCAGATTCATCAGCACAACCACTCAGAAACAGCAAAGGTAACCTTGACCAATAAGATCTAACAATTTTCAACTTTATTTTAAGACATTAAATGACTCACTGATGTTCATTTCCAGGGAGTGGAGAATCCTCGAGTGCAGCCTCTTCAAAGTCAGTTCCAGTAAAACCAATCAGGCTGGTGCTGCTGGGAAGGAGTGGAAAGAGTGCAGCAGGAAACTTCATCCTGGGGAGAGAGGAGAGCAGTCAGGCTGGAGTGTCTACACCGAGGCGGCAGAGTGAGAGCAGACAGGGGCAGGTGGCTGGGAGGCAGGTGACTGTGGTGGACACACCTGACTGGTTCAGCCCTGAACTCTCACTGGAGGAGCTGAGACAGGATGTGGGTTTCTGTGTCCGTCTGTCCGCCCCGGGACCCCACGCCTTTCTCCTCGTCATTCCAGTGAAGCAATCTACAGGAGAGGAGAGAGGGATGCTGGAGA
This sequence comes from Hepsetus odoe, assembly GCA_017165825.1. Lineage (NCBI taxonomy): Eukaryota > Metazoa > Chordata > Actinopteri > Characiformes > Hepsetidae > Hepsetus > Hepsetus odoe. The sequence goes on from CM029371.1 coordinate 6,485,648, forward strand.
AAATGGAGGAGATTTTTGGAGAGAGATGTTGGAGAAACACCATGATCCTTTTCTCTGTTACTGATGAACTTCAAGAGAAGAGCATTAATGACTTTGTCCAGTCAGGAAACCAGGAGGTCCAGAAACTTGTAGAGAAATGTGGGAACAGGTTTCACTGTTTTAACGTTATGAAGAGTGGAGACGATTCACAGACCTCGGAGCTGCTAAAGAAAATAGAGAAGATGGTGGAAGAAAATTCTGGGGATAAAATTTACAGAAGCGAAGTCTTCCTGGAGACAGAATCTCAGATTAGAGAGTTAGAGAAAAGAATTGCAAGACAACGCGAGGAGATGAGAGAGAAGGAAGAGAGAGAAACAAAAGAGAAAATGGAGCAGCGTATACAGGAAATCTATGCACATTTTCAAGAAACAGCTGCTATCTTTCGTGCAAAAATGTCTCAACATGAAAGTCGAATAATTCAACTTGAGAGGATGCTAGAAGAGGAAAGAGATGATAAGAAAAAGGTAGAGCTGAAGAGAAAACTGGAGAGAGAGATTAAGCAAAAGAATGACATTCAGTTGGAGCTGGAGAGACTGAAAGAAGAAACTGCAAAGGAGAAGAGGGAGATGGAGCAGAAACACAGGCAGGAGATAGAGAAGATCAAGGAGACATTTGAAGGAGAAGCCAAAATGGAGGCAGAGAGGAACCTCATGAAGATCATACTGCCAGAACTCCAGCAGAGATTCTGGGAACTCATGACAAAGAAGCAGAACGATTTTGATTGCAGGATGGATGAAAAGGAGATGGAGTTAGAGACACTGAGACAAAGACTCAGAGAGAGAGACAGCACCTCAGCAGATATTAAGCAGGAGGACACCAGAGGACTGTTTAACAGGATAACGGAGCAGCTCTTTTGGTGGACACTCAGTGATCCAGTCATAAGCACTTGATTAAAACAGTGAGAGCTGACAGGCAGACATTTTCCCTCAGGTCCCTGCAGTGTCACTGTATGTGGTTACACTGTGATTATACACTGACTTACTGAATCAATGCAGAGTCACTGTATCTGGTATTTCTGTAATTATACAGGGTTTATCACATGACTAAAGTGAAAGTGAAAGTGACTATTCTTGTCATTGTAAGGTCACAGCACAGCACACAGTGAACCCCAATGAAATTGGACCTCTACATTTAACCCATGCACACAAAGACCGTGCAGCAGGGGGCAGCTATGAAAGCGCCCAGGGAGCAGTGACAAGGGCGGTACCTTGCTCAAGGCCAGCTCCCTAACCACTAGGCCACCGCTGCCCCAGTATAGACCAGATAACTATTTTTCCCCTTACGTCAAGAAGTAAAATGCACAGAATAGATCACATATCTTTACTGTCAGATCAAAACTTTGCATCTCCGAAATAACTGAAATAAATAAAAAATAGAAATGTGTAGTTTTTTGCCATTTTCTACCTGTTTAGGAAGAGTTGTTTAGGAGTTGTGGACTGCTTTCTCTAACATTCTTACGATGCACTATATTAGCTGTACTTGATATTTAAATAAAGTGATAAGTGATTTATATTCTGTACCAATAGCTTTAAAACAGCTCTCCTCCAGTCAAATCTAGTCTAGTTCTGATCTAAAAACATTATATATTCGGCTATGCTGAATATCAGTCACAGTTAACTATCATTGGCATTAACCGTTTAAAGTTCATTTCAAAATAATTTTAAATTTGTTTATTTATTTTGAATGATTTTAATGAAAATAAAAATATACATTTATATGTAATTGTCAGTAATGGCTATGAAATTGATTAGCTATGAAATGAAAGCAGGAGAGCTGAATTTGTGTTGTCATGTACTGTGTAGACAGAACGTTTATGAAATACAGACTCTATAAACATTTGAACTTTTTATGAATGTGATCTTGTAAAAATGCAAATATATTGCTATAAATTGCACATAAGAGATTATATTATTGTATATTTTGGTGCACTTGTGTCATGTCTGTTTTTTCATGCAATGGTGGAAATGAAAGAGTTAAATACTATTATATACAGGGTAATATAGTCAGTCAGTCATTGTCTGCTGCTTGTCCCAAGTGGGGTCGCTGGAGACCATCCCAGCTCACACAGGGCGAAGGACGGGGGACACACCCTGGACAGGTCGCCAGCCCATCACAGGGAGGAGAGTGACGGGGACGGCACCTTGCTCAAGGGTACCTCAGGGAAACCTTATTGGGAAGGGGTTCGAACCCCCGAACCTTTTTTTTTTGCAGTTGTATATGGTGCCTTTTTTATCAGGTTGCAAAGTGCCAGTGATAGGTTCTAGATAAGGAGGTTCCAACCAATCGGCGTTCAGCATCAGCAGTAAACTGACCACCTGATCATCTGGAATCATCTGCTCCTGTTTCTTCACTGCTTCATGTCTTAGTAAAGCCCCATTCTCCTCTGTGTTCCCGGTGTCTCCCCTGTGTCCCATGTGACTCCCCTGTGTCCCCGGTGTCTTCCCTTTGACTCCTGCGTCTTCCCTTTGTCCCCTGCATCTCCCCTGTGTTCCATGTGACTCCCTTGTGTCCCATGAGTCTCCCCTGTGTCCCCCCTGTGTCCCCTGTGTCCCCCCTGTGTCCCCTGTGTCTCCCCTGTGTTCCATGTGACTCCCTTGTGTCCCATGAGTCTCCCCTGTGTCTCCCCTGTGTCCCATGTGTCTCCCCTGTGTCCCATGTGTCTCCTGTGTCTCCCCTGTGTCCCATGTGTCCCCTGTGTCTCCCCTGTGTCCCATGTGTCCCCTGTGTCTCCCCTGTGTCACTCCTGTTGAGTCATGTGTTGGTGAAAAAAAGAAAAGAATTTGTAGCTTTTTGGAAGCAAAGTTTAAAGAAATGAGGTTTGGCTTAATATTGTAGTGCAATACAGTACATTAATAAACAGGCCGGATGCCGTTCTTGCCAAATTTATCTTCTAAAATACTCAGACAACACTCAAATTAAATGAGATTTTTATTTCAGTGACAAATTATGAAAAAGAACTGATCACTAAAGAGCATGAAACAACAGACCACGATATTCTTAATGTGTGTGTGTGTGTGTGTGTGTGTGTGTGTGTGTGTGTGTGTTTGTGTGTTTGTGCGTGCGTGCGTGTAATATATTCATACCTTTTTCTGAAAATAAATATCAATATAAATAGTATAAAACTACTATGAAAACAAATATAAAATCATGTGTGCATGTTTATTTTTTTTATTATATATATTCCAGACACACACACACACACACACACACACACACACACACGTTTTATTAGAGCTACTCTAAAACCTCTATAGTCACTGCTTACTTACTGTTTGGGATAAAACTGGAACATTCGTGCATCATTTCCTCTGTTTTATGAACACTACCAAACTCCTGAACTTTGACTGTTTTGGAGGGTTCTTTTTTTTTTTAGGGTTTGCAAACTTGATATCTGGCAACCCAGCGTGACGCTGAACTGAAAGTGAAAGTAAAAGTAGCTCAGTGTCGTTCTCTGGACTGTGACAACCCATCTTGTTTGATTATGTTTTGTGAACATGGATAATGCTGAAAAAAGACAATATGTCAAGATCAGTTGCTTTAAAATGTGGTTATATTTCTCCTGAGACAGTGTTGTGTCTCTGAAGAGCAGTAAAGGTAAACATTTTGTAGGTGAAACACTGTGGTCGCTCAGGGCTAATAATCTAGTGTCGAACTGAATATGTACTTTATGAAAACACATGAAATTATGCTGAATGTGAAAATGGTCCTGTGTCTGAGTGAACAACGGCTTCTTTCTCTGCAGGTCTGGGTTAGTTTGTGCCTGCAGGAGTGGTAAATATGGCCACAGCAAGCAGCAGTAAGTTAAAACCTCATGGCTTTAAGATGGACTGGTTTTCATGAAAATCAATGAACATCATGGAAACTTTAATACCAGAGGCAGCTTATTCAGAAAGTGTGTGTGTGTGCGTGTGTGTGTGTGTGTGTGTTTTCCTTCACAGATGAGTTGGAACTCATTGGCCCAGGAGATGGAAACTGTTATCAGCTCTCATCTGTCACTCTCTCCTGTCACCTGTCTCCTGAAATCAGTGCAGTTGCCATGGAGATCAGGTGGTTTAAGGAGACGGACTGTGTTTGTCTCTATAAGAACAGGCAGGTGACAGAGGGAAGGGGCTACGAGGGCCGAGTGAGTCTCTTCACTCAGGAGCTGGAGAGAGGAAACGTCTCCTTGCAGCTCAGAGACTCCAAAGAGTCAGATTCAGGACATTACCTGTGTCAGGTCACTGGTGGAAGCACACTAAAGGAGTGTACACTAGGAGTGTTTGGTAAGTTCACTGAGCATAAACTCAGCATCATCATCAGTTCCTAAGTACCGTGCAGTGACACACATGGTGCCTTTACAGTTTATATATATATGGTATGCTAATTACTAGTAATGTGGGCATCTCCATTTCACTTTTCACTATTTTCTATCCGTTTTTAGTTGGGTTTTTTTCAATCAAGTAACTTTATTAGAGAACAGCAGTCTACTTTTAATGTAAGCTTTTAAAATGAAAATATATATATATTTTTTTCATTTATTTCTATGGGTTTTGAAAATATCACACAATGAAAAGGGCAGATTCTTTGTTCAAATTGTTATAAAAAAAGATAGATTTTTTAATCAGAGTAAAGTATGAAGTAAGTTTAACCTCTGGGATGTTGAACTGGTCAGTTAAGTATCTGAGGGGGTAATCAGTGTCAGCTGTTTTGGTGTTAAATCATTTTACAACAGGTGCACTAAAGGGGCAACAATGAGACAACCCCAAAAACAGAAATGGTGGCCACATACATTTTTTCCCTCCTCAACTTTTTTTTGACTGTTTTTTCAGTAGTTTTGCATTTGACTAGGGTCATTGTCCATACTGGTAGCATGAGGTGTTACCTGGACCCTACAGAGGTTACACAGGCAGTCCAACTCCAACAGGATGGCACATCAATACGAGTCATTACCAGAAGGTCTCCCAGCACAGTCTCAAGAGCATGGAGGAGATTTCAGGAGACAGGCAGTTACTCTAGGAGAGCTGGACAGGGCCGACAGAGGTCCTTAAACCATGAGCAGGACCAGTATCTGCTCCTTTGTGCAAGGAGGAACAGGATGAGTACTGCCAGAGCCCAACAAAGTGACCTCCAGCGGGCCACTGGTGTGAATGTCTCTGACCAAACCATTAGAAACAGACTTCATGAGGGTGGCCTGAGGGCCCGACGTCCTCTACTGGGTCCTGTGCTCCCTGCCTGGCACCGAGGAGCTCAACTGGCGTTTGCCAGAGAATGCCAGAATCGGCAGGTCCAGCTCTGGCACCCTGTGCTTGTCACACAGAGAGCAGGTTCCCGCGGAGCTCATGTGACAGACGTGAAAGGGTCTGGAGAACCCGCAGTGAACCTTATGCTGCCTGCAACATTGTTCAGCACGATCGGTTTGGTGATGAGTCAGTGTTGGTCTGGGGAGGCATATCCATGGAGGGACGCACAGACCTGTACAGGATAAATGATGGCACTCTTACTGCAATTATGTATCGAGATGAAATCCTTAGACCCATTGTTAGACCCTTCGCTGGTGCAGTGGGTTCTGGGTTCCTCCTGGTGCATGATAATGTACGGCCTCATGTGGCAAGAGGGATGCAGGCAGCTCCTGGAGCATGAAGGAATTGATACCATTGATTGGCCTCCACACTCACCTGACCTAAATCCAATAGAACATCTCTGGGACACCATGTTTGGGTCCATCCAACGCTGCCAGGTGGCACCTCAGACTGTCCAGGAGTTCTGATGCCCTGTTCAGGATCTGGGAGGAGATACTGCAGCACACCATCCGTCATCTCATAAGGAGCCCTGACGTTATCATGCATACAAGCACATAGAGGCCATGCAACCTACTGAGTACCATCTAGAGTTGCTGCAATGACATTTCAGGAAACTGGTCTAGCCTGCTGCAGTTAAAATTTCTGGGTGACTTCAAATTAAGCCCTCTTTAGCTTGATAATTTTCATTTTCACCAAATAATGTGGCATCCTTTTGTTCCTAACACATTACCCATCCCATATCAGTATGGATATCCTGCATGATTTTTTTTCCAATTGAGATTTGATGTGTTTTCAAAATGTTCCTTTAAATATTTTGAGCAGCGTATATATATATATATATATATATATATTTTTTTTTTTTTTTTCTCCCATATATATATATATTTTTTTTTGCATTACCACAATTCTTACACTGATAATCTATTTTTTTTCCCAAACTCAGGTTCGCTTCAAGAACATACTGTTTCAGTCTCTCAGGTGAGTATGCTATTATTATTACTTTTTTTTTTGCAGTGCACACAGTAAGAGTAAATGAATATACTTCCATCAGAGTCTCGAGTGAATGGTTTAACCAGTAGAATATTTTTAAACCCGCTTAATTTGATAAACAGTTATTGTTCATTGAACATACAGTATGAAAGCATGCATAAGACCTTCATGCTGTTTTGGTTTTTGTCTACAGATTGAAAAGGCATGGACAGAAAAGGAAAGATTGGAAATGAGAATATCTGCACTGCTGACAGGTGAGCCAGACAATATTTAGTTTAATAAAAGCAGAATTATAGAGCTAACATTGCACTGTAAATATTCTCTAAAAAACCTCTTTAATCTAGCAATAATAAAATAATACACAGATCAAGATTTATTTCTGCACTATTTTCATGTGATGTAGGTGCTGTAAACTTCCAGTGTCCTTAAAAGTTGTTTGGTGGCTTTGCTGCTGGGTATTAAAAATGTCTATTGGTTTGGTGTCTTTGCTATGCCTTGTGGATGATCAGCATCATTTTTTCAGCTCTTAATAAGATGACACAGACTTGTGGATGTGGTTTTGAACAATAAAAGAAACCCAACATGCATTATAGTGAAGCAGAGGTGTAAAATATGTGTATCAATAAGATGAGCTTTAAGTTCAATCAATCAGAGGTGTATCAATAAGATGAGCTTTAAGTTCTTATGCATGAATATCTTTAGTAAATGCAAATGCTGTCCATATGAATCTTCAGTAACTCATGATTCATTGAAAGAATCTGTTTTCTCACAGTCATCTAGACAGGACAAACTTCTTAAAAGCACAGAGAGTCTTCTCATGGAGAAATTCATGCATTTCCTGCTACTAATCAGAGTTGCACACACATTCTTTACCTAGGTATTAATGTATTAACATAGTATTAATGGATATAATGGCTAATGGCCCTCAAATACATTTAAACTACAGTTGAGAAATTTATTATGATAATGTAACAGAAACAAATCTCCATTGACCTTTTGCACAAGTGCACTCAGATGAACAGAAACTCTATTCTTGCATATACCTGTACACCAACCACCAGCAACAAAGTAAAAAAAAATGGTAAATTCTTGATTTCTTACAGATTTAACCACAAGCGCCAAACAGCAGGAAGAGATACAGGTCGTCAGAGCAGAGAGAGATGCACAGCTGATAGAAAGAGAAAAAGAAATTTATGAAAAAGACAGAGTCCTGACAGAGGTTAAAAATGAACTGGAGCAAACAGTCAAGAGGTTAGAGGAGAATCAAATGGAATCAAATGAAAGATTTGAGAGTGTCAACAAACAACTTCTGGAGAAAAGTGGAAAACTGGAGAATATGAGCAAACTGCTGTGTGAGAAAGAGACCCTGCTTGAAAAGATGGCAAAAGAAGAGGAAAGTTGTAAACAGCAGCTGGAGGCACTGAGAAATGAACTGAAGGACAAGAGCAACAAACTACAGAAGATGATCCGACTGGATCTACAGAAAGGTGAACTAGCCGAACAAAAGACAAACAGTCTGAGCTTCTGAATTAGAATATCTTACATTTAAGAAATGCAATGATCAACAATAGTACAATGTTTATAGCAACATGTACAGGTCATTTGAACTGTCTGAAGACAAATACATTTATAGATAAATATGATGGTATCTACCAGCAGACTCAATATTAAACTTGTATCTCCATACTGTCTTTTTTACAGTTCATGCAGAGGCTCCAGCTGCACCGCTTAGGAGAAGAAACAGTATGACAGGACTTCCCCCAATAAGTTAGTCATACACAAGTGACACAAAAATATAGATACACAGGGTTAAAGTTACATTCTAATTTTTCAACAAATCCAGTGCTGTGCAAAAATTTTAGGCAGTTGTGAAAAAATGCTTTAAACAAAGAATGCTTTCAGAAATGGAAGTGTTAATCCTTTATTTTCATCAATCAACAAAATGCAGTGAATGAACAAAAGAGAAATCTAAATCATTTGTAAATATAAATACTTGTAAATATTTGGTGTGACCACCCTTTGCCTTCAAAACGGCATCAGTTCTTCTAGGTACACTTGCACACAGTTTCTGAAGGAACTCGGCTGGTAGGTTGTTCCAAACATGACTGTGTTTCAACCTCCGTGTGACATTGATGATCATCAGTACCTGTTTGGTAAAACTGGTTGATCATACACCGACTATAATCCTACACAATCCCTGACTTTGTGCAAGTGTACCTAGAAGAACTGATGCTGGTTTGTAGGCAAAAGGTAGTAACACCAAATATTGATTTGATTTAGATTTTTCTTTTGTTCGCTCACTTTGCATTTTGTAAATTTATATAAATAAACAATCATTATTTATATTTCTGAAAGCATTCTTTGTTTACAGCATTTTTTCACACCTGCCTAAAACTTTTGCACAGTACTGTAGATATCTACATATTACACAAACATTTAAGATTATGTGTCCAGGGTGGGCTTAGGGGTAATGTAGACACCTCAGTATTGGACAAGAGTTTAACCAATACCTTCATTAGCTGAAATATTTCTAATATCTGACCTGTAAATATGGAATTATTCTTAATTTGAAGTTAATAGTTCATTATTAGTTCATAGCTGCTCTTAAAGTTAGGGTTATCAGAAATTAGCATCTGATACTTCAGTTAGCTCAGCTAGAGTTAAGCTCATCAGCATTTAGGAGTGTCATTGTATTACTCCTGAATGTGAATATTCTCAATTAAGAACAAATATTTTGCACAAAGTTTGCAAATAAAACTTAAGGAACTGAAAATACTGTGGCCTGCACAAAGGCCTCCTTTTGCCCATTCATTATTGGTCGTGAAAATTTTGCTTTTTGCATCTGTGAAAAAATTGACTCAGAGTGGGAATCCTGGTTACATGTATGGCATTTCATTCAAATGAAGTAGACTCATTAATAGAAACCATCCACAAATTATACACTATACTATACAATACTGTTCTATACTATACAATATATTGAACTAACCTGTAATCTCTACTCTGTCTGTTTCTGTGGCCGCAAAGTGAGCGAGGCTACAGCAGAACCACTCAAGCGATCTAACAGCATGACAGGACTTCCTCCAATAAGTGAGTGATCATTCTTTAATATCAGGCCTTCTGAATATTTGCCATGCAGTAAGAGTGATGAAATGTCTCATTGCTTTTCTTTCCAGTGAGTGAAGAATCCTCAAGTGCAGCCTCTCCAGAGTTGGTTCCTGTGAAAGAGCTCAGGCTGGTGCTGCTGGGAAGTACTGGATGTGGAAAAAGTGCAGCAGGAAACATCATCCTGGGCAGAGAGGAGAGCAGCCAGGCTGGAGTGTCTACAGCAAGACAGCAGAGTGAGAGCAGACAGGGGCAGGTGGCTGGGAGGCAGGTGACTGTGGTGGAAACACCTGACTGGTTCAATCCTGAACTCTCACTGGAGGAGCTCAGACAGGATGTGGGTATCTGTGTCCGCCTGTCTGCTCCAGGACCCCATGCCTTCCTTCTAGTCATACCAATGAAGCAGCCTACAGGAGAGGAGAGAGGGATGCTGGAGAAAATGGAGGAGATTTTTGGAGAGAGATGTTGGAGGAATACAATGATCCTTTTCATCATTGCTGATGAGCTTCAAGAAAAGAATATTGATGACTTTGTCCAAACAGGAAATCAGGAGGTCCAGAGACTTGTAGAGAAATGTGAGAACAGGTTTCACTGTCTCAATGTTAAGGAGAGTGGAGATGGTTCTCAAACCTCAGCGCTGCTGGAGAAGATAGAGAAGATGGCGGGAGCAAAACGAGAGAAATTCTACAGCGGTGAGATCTACCTGGAAACTGAATCTCAAATCAGAGCAATGGAGACAAAGATCATGAAAGAAAGAAAAGAAAAAAGAGTACAGGTAGAGAGAGAAATAAAGGAAAAATTTGAAAAGGAGGTGCAGAACTCTTTGAGGAAGATAGAGGGGGCAATCCAGGTACATGAAGGAGATATCCAACAACTGAAAGTTCGGACAATTGACCTGGAGAGAAATATGAGAGAAGCGAGAGATGAAGAAAGAAAGAAACAACTTGAGAGAGAAATGCAGCAACAGGTAGAGCAAAGAACCAAAATGGAGAAAAAGGTGGAGAAACTTAAAGAGAAGAGAGAGCAGGAGAGGAGGGAAATGGGGGAGAGACACAGGCAGGAGATGGAGGAGTTCAGGGAGATGTATGATGGAAAGGCCAGAATGGAGGTAGAGAGAAACTTCATAAAGACCATCTTGCCTGAACTCCAGAGAAACATTTTAGCTTCAAAGTCAAAGATGCAGGAGGAGTTCAACAGACAGATGGAGGAGAAGGACAGAGAACTGGAGACACTGAAACAAAATCATTCGCAGCTCACAGAGACTCACGCACTTCTGGAGGAGGTTTACCTGGACATGCTTAAGAAAAGTTCAGAGCCAGAGAAGAAAGCTAAGGAAGCTAAGGAAACTTCGAGATTTAGTTTTTTTAATCGATGAGCACAGGTCTCTAAGAATAATGGAGAGAGACCCCAGGTTGTGGGTTTGAAACCTGGACCACTAGGTTATGCTGAGGTACCCTTGAGCAAGGTACGGTCCCCATCACTGCTCCCTGGGCACTAGACATAGCAGCCCCTTGCTGCACATGTGTGTATGGGTTAAATGCATTTTGTTCTGGTTCTCTGTTTACTGTGATGTGTTTCACAATGACAAATAATCACTTTCACAATACATTTCAACTAAAACTGAATTTATTAGTTGTTGAAATGAGTGTACTTGAGTTTAACATGGTGAAAATCAACATAATCCAGTACCTCAGTAAAGCAGCTTCCCAGTTCAATAAACGTGGGCTTTTTATAAAATCATGCAAAATGTATTATTATTAAAAAAATGAAACAACCATGAGTATGAGTTGAAATACTACTTGGCAGCTGTAACACACTCAAACACAAAAACAGCAACTAATGGTTAGCAAGCTAGAATAGATGGCTGATTTGGACTGCTGATAAGATAAGACTAGTCTCATAGACTGTCTGAAGATTGAACAGAAACAATAACTTATAGTGCTGGACACAAAATACTATTATGATTGAAAATGAAACCTTTATTTCCACATCCGAGATTCATGACATCACTAGGCATGTAAAAGGGTTTGACTGTTTTGTTTTGTTCACGGTAGAGGGCGCTCTGTTCTGACGGAGCACACCTGAACTCATAAGGCACAGGTGTGCTACACTGAGGCTGACTACTTAAGCCTCAATGAGTCAGAACAGAGCGCGGCTCATTCGTTCAGCTAAGGTTGAAGTTAGCGGTGGTTCTGTTCCAGTTGTGTCTGGATTTTGGTTTTTTGGTATGTGGAATAAAAGTATGTCTGGGAGCTCTGGCTCTGCACTGACATCCTTCCCGCACCCCGCCACCGTGACAGCATGTTGGTTATTTGAACTGGTTTCCTGTGTATTTTTATTGATATTATTTATTTGTATATTTTTCTGTGTGTAATGATTTTGTTGTTCTTTAATATTAGGGCTGAATCATTTGATGAAAATACATCATTTTGATTTTGTTACCAGGATATAGATTTTGTCCCTAATGTATCCCATCCATGTCTTTTGCCAGTAAGTCAATTTTTAAAATGTTTGATACTTTAATATGCCAGACGTGTAGTTCCCAAGCTTTGCAATGTTATATGATTTTATTATTATTATTAATATTATTATACTATTATTAAGTGTTCTAATATTAATTCAAATTATGATTGAAACAGAACTTAAATGGAACTGCTATTTTTATATAAAAATGAACAACTGTTTAGCCCTACTTAATAAATCCTTACTATAAATGCATAGATCAATGAAAACACATCAGTGGAGACACCTGATCTAAGACTATGACCTTGTTTGCGTGTTTTTGACATGCAAATCAAGCGTTACTAAGAACAGAGAACAGAAAAATAGAGATGCAGTTAATAATATAAAGGTTAAAGGTGACAGGGACATGAATACTACCTAGGGAAGGGATTTAGGGTGACGGGGGTGAAAGGGCATTGGGCTGGTTCAGAGATGGAAGGACATAGGAACGGTCAAACTACAGGAACAGAGCCATGGAATCAATTATGTGGTGAAAAGGGCACAGGAATTATTGTGGGGAGAAGAAAGAAGGACATAGGAATAGAGAATTAGATATGTGACTGATAATAGTAAAATTACAGACATAAATGAATAAAATCAACCTACAATCCATCCAAATGTAATCCAGACTAAAAATGGGATTTTAGGCATTCAGTAAATGATAAAAAGGATAAGAAAAAGCTCTTAGCGCAAGAAGACACTTTTAGAAGTGAACACAGTAGCAATACATGTTTAATAAAGCACTTATCTCAGTGCTCGCAAACGTTTGACACAAAAAAGTGCTGCAAAGTAGGAATCACTACTGGGAAAAAAAAAATACACGGAAATTTCAAAACGGAAAAAATGAGAACTGCTCTGCCTCAGATTTTTCAAGCTCACAAATCTACAGCGTGATCCAAAGTGATTCAAGGTGAAATATTAAAACTACACATTAACTGCTTTCTCACACACCCATCCCTCTGACTGCAAATCGGGCGAGGAGGTCACGGTGAGGAGGTCACACTCATCTTCATAATCTTCATCCTGAGAAACAGTGAGAAAGAGAAACGTGGGTGGAGAAAGGTTTGCTTTGCTTTCTGGTGGTTTTCATGTACACAAAGTTTGCAATATCTATTCACTGTGTGAAATAGCATGTTATGTTGTTCATATAGTGCCTATGCTTTCCAATAATGTAGATGTCCACTCTGAAGTACAAAATGTTCATTATGTTGTGGTCAGCATCTGTCATTTTCTGCAGTGTAAAGACTTTATACCATGTACATTGTTTCGTCCGAATATCCAGAGCTATAAATTAGGTCACCCTTCACCATGAAGTTCTTTCCATTGGTCTGGCACTGCAGCCATGCCTGCAAATAAAAACACCAATGCAAGTATACTTTCAGTTCAAAGACTAGAACCACTTTCCCTAATGAATAAAAATACTTTACATGTAAAAAACAGTCTACAGTGCAGACTGAAGAACCCCAAATGTTCTAAAAGTATAAAAGGTTGCGTAATCCTTCTTTGAGCATCCATCCATTTTCTACCGCTTGTCCCAAACAGGGTCTGAACTTCAACTGCATCTGAGTTGTGTCTTTTAAAAAATAAGTTTGTCTCTGTCCAAATATTTATGGCCCTAACTGTAAATTCCCCTGCCTGCACTCCTGCATATGATGGAACAGATATGGGTGATATGGGAGAAAAGAGAAATATCAACAAGAAGCAACATCAGTTTCTTGCTTCATACTGTAATGACTGGCATTTTTTCATCTTGTTCCCTAAAACATGCTCTGCACACCCTTTAATAAGTAGTTCTTCAAAGGTTCTAGAGAGGCACCGGTTATATGTAGAACAGGGACTACTCAGGGAACCATTAGCATGCTTAAAAATCCCTTGGCAAAGTTTATTGTTTATTTTCTTTAATGGAAAACTTGTATAAGGCCTAATGACAGCACCTATATGTGTTGCACAATTGTTACAGATAACCAGAAAAAGTATGTGTGTGTGTGTGTGTGCGCGCATGTGTGTGAGACCTTGTTGAGATCGGTCACAATGCCCAAGCTAGCATTTCTCTGGGCACAGAAATGGACAGCAGTGGCGCAGTCCCTGGGATCAGTCCAGAACAAATAGAAGACGTTGTCATGGAGATGCCAGACCTCTGTAATATCACAAAACACACCACATGCAAACAGTATGTATTCACCTCTGTGTTTGGAAAAAGTAAATCAGAGTACAATCAGATTGCTTCACCTGTCAAGTAACATACAAGTTCACTTGTATAAATGCGTTCTTATGCGCAGAACTGGGAACACTAAAAGGACCATTTGAATGGTTCTTCTATATAATGAAAATCATTAAAAATGGTTCAACATAGCACCAAAAATGATTCAGCCAACGTCTAGGCAAATAGCCCTTTTGGAGAGCTATACAGAGCCATGTTTTAGTGTGAACAGTTTTCATAAATTAAGCCTCATTAGAAATAACTAGGCAAGAAAAGAGGATAGAGATTCTTTCAAAGAAAAGGAAAAGCAAACAAAGATAATTACTGATTTTGTACCAGGAATTAAAAACTCCTCACAAATTAGGAAACATAAATAAGTATTTCTGTACAGCAATTCAGCAATTCAGTTCCTTTCAGTTCTTGGTTTTTGTTTTTTTTTTTTAAATTACAGTGCATGATCTGGTCTAAAATAGCTCCAGCAGGCAGTGGAAAGGATGACCTTTAGGATCATGTCTATTTTCAGCATCTGTTCAAATTCTTAGCTTTTATTAAACCAGGCTTGAAACATCAACTTAAAAAAAAAACTTTCAAAACAACCCCTGCATTCAGTACTATTTAGTGTGAAAGAAGCTTTTAGCCAGTGGACCACTTTTGACGTTCTAACGTTCAAACATTTTTCATCTCTGCTCTCCATTTCCTTGTTTTTTGTCTTTCCTTTGCTTTCTCTGTTGTATAATTGTTTAAAAATGAAAGCCCCATAACTCAACTCAGATGCTGTTTAAGAACCCCATCTCTCCCCTCCTTCAAGCATACAGTCACTTTTCATCCAATGACCACATGTTCTTCAAGCAAACTTGAAAAGATCACCTTTATTAGTGCTCTGTCTCTCCAGTACTCCCAGCATTTTCCTGAAGTGACAATCTGAAAGGAGAGGTTACTCAGAAAAGCCTTGTCTTCCATCCTTAACACAAGCCTACTGAAGGTGTTAGACATTAACACTGATGTGGAAATATGAGCACACTTTTAATTAGACGTTAGAATTAGAAAGCCGGAGACTCACAATGAGTTGCCGAGATGATGAGGATGATGGTCAGCAAGAAAGCGATGAAAGCCAGAAGCAGCAAAATCATCTTCTTCCCTTCATGTTACACCAAAAGGTACAAGCCTTATCCACTAGAATGCATATTTTATTTGCAGACCCGATGAGCCAGCTTTATCTTTATTATTTTAGTAATAAAGACATCAGAGATGAAGCTTTCCCAGCATCAAAAACATCACCACAATTAATCAACCCATCTATTCCTTACCTAAATAAAACTGCTCTGTGAAATTTGTTCTCGGGGCTGCTGTGGGAGGACTCTGGAGGCTTTGATAGATGTCCTCAGTTTTCTCTGGTGTCATTTTTCTGTCATTTCCATGAGTGTACATGCTGGACGCCACTGAACACCTTTGCTGCAGCTCCATCAGGCTGATACCGAAGCACAAACAGATTCACACACACACATATCAATCATAATAATAAAACAGTAATAACTGAAAAGAATCGAGACTCACTAGAAAAGACAAGTGGCGATAACCAAAAACCTCTGTCCAAAGACTTCTGTTATTTTTCTTCATTTCCTTTTTTTGCCTTTCATTTCCTTTTTTTTCATCACTAAGCACTTCTACCTATGAACAACATTTCATTACTTTAACGGCAAAACAAAATACCTACTGCCAGTTAGTAGTGAAGGCTTAGATCTTTATTATCTTTATATACATAACTTTATTGCCTACTAGTAAGCATAAGCTCTTAAAATGGTGATCCTGTTGGTTATTCAGTGCATGAAAAAGAAGAAGTGTACGAAACACAATTTTATAATTGAGCTAAGCGGAATTTTTTCAACCACACTCTTATGAAATCCATCTATGAATTACTTCAAGCTTAAAACATCCCCACTGCAGTCATATGTAAGAGTCAGTTAAATGACATATTCTATTGTTTAAGTGAAAATAATCACAACCTCTAACACACAGGGTCCAAACCTTGATACTGGAGCCTCATTTTCTTGCACAAGTTTTTGTTTTCCTGTTTTTAAACCCATGCACACACACACACACACATACACACACACACACACAGACACACACACACACACACACACTATTATTGAACTGAATGTTAGATCTGGTGTGTTGGGAGCAGGGAAAACAGAATAAGGGGGCTACAGTACCCTTTGATCTTAGAACATATGTAATAAAATATATGATCCATACAGCAGTAACCATATTGAGGAAAAAAAACAAAACAAGCCAAAGAAAAAGTGAAATGTTGTTTCTGTTGTTGTATATTTCTGTTGTATAGAAACCTGCACTTATATTTGGAGCGAAATGTCAAATTTAAGTGTTCAGCAAAACCAAGGTTTTTTTTTTGACCAAGGGTACTGAAACTTGTATATACACTCACTCATTTTCTTAGCTGCTTTTCCTGGATAAGGTCGCAGGCAGGGCCATCTTGCTGGGCTTCTCTATTTTAACATCTTATTATGTAGACATGTTTGGAAAACAGCCTTTAAAGTTTTGGAAGTTGAATATCTTTATTAAATGCCCACAGAATAACGTAAAAGAATAAGCAGGTTGGTGATGGAGACTGCAGATGGAGACTGCTTTGGTATTCAGTAACAACATGGCTGAGTGACATCATCATCTTTGAATGCAGTCAGAGGACACGTCCTACAAAATCTCCAGTCTTGAGATATCGGGAATACTGGCTGTTGAAACATTGCTGTGAGGTATTGATTGCATTCACCCTTGAGAGCTGAGGTACTGATGCTGGATTAGTTCTAGATCGCGAACAGCATTTCCCAGAAGTACTTAAAGATGAACTGACCTTTAACTGGGAGGCTTGAGCCTCTCTAGCTGACTCTTGACTTTGGACATGGTGATCATGTGCTGCTGCCCCTGAGCCTCCTATTGGTAGTGCTTCATTTGAGCATTGCTGATGGCAGTGGGGCCATCTTCACTAAAAAGTGCACAAATAGCAGAAATAGCACAAATTATAGTTTTGTTAACTTGTTAGAGCTTCAAGAAATGAAATATATCAACTCCAGAGCTGAGTGCAATCAAATGCTTCTCTGAAGAGGCTGTAACTGCAGCAAAGGAGGAATACGTGGCTTGTTAAAGATGAATTTCATTCATTTTCCAAACATTTCTGCAAAGTTCAGGGTGATCTGAGGGGAAATGCTCAAAATCTCATACAAAAAAATAATTGCATTAATTATGATCATTTCAAAATATGCTGTCTGGTGAAAAAGATTTTTTACGACAGTTCTGAGGTTTTGGCCAAGGGTGTGCTTCATTGGCTGCTGGAAGTCCCAATGAGTCAGAGCAGAGCGTCGGACATTCACACGGCCAAGCTGAGAATGAAACTCCAAGCATGGCACATATGTCTTACCCACAAAACCCCAGCGTTACATATATAGAGTCTTTGTTTCTTGCCAATTAACCATCTGATTTCAAAACAACAACTGCTTTTTTAACCATTAAAATAAATTTGATTTAAATATATAAATTACATTTTAAAATATGGCATTTCCCTAAGAGATGGAGGAGTTGATGATTCCTGGACATATGTTTAAAACTTCTAAGTAAAAAAAAAACATGACAACCCAAAGCAATTATAAGACAAATTTAATGCACAATGCATCCCCAGACAGTAAAACACTATTATGTTTCATTTTCTTCTGTATCTCCTTTCAGTTCTTCTTTAGAAACCTTTGAAATGTTGTGAAATGATGTGGCGCTGGAGTAATGAGACCCTTTACTATCACTGTCCTCTGCAGCATCGTCATCCTCACCAACTGTGGCTCCTTTGGTAGCAGTTATACAAGCTTCAATGAGGTCTTTAGCTGGGACGTCCAACAAGGTGGTCTGCTTGCTATTGAGAAGTGTCTGGTCTGTGTGAGAAGTGAAGAAAGCCTGTGACTCTGAATGAACTCCAGATGTAGATGCAGAGGTCAGTTGTTCAGCTGGGATGGTAGTATCCTCAATTAAGTGACTTTTGCCTGCTAACATCTGGACGAGCTCAGACACATGCAGCTGTTCCGTCACGATCTTCAGAATGAATCTGGGTTGACCTTTTTTATCAGAAGCAGCAATTTGAATGATCTCTATTTCTGCCATTCTTCTGAGAAAGGGAAGCAGGAACAGTTAGTTCATGCATTGAGAATGTGTGTGTGTGTATGTGTGTGTGTGTGGCAGTACTCTTTTGGCACATGTGTGCGACGGCATCTCTTGGCCCAGCAGAAAGTGATGACAGCAACAATGAGCAGGAGCAGCACCACCACAAACACGATGAATACTTCAGAGTTCAACCACTGGGACAGGGAGCCCACTCCACTCCACTCCATAGCTACAAACACACACACACACACACACACACACACACACAAACACACAGACAGACAGACACACACACACACACACACACACACACATAAACACACACACACACACACACACACACACAAACAGTGGAACCTATCAAGGACCATAAAGACGACCGTTCCCAATAACACCTAACAGTTCTAATACTGTGTACCTCTCCCAGAGGCCTGCTGCTGCTTCACTGCACCTCTAGTGTTTACAGGATCTCTTTGGTGCCTCGGCTGCGTGTAAATCTGTCTGTTTCCCAAAACACATGAATAGCGCGTTTTTGCTGAGTATGAACCCCAATAACGTGTATTTACTCCTCCACGAAAACGAGTTCCACTCTTACTAACTCAGCAGCTAATAAAATCACATTCTACGTGTTATAGCAGCAGAGCACATCCGAACGAAGCTCAGACTCAAACACGGACATCATCAGTGGCCCTGCTCCCTCCGATCGGTCTGCTCATCTGCGTCTGACCGCTTCACGGCGGGTTCAACGGCGCCTGTCAACAAAACTGAAGCGCTTCATACAAGTGCTGCTGCCTCATTCACACTGAACAAAAAGGAACTTATACTCTCACAGAAACAATGTTTAGATTCCTTTTGATTTATCGGCTTTTGCCGTTGCTAGGTAACAGACCAGGGATACAGTCGAATTGCTGCTGGGAGGAGACACGCCCAGAACGCGTGTCAGCCAATCACAACGCGAGGTCGGAAAGAGGAGTCCTATAGAGAGATAGATAGATAAACTGAAAGAAAGAAAGAAAGTGAGAAAGACTCTTGTAGTTGAATTCATCGATATTCTAAACTAGCTCTATAATCTGAAATGTGCCCTCTTCTCCCAGCAGAGGGCGCTCTGCGCTAAACCCCAGTCTCTCCCTTCTGCCAGGTACAATCAAGGCTCAGTTCAGTGCGTGATTAATAAACCAGAACATTGACAAGAATTGGCCAATTGAGTGTAACACAGCATGGATTTCATCATTTAGATAAAGTCTAACAAAATGCATCCATGGTTGTGTAGATAAAAATTGTTTGATTGAACAATCAACTGTCAGTTTCACTTGAGATGTGGCCATAACTATATAGCATGTGTGATAAAATGATCAGGTTACTGGTTACTGGTTATTATTACTCTGTGCTCAGTAGACTTCCCCCATTAGTATCACGGACTTCACAGATCATTAGCTATGAACACTAGCAGTGTGGAAAAAATACCAAAAAAAAACAACAAGGATCCCCTCATCTGGAACTGACAAGACAAGACTGAATAGACCTGTCTGACAAGAATGTACTGTAAGTTTTATCTTAAGGTACAGTCATTCAGCCAAAGTAAACAGGTGAAGTGAATAACATTGATTATCTTGTTTCAATGGCACCCTGTGAAAAAGTGAAATATGTTAAAGATCATGTCAACAGTCAGTTTTTGAAGTTGATGTGTTGAAGCAGGAAGAATGGGTGAGTGTCAGGATCAGTGCTACTTTGACAGGGCCAGACTGTGATGGCTAGATGAGACTAGTCACAGCATCTCCAAAACAGCAGGACCAAATATGTGGTTTAAGGGAGAACAATCGCTCGTCTGGTCTGATTCCATAGAAGAGCTACTGTGTGTGTGCATTTGACCATGAGATGGTAGAAGGAGGTCTTTTCTGATTTTCTGCCTTTCTTTGGTGACACCATCAGAAGAAAGCAAATCAGCAGAAGCAGTGTGATGCTCTGGGTAACGTTCTTCTGGGAAACCTGGGTCCCGACATTCATATGGTGGTTGCTTTCACAGCACCTGACTAACCGCTATTGCGGGCCAAGTTCTTCCCTTTTGAGCAACATCATTCACTAATGACAGTGTTGGCTTTCAGCAGTATCATATCCTGTCATACAGCAAATATTGTTCAGGAACGGTTTGAGAAACTTGAGAAAGGCGTCTGTGGGATGTGCTGAAAACAAACCCAATCTAGTCCAATCTCCAAAGGCCTCACCTTGCAGCTTATAGGATTTGGTACCAAAGCACACCTTCAGAGGCCCTGTGGAGCCCAACAGGGTCCGAGCTGTTTTGGTGGCCCAGGGGGCCACCAAAATAAAATATAAAGAAGGTGTTTTCATTGGTATCTGTTAAAATAGTTCTCACTATAGAGAATTACTCAACCTTGCCAAGAACCATTTCTGCATTCAGATGGCTCTTTAAGTTTCACTCACTCCTTCACAAACTCCACACAGAAAGGACCCGGACCGCCCCAACTGGGAAACGAACCCGGGACCTTCTTGCTAATGAGGTGTCAGACAGTGATGTTAACAAGTTATGTAAATGGTAGGAGAGGCTCTTGATTTGAAAGACATTCAACTGCTGAACCACCTTTAATCCTCATGTTTTTGTTCTGCAGAGTGTCTGGTTTGACAGACAGGATAATCCCTCTTTCCTCAGAAATGAAAGCACCCACATAAATGACTTTAATTAATTTTTAATCCATAATCAATAATGCACTTTTCAAAAACAAATGCAGTAAGAAACACATGCAATTTAACCTTTAATTTTTCTACTTGTTTCAAAAGAGCTGTGTGTGAGGAGCAATTTATACAAAGCATGATAATAACATGTTGGGACATCTGAGAGCTAAAACCCTGAGGCATTTGGAAGCCTATATGCTCAGGTCTGCTCAAACCTGTGAGGTATACATGATACTAAACTCAAGAGGAGAGCATATTTCTGTGTGTAGCCTTTATCCTCGTCTCTTATGTTTGTCATGTCAGGCCAGCACCTGCCCAGTGAAATAAGAACAGTAAATATGAACAGTAACACCCTATTCTAAATCTCTAAGATGTCAAGGTTTATGCTGGATGTTGTGGGTTTTAAATGAAAAAGTGGATTCTTATTTCACATTTTATGATTTATGATTATCATACTGTTTATGATTTTTCTGGTCATGTCTCACAAGCCAAAGGTCTGCATATTATCAGAGATTCTAGTACATTACATCACCTTACATTACATCTAGTACATCATCAAAATTACATGCTATAGCTGGTTTAGTTGCCAGTCAAAACAGCTATTAAGTACAAAGGATCCAGGAAAATATCTCTTCTTAATGAGTGTTTTTTACATAACGAGGATGTTGCATTAAGATGTAGGGATACATCTATTTTGCTTGTTTGTTTGCTCTTTATTACATGCATGAAGGAGAGATGCATGCTGGATGTTGTCAGGCAAAACCCAGGGAAATTTCTGGTGGCTTTACTTTCAGTATTTCAGAAACAAAAAATGTCATCCTTTCATAGTTTTGTCTTAGAAGTTGGCTACACTTCCTGCTTTTTATCACATTTCATCCTCGGTGAAGTTGAATGTGATGCTTTGGGAGTGGTCGATCAGCTACAGCAGCTTCTTTCTGTTTCCTTTATTCAGCAACAGTAAAGTAACTTGTAGCTGATCTTGTGGTTGGATGAACAGAATCTGTTTTTTTTTTAGATTTGAATCAGGAGTGAGCAGTTTTAACAGTCTACCAGGACCTGTACTGTTACTAGGAGTCCTTTTATTTCCCTCTAATTTCATGATTTTTGGAATGCAAAGGTGAAAGCACTGCAAGAAGGTTATAGGTACAGTTTCCAGCCCAGGAGGCCTGGGTACTTTCTCTGTGTTAATCTTGTCCTTGCATAATCCAAAGATATGTACGTTAGGAGGAGCGGAGATGTAAATTGTACCCTGCGTGGGAGTATGTGTTTGTCTGCCCTGCGATAGACTGGAGAATGGCTCCTCTGCCTTTAACCCTATCAGTGCTGGGATAGATACACCCTCAGCACCCTGTGTAAGGATGAGCAGTTAAGAAAATGGATAGCTGGATGGTCTCTGACTTTTGCACAGCTCAGTATTTGGACAGGAAGGAGCCATTTGACCGACACCAATCAATCATAAGTCATTGTTTTGTGCAGTGTGTTGGGGCAGGCAATTGACAAGAATTGCTGCAACAGAAAACACAAAGACATGAAATGCAATGATGCTAATGGACTTTGCATTCTTCATACAGGAGGTTTTAGTGCACCTTCAAATTCTTTTTTTTGCACTGAAAAGAGCACAAAAATACACCTCACTGGCAAAAAAAGCTTTTTTTTTTATTGAAAACAAGGTGCAGTTACTTTGAAAAGCAAAGGTCAAACTAAAAATGTAGGAAAAGAAACATTTGTGTTAAATAGCATTTTCTACATCTGTTGAATATTATTATCATTATTTAGCTTTCCTTTAAACTTTGGGAGGAGTCATGCAGAGTGGATGAATTTTTCACAGCACTGGTGATAAGAACCAGATTTATTAGGTGTTTAAAGGCAGTGCCAGTAAAATCTACTGCACAGATCTTTCCAAGCAGTCTGAGGGACTGTTTAACAATTACATTGAGAAAAGCCTTCACCCTGAAACATGTTTTCCTGCATTGCATTGTTGACAGAAAGCTACATGCAGGGTGTTGAAGGGTAAAATACAGTTCAAGCAAAACTTTAGGCATCCCTGGTCAAATCCTATATTTATTACATTTTCTTTTTTTAAAATGTATTTTTGATTCCGGATCAACACCCGGTAAACCTTTACAGAGAATTTGTTCCAGATATGGGGCAGCGGTGGCCTAGTGGTTAGGGCGTTGGCCCTGTGATCGGAGGTTCGGGGGTTCGAACCCCAATGGGTTTCCCTGAGGTACCCTTGAGCAAGATGCTGTCCCTGTCCTGCTGTGTGTGCTGGGTTGGACACTAGCACTCCCCTACAACCCTGTTTGGGACAAGAGGCAGAAAATGGATTGATTATTCCAGATACCAACACAAATGCTCCTTAGCTCACAAGTTTATTATAACACTTTTTGTGAAAGTGACTAATTATCATTTACATTTATGGCATTTAGCAGACACTCTTAACCAGAGCAACTTACATGTCCTGATTACCCTGATCACCCTGATAACTCAGGGTTAAGGGTCTTGCTCAGGGACCCAGTGTTGGTAGTGCCAGAGGTGGGATTTGAACCTGAGGCCTCTTGAGCCATAGGTCCATAGGCAAGTATCCTACCACTGGACCACCAACATCGTTGTGAAACACAGCACAGCACAGCACAGCACAGCACAGCACAATTTCAATTGTGCCTATTCTCTAACCAAGAAAATAAATATATGTGTAAAATACAAATCAAGTCAAGTAGTCAAGTCAAGTAGGATTTTATTGTCATTTCAGCCATATACACAGTACACAGTGAAACGAAATAACGTTCCTCCAGGACCCTGGTGCTACACACAAGACAAGACACAAGACACAGGACAACATCAGACACAACACGGGGCAACAAGTGCAGACAAGACAGACAACAACAGACGGCACGACAGACAGTACATCCATAGAGGGCCGCAGTGTTGTGGAACAAAGCAGCCCAGGTAGATTATGGTGTAGCAGTGTGGTGGAGCAGTGTTATTGTTAAAGTGCAAAGTGCAACACAAGATAAATAAATAAATACAGGATGAAAAGTGGACTGGGTTTAAGAGTTCAAGATATTGGTGGTTTCAGAGTTCAAGAGTCTGATGGCCAGGGGGAAGAAACTATTTCCCATCCTGGAAGTGGAGGCCTGTATGCTGCGGAACCTTTTCCCGGATGGCAGGAGGGAGAAGAGAGTGTGGGACGGGTGGGAGGGATCATCCACAATGCTGGTTGCTTTGCGGATGCAGCGAGTGGTGAAAATGTCCTGTACAGAGGGCAGAGAGATCCCGATGATCTTCTCAGCTGTTCTCACAGCTGGACATAATTATACAATAATGCTTGAATGGGACAGATCTTCAAATTAAAAATATTAATTTATACAAATGAAATCAGGTCTATGAGGTATAACATCCATCCATTTTCTGCCACTGGTCCCAAACAGGGTCACGGGGGAGTGCTGAAGTCCAACCCAGCACACGCAAGGCGAGGACGAGGGACGCACCCAGGACAGGTCGCCAGCCCATCACAGGGAGGAGCGCGACAGAGACAGGACCTTGCTCAAGGGTACCTCAGGGCAACCTATTGGGAAGGGGTTCAAACCCCTGGTCTTACGATCACATGGCCAACACCCTAACCGTTAGGCCAACGCTGCCCCAAGGTGCAACATGTTTACCTGATTTTTCCCAATATAAATGTATAAATGTATGCTTGAAAAGTGTTGTTACCTTCATCATTTTATAAATATCCATGTTTCCTTCCATGGATTTAAATTAGAACCTCCTTTGATAGCGGTTTCCTGGGTAGAGATATTATTATTTAAATAATTATTTATATCTTTTTAGTGATCCTTTATTTAATTCATTTTCTAAATGTAATTGTCTCCATATTGAACAAACACTAAATATGAAGTGTTTACATTTTTAATGCACAAATTATTATTCGACAAATGTGTCTTATTGTAGGAAAATATAAAAGGTACTTGTCTTCTTGTTAAATCACAGCTTTCATTTTTTCACTTTTTTAATATCTGTGGGACTTCCATGCTTCAAGGGTTTGTAGATATATCACATTTTTTCTAATCACAATCCCAGTTGTGAGGCTAAAATAGAGGCAGAGGAGGTCACATCATCTTTGGATGGGTTCACATAATTTACAAACTAAAAAGAGTCCAGGGTGGGCGGAAGGATTGAATTTATGTGCTGCTTGACTAGTCTCTTGATGACCTGCATGATAGTGGATGTCAGTGCTATGGGGCGGTAGTCATTGAAAAAGGGGGGCGATTGTTTTGGAACGAGCTGATTGAAGCATGTTAGGACAACAGCCCGAGTGAAGGAGATGTTGAAGATGCCTTTGAGGACAGCTCTTCTGCACAGTCTTTCAACACACTTCCAGGAATTTTATCTGGGCTTACAGCCTTGAAGACTTTAACCAGGACAATTTCTTAATGTTGTCTCAGCTGAAGTGAAATGATCTTTTTGGATGTAGAGATGTTTTGCGTTCCTGATGCCACCAGACTTGAAAAGTTCTTTTACGTTTCAACCATTTAATTATTCATGAATTTCCAAAAACTGGGGGAAAAGTATCTGTAGCTGAGACTGAAATATTTCTGTCAGTGATGCCAAAGGTATCTGTTGGCCCATTCATCAGTCAGCCATAAAAATGTGACAGCGTTCACGCTGTCTTGAGAGCAAACAAACCGGTCAATATCAATTGTTCTTACAAGGCCTTTAAAATAGTAGGGGTGAGCTGATGAGGTAAAGCAGAAGAGAAAAAAGGTGTGTGAATTGTAAGGGAGGTATAAGAGAGACGGACATTAAGGTACATTGACTTTGTCAAATAGTGGTTAAGTCAAGAAAACTTAAGCACAGGATTAACCACAAGGACACTGGCTAAGGGCCCAGGCCTACATCTTCTGCCAAACCAGAGGAATCATTCATCTCAAACACTTGGCAGTGCAACTGGGATCTCACAAATATATCTTCAGATCTGTCCATCCATCCGCGCCAACAGACAACTAATTTGTCAGACTTATTGTTTACACTTAAAGTTTGAAAGTGACAGGTTGGTGGTTTTCAATCACTTTTCCTGTCTCTCAGAACAAGGTTTCCTTGTCTAAGGAATAACATCCACTTTTGAGTGTTGAGAATGATTGCTACTGACATTATTTTATACTACTAAATAACTATTTGGCCCAAAAGAAAAATGGAACCAACATTACATCAATCTGTTCCTTTATCCAACTGTGCCCCTAATCGAGCCTTAAAATCAGCAATGCTGATTTACTTAAGTGTATTTATTTACAGCAATTAATAAAGAAACTATTAATTGTTTTAATAATTGGTGGTTGGTGTTCTAGTGGTAGGATACTTGCCTATGGACCAAGAGGTTGTGGGTTGGAATCCCACTTCCAGCACCACTGGGTTCCTGAGCAAAACCCTCAACCCCAAGTTGCTCCAGGTGGACTGTCCCTGTTATCAGGAACTGGAAGTCGCTCTGGATTAGAACATCATCTTAATGCCGTAAATGTAAAATGTACTTGTTGCAAAATGTAAAGCAATTTGAGCTGCATCTAAATGCATTAAAAAAGCTCTATCAACGCTTATACTGACCTGCTTGTGTGAATTGGCCTAGAGCGCAGTGTTTAGGCTTGCAATCAGGATTGTGCATTGAAAACCCCGTTGAACAACTGCGTGAACATTATATAAAAGCATGACTTTTGTCAAACCGTGAGACTGAAGACTGCTGTGATAGACCACTTACATAACCATGTTTAATTTTTAATTTGACAATCTCTTTGATCTTAATGTGTGATCATTTCAGAATGTTGTTTGGACCGTAAGCTTACATTACTTGGTCCAGCAGTCTCATAAATCTAGTGCAAAACTAAAATGCCATCTTCAGACCCCAAACATTTTCTTGGATGGCATCTAGAGAGAAATGTGTAATCATTTTTTTGGCCTATCAGTTTCTTTTATTAATCTGTGCCCAAGCCATGCCATGCTTTTTACATCTTTAACAGCTGACAGCTTTAATTGCCTATTCATTGCAGTTCTAACAACCTACTTGGTTCCATGCAAGGTTCAGTTCTAATGCCACTGTAGGACCCTGAGCTCTACTATGTCCCTGAAGATGCTCCTCCTCAATTTAAGAACCAAAGCATTTCATAATATGTTTCATGATGCTTATGGGAAAAAAAAATGTGGAAAAATTGCCAACAAAAACCCAATCCAAGAAACTGAAGAGAAACAATTTTCCATCCACTCTGTTTAAAGTCAGCCTGCCATAACGAGGTTCCTGAGAAAAACTAATGGCATTTTGCCATTTTAATGCACTCAGGGAGCATTAAAAAAATGATAAAGACAATCCAGGAATAACAGTTACTGAAATACTGACATGCCCCATTCTGATACTTGTTGACACACTCCAAGACACGTGTTCTGTGCAGTTTGGCTGAAGTTGTTTGTTACAGTTAACACTAAAAAGTGAATAGCACTTAAGCAACAATGTTTGGACATTGGACTTCTAATAGGTTGAAAATATAAAAAGAAAAATATGTACCATAGTTCTCGTAACTTCAAAGAACTTAAACTTTACAATCCACCAGCTTTTAAAACTGACAGGTGTTTGTAATAGAGTTTATTAACATGACTGGAAGACATAACTCATTCTGCAGAAGTGATGCAGAAGAAAAGAAGGGAAAAACTGCAACTTTGAGAAACCAAAAACACTTCAACATTTCCATCCTGTTTAATCTACAAAACAGCTCAATAAAGCTGGTCATTTCTGTTTTTTTTTTAAAGCCGCTCTCAATTCCAACTGTACCAGCAACAGACAACATCTGGATACTCCCAGTCTAGGAAAATGATGTGGTCATACAGTGAAGCCACTTGAATGGACAGAATCAAGGAATAGTAACAGATACTAGGCAAACTTTCCCCAGTCTCCCTGTTCTACAGTGTTTTTAAGAATGTTCTTCCACATTATTGCTGCTTAATATTTGTCTTCAAGAATGTTCTCTCTTTTCAAGAATGTTCTCACTCATTCTGGCTGCTCTAAAATATCTGTGCTTATGGATCTTCCATTCTGCCTGATCTACAATGGTCAGGGTTTTTTGGGAATGTTCTCCTTCCAACACTTCCTATTTCAACCTAGGATGTTCTTGCTGTTGACAGTTCATTTTTTTCTTGCATTTATAATTGTATGCTTTTGCTGAATGTTCGCCCCAATGTTATCTGTTCTAGTCTTTTTTCAAACTCTTGAAACCTTTTAAAATTTTGAACCCCATGTGGGGTTTGTGTGACTAAAATCTTTCCAGTATTTATCTCCTGGCCAGCAAGATCGCACAGCATTGCTATCAGATTAATAAATTCAGGGATTATGTAATGCACGGATTGTGTACAGTTGAAGTCAGGATTCTCTCCCAGGCATGAAGCTTGGAAGCGTACTATCAGTGAGGTGGTGGTCTAGTGGTAGGATACTCAGCTATGGCCCAAAAGGTCCCAGGTTCAAATCCAACCTCCAGCACTTCCACTGTTGGGTTCCTGAGCAAAACCCTTAACCCTGAGTTGCTGCAAGTCACTCTGGATAAAGAGTGTCTGCTAAATGCCGTAATGTAAATATATAAGGCTTATGAAACAGGAAACGCTTATGATTTCATTTTCAAATTTATTGAATTTTACCCCTTAATTGTTATGAAACTTTGAAATAAGAAACTAATACATATTAAAATTACCAAAAATAAAATATATTTTTTTATATCAAAATATCATCTCAGTCATGACTAGTTCCTGAGCACTATTCACACATTATTATCTGATAGCAATACTGAAGGCTAACAAGTACTTTCTGAAAAACACTTGAAGTGCTGCCACATCTTTTATGAACTGCAAGCACAATTTCCCCAAACAGCTCAACATGCTTGTAGGAGAACACTAAACTACCAGTTCTTCTACATCAGAAAGCTAGGCAAGAGTTTTAGCTGGAGAGGGGTGGCAATCCAAGGTTTTCCAGTTCAAACAAAAATGACTTTATGTGGTTAAAAGCAGCAAAACAAGTCTTTGTTAACTGAAAAAACGCTAAATTTAAGTTTAGATTATTAAAAAGCAATGCTTTGGATACATTCCATGGCCAGGGATACCTACGGGTAAAACCAGGGATCACATTTACCATCCTGATGACAGTTTTCCTGATGACAATCTTTCTGATTTTATGCAAATGCAAGCATTTTACCATAAAAAGTAATATATTTCGAATCTGTTGTACATCAAAGTATGGTAAGAGATATGCTTTATGTGCAAGTAAACACACTGCTATGCCTGAGAATATAAAAACTATTATGTCTCACAAAAGTAACAGACTGTTTGAAATGAAAGCAAATCAAAAAATTGCATGATACATGTGGGTAAATAACACAAACCCATAAATGATACATTATATTCGTTATACTCCCTAAACTCAAATGCTTCTATGCAAATCTAGCATGTAGTGCAATAAATGTACAATAAGTAACATTGAAAACCCCAAAAGTGTACAGCTGTATTGAGGAATTATGTTGTAAGGTTGGCAAGATTTGTGGCATTCACTGAGTAACTTTAAGAAAAGTACAGCATTTTAAAAAACAGTGGGTAAGTAAAAAAACACAGAAAATACATTCAAGAAATACTGGGGGGAAAGTAGAAATACTGGTGATGCTATGCTGCCAAAGACTTTTTTAATGTTAACAGAGGTGAGAGAGGTTGCTCCCAAAATTCTCTGTAAAATAGTGCTACGCCCTCTGGCTGTTCTCAGACAGGGACACCATTGTATGTGGACCTTAACTGCATTTGTTCTCCATTCTAACTGGGAGCGGAGTGATGTTCAGAATCCTGCAAGACTCATCTATGTTCTGCATCATTACAAGCAACTGATCAGGAAGATGCAGGGAACACAGGACTCAGAATAGGAGGCATGGCCTTGTGGACCTTCTCCTGGTACAGCATACAGAAAACCTCCTGTTCCTTTCGATTCACCCACCTAGAGCGAGACAGAGGAGCAGCTGTGAATATAGGGGCTCAATCTGCATTTGGAACAGAAATCATTCAGATTCAAAGATTCAACCCATCTATCTCTCAATGAAGCAACTGTGCCAGGGCTAGCCAAACTCAGAAATTGAAGTTCTGGAATCCAGTTTGGTGTGTTCTCTAAATACACATTAAATAATCAGACACATCTGGACAGGGAAATCCTTCCTGGAGTTGGGTACCCCTGCACTAACCAGTCATTCACATATTCAGAAGTAAACTTACAGTTTCCTCAACATTAGGCAGAAGATGAGGACTGTGATGACGACGACCAGCATGCAAGCCAGTGCTAAAGCGTTCCATGATTTCTCATTGATCTTTTCCGCTCTAGTCTCTGTGAAAACAAGAGGCAGGTTGGCAGATTGATAAGGTTGATTGATCAGAAAAACTAGGACAGGCAGCCTTTCCACTGGATCACGTTTACTTAAAAATTGACCAGTGCATCATGATGCAACAATCTGAAGTGATTAGAATTGGTTATTAGAATTGATTCAAAGAAAGTGCACACATTTGATAAAAACTGAATGGCTTTGCATTGTCTTACTTTATCTTATGTTATGTTACTTTAAGACTGATATATGTAAATAAACTTTTTTATCTAAGCTGTATTTGTGGCCTGTATTGTACCGTACTGCAGAAAGCAGTCTTGGCTGAAACACTTCTTATAACTTCAAAATGAAAGGGTGGAGCTTAAGGCCGAATTGATCAACATACTGTATGTACGTATCACAACAGTTAATTTTGAAGATCTTTAATGCCTGGTTTCCAAACCTGGACTCAAATGGACTGCAAACTGTGTTTGAACGGTTAAGAGTGAAAGTTCATGTGTTTGAGTTGCAGACAAGTAGGTAACCCTGAGGTACTGCCCCCATCACTGCTCCCTGGGCAATGGATATGGCTGTAAACTGCACTCTACACTCAGGCACAATGGGTTAAAAAAAGTGCTCCCAATGACAAACAGTCACTTTCACTTTATTTCACTTTATTGGGGTGAGCTTCATCGAGCCATTTACCTGGAAAGCACTTCAACTTGCTCCATTTGCTCCAGAATCCTTCATCAGCGCAGTAACCATTTACTTTGGATTTGACACGAAAGCAGTAGCTCACATTGTCACCATTCCATGGAAATTCAAAGGTGGTCTCCTCGGTCACATTCACCCACTGCAAGAAACACATGCAGATTAATGACACATTTGACCACTTCACATAAAGCGGGAAACAAAAAACCAAAACAGTCGTCTCATTCCTGAAATCTAACATAGGGAACACCTATGACTGAAGAATAGTTTGGATGTGCTTTGGCCTTGGGCGATGAACGTGAGTGTGCACTGTTGGATAAAATGAGGACAATGAAACTCAGTGTAACTGCCAAATTCCTCTTTGATGGGCTGAGGTTGCCAAGAAGGTGACTGCAAACATCTGAATCTAAGTTGAGGAGTTATATGTGAGGCAATGTCATTGTCAATTAGTCGTGTCAGCATGACATATTAATTTAAAAACTTGGGAGGTATGTCGCAGTGAAAATGTTTGTTTAGACCACGTCAACAGGTGTGTATTTTTGTTGCTTGCAGGCTTGAAGTGGGCCGTATGTGTTTTATAATGCTGTGTATTGCAGGATGTTATTATAGGATATGTGCTTAGAGGACGTTTTCTGTTTTTTCTTGTTAATTTCTAATGGAATTTTTTTTTTCCATGTACAAAGTGTGGTTGAAATTCTTAAACTCTCTCACAGAAAAGTAACATGTGAGAATAGAATTAGTATAATAAATATTTCTCATTTTTACGAGTATGTGTAAATGTTCGCGTTCACCAAAAACATGGATGCACATGCTTGTAGACCACCAGATGTAGAAAGCAGGAATGGATGAATTTCTGAAACAGGGCTTTGTCTATCAAAGCATAACTTTTTGGTATGACAGGCATCTAGTAATTGCTTGCATGGAGAGTTTGAAAGTTTTGCTGCCCTGCTGAGCATGAGCAGTGCACAAAAGTCTGAAGCATTTGGATCTGGTTCTGGATCATAATGATCATTTCTTTTAAAAGCCTGCTCTGTCGCATAGCTTGAATACTGTGATATTTCAATATTGTATTTCATTGAGCTCGTCTGTACCTGCCACTTGCTGCCATCCATGCTCTCTGTGATGCCCTCTAACTCATACTCCAAACAATGCTGTGGCACAAGGCCAGCAGGAGGCATCCACTGGACCTGGACCAGGCCATTCTCACTCAGCACCTGGAGGTCAGACACTGGCATGGGTTTTACTAAAGAGGAAGAAAAGAAGAGAAAGAGAGAAGGAAAAAAAAACAGAATGAAATTTTAAATGTAAAGGGTAAGTTCATTTTCAATTTATACAAACAAGATTTTGATCCTAGAAATAACAGGACTATCGTTTACAAGAATTACTTTTACTTTTTTATTGCTTAATCTACTTGTATTTGTTTTGTTCCGTCTCATTACATGATAAGTCAGCGAGAAGCATGTCGACTATAGATAACATGGCAAAGAGACAAGCCAAAGCTTGTCAGAAAATAAAGCACATGGTATATGTGTCTGTTTCTTAGGACTAGGGTCACAAGGTTCTTTCTGGAAGCATGTGAGGAGAATATCACATGGCAGCTTTTTAGTCTACACTGGAGTGTGCCAATAGAGGTGTGAAGTGCAGTTACCTTTGTTTTGGACCTCAAAGGAGAAGAAAGCTGGCTTCAGCGATCCTGCTGTGGAAGAGCCGTTCACACAAACGTTAAACTCAGAAAATTCCAAAAGAGATGTCGCAGGGAATCGGCATCCTCGCCTGAGCTCGTCAGATATAATGTACTCTGGGCATTCTGCTGCTTCCTGCATTTCCCTGTGCCTGGTAAAGTTGAATAGACTTGCATAAAACATAATGCACGCATATATGTGATATAATAAGTCTCGTGCTTTAAACATATAAGTGAAGATATTTAACAAAATGTCCTACATTTATTAGACATGTGGAACAATAATGTCATGCATGTTTTTGTAGTTGCCTATACGTAATAATCCTATTCTATAATATAATATAAAACAATATAGAACTATGTGCATTCTAATATCAATGTACATCATTTATATTGTATCTGTAAATCTTTCTGTTATAATGTGACTATAATGTGAGGAAATGAATCGTGATCTAGTGCTGAGCGCAGCTTTACCAGTAATAGAGGTAGTGCTTTGAGGCTGGTGGGTCAACAGACCCAGAGTGCCATGTGCAGTCCATGTACTCTTTGTAGAAGTAGACACAGTGAAAGTCCTTAATTCCTGAATCAGCCACACCTGAGAAAGAGTTTATCCATTTTAATCAGCTGAAATGCTAATAATGATGAAAACAACCTTTGATAGTTTAAAAAAATTATGTTTTAACCTACAGCTCCCTGGAGTTTATAAGGGGGAAATTCTATATCACCAGTAAGGAATACATGCAATGCTTTTATCACAACATCAAGAAGATGTCATCTTAAGCAAGGTGAACTTTCACATTAAGCGTTTTTCCAGTGTCTGTGGTGCATGCTCATCCAAAGAAAACAAAGGAAATGGCAAATCATATTTCATTATTCTTTTGTTTATTTGTGCTTTCTCACATGTATGTGCTTTTTCTTGGAAAGGAAAAAGTCCTTTGTATGGTTCTCTAGAAATTGGAAAGCTTTCTTCTTTCTTCCTTACAGTTTTTCCCCAAGGTATACCTGATGAATCTGAGAACTTCCAAGTCAGTGAACAATTGCAAAAGAAAGGCAGGGCAAATTACTGCAGGTTCTTAAGATTATCCTGCACTAAAATATACTTCTATTTCCAGGCAGGAAGCCAGAAACCTGTGGACCAGATGTTTCAACCCTCCTCATTGTAAACTAAGCTTAAATATTTTTTAAATTACATACAGCAGATCAAACATCATTTCATATTGGCACATACATTAATACCACAAGCATGCCCAGGAAAAGGGGGCCAAATAAAGCACAAAATACAGACCAAAATGATGTTTGGGAATTTCAGTTTACAAAGGGGTTATATCTCTTACACTAATCTTGCCTATAGTGTTGACTAAAATGCCAGCAAATGATAGCTATGGTGAGGTGGAGATTTGAACAGAATTAGAGAAAATGCTACAGTTGGGTGCATAGTTACCTTTTCAGAAAATATAGACAGAAGAAAACACTGCAGTGCATAGTGATAGACCTCACTGGGTTGTTATTTATCTGGTATGTTAAGCTATAGAGAGTGGCCTTCTTCATTTGCCTGCTGATCCAGTTTTGTTTTTTACTTGCTTTTAGTCCAGTGCCACACATACTCTCAGCGTGAATGTTTGAGCATTATTTATTTATACTTTTGTTCGATATAATCACTCTTTCAGCTCACGAATCTGCATGGAGCATCCCTGTGTGTTTGGTCTACTTTCACATTACTGCATTTTCAAAGGCTAAACTATAAGGAAGGTGTAGCCTAACTGAATTCAACCTGTTTGGTGTACAGACCCAAAGTATTTTTTTCTCAGTTTGCTGAAAAGTAAAAGGAATTACTTGGAAGGAAGTCAACGTGTATTCACTGGTTCTGCAGAAGAGGAAAGTAGAAAGCATTCATTACTTGCATACCTTTTTGTTCAGGTATGTGCACAAGCTCCACTTCTTCTCCTAGGACCTCTTTCCCATCCGTGCACACCCCCTTCACCAAGGTGAGCATCCTGACCTGGATGGGTTTCTCTAGGTCAAACTGAACCTTGTAGGACAATCTGATTGTTCGCACACTCTAAAAAAAAAAAAAAGAAAGAAAAAATCCCCAAAATTTAACTTGCAAAGCAACTGGTGGCAATCTAACAAGTTACAGAATCTCCTATGACGGCAATGGCATAGTCCTAACCACCCTCCTAAACTCCTAAACTTTTGGTACACTAGAGATGCTACATTGCAGCCTGGATGTGAGTTTGTGCATAAGTGTGTGTTTGCCTGCCCTGTCATGGACTGGCAACCTGTAGAGTGTGTTTCTCTGCCTGTGTACGGTGGGACAGGCTCCAGCACAACCAGTGAACCTTCTCAGGATAAGTGGTTAAAATAATGAGTTAGTGAATGGACTTGTCGTTCCAACCAGAGTTCAAGAACATCTTAAGACTCATCTCGGATTACAAAAATGTGTATTTAAAGTAACTATTCTTGTCACAGCGAACCACAACGAAATTGGACCTCTGCATTTAACCCATGCACTCAAACACCGTGCAGTAGTGGGCAGCTACAAAAGCACCCGGGGAGCAATAACAGGGACGGTACCTTGCTCAAAGGTACCTCAGAGCAATCTACTGATAAGGGGCTTGAACCCACAATCTTCTGATGCACTTGTGGCCAACTCCCTAACCACTAGGCCACCGCTGCCCGGTGGTTAAAGGTGTGTATGAGCAAACAATGTTAGAAAGTATTAGAAAGTATGTCTTGTATGACCTGTCAAACCTAATGACACAGAAAACAGAGTTCTCACATTAAGTGTAATTTGTACTCGTGTGTGGGTGGGAAATTTGGCATAAAGCTTCAGTTTCAACATTTAAGAGGTTCAAGCAAAAATGTAATATGGTCATGACTCACGTCAAGTTCGGTAAGGAGAACATATTAATGTTGGGTATTTGGACACATTTTGTAATTCATCTAGCTTGACAACTGAAAAACATTCATTTTGGGGCTAAACTCTTGGTTTAGTATCTCACATGCAAATCAACTTGAAAGTCTTTTTCACAGAACTCTGAGGGAACAAGGCCAAGAACAGTCACAGCTTATTTGAATGCTGTATATTGTTCTTTGTGCTTCAAGTGCCATACAGTCAAATACGAGAGGGACTAAAGTTTGAACTGAGCCAGCAATGAAAGCAACTCTGTCACATTTGCTGTTTTTCAAATACCACATAATTTAAAAGTTTGGACCCCTGTTACATTTCTTTTCCATTTCTATTTTCCATTTTCCATTTCTTAATGTGTCTTGATGGAGCTTTCCAGCTTTCTTTCAAGGCGCCTTATGTGGAGCCACCAGGGTTCTGCTGTTTTTGGTAATAAACAGTATGTTAGTGTGTGAACTTTTTTTGAAGACAGGCCAACACATAGAAAGAAATGTCTAGTTGATTTTCTAAGTAAAGGTAAGCACTTGTTCTCTAAAGTGAAGTGACCAATTTGTCTTTGTGAAAGACAGACAGCTCAGAGGAAGAACAACGAAATAGATATTCTGAACTTAACCCATACACAATGTGCAGCAGGGGACAGCTATGTCCATTGTCTGGGGAACAGTGATGGGGATGATTCCTTGCTCAGAGGAATACAGTACGTAAAATGGCTTTAAAGACATTATGAAATTTGAATACAGTGAGCTATTCCAACTATCTACCCTTGTGCCTTCAGATTAAACAAAAAATAGAAGAAATTAGATGAAAAACTGTTTGAGTAACTGAGATGTATTTCACATTTCTACCCTTGTGCCTTCAGTTTTAAAAAAATGTATCAAACTTTCCTGTTCAGCTTCCTGGGAATTAGGATGTCAGGAGTTAAGATACTCCACACATCATTAGACTTGACTTGCATTTTGCAGAAAATGTCATTTTTACTTTAGTTTCTTTCAGAAAGTAGAATAAAGTATAGTATAGTTGACTGTTAGATGTAGTGGAGGGAAAGTTAAGTTCCTTCCACTAGCAAAAGCTAGCCTGAAGTAGATAGTAGATTTATGATGTACAAACAATGTCCATCTAGAGAAAACATAACATGTAAGTATTTCACATTGAATTTGTGGTCTGTTTGGCAAGCTGATGATAAATGTATAGTGTAGAAATGTGAATGTTGACAGCAGCTGACCGTAATTGTCTTTGAACGTCATGTTCTAACATTGAGTGGGTTGTTTTCAAGGATGTTTTCAAGATGTCTTTGAAAGGATGTAGACCCACTCACAGATGTGCAGATAAATGAGCGCATGCTATTGCTTGTCTCCAGTCCTATCATTCATAGATGTCTGAATTTTTCAAATCCATTCTTTATATGAATATTCTAGTTTTGGAAAAATAAACTAAGACATTTAATCTCTAAACACAACTCCAATGTCAAAATCAGATGCAGTGAAATGAGACCAGTCCTTGATTTAGTGGATGCAGAGTTCCTTTGTGAACAGAGGCCTCCCGAAACAGTGGCTGCTCTTTTAGAGGGATAAGATTACTAAATCAACATGGCTTTTGCCAGAAAGCTGCATGCTTGTTTTATATTTCCTTTAACACCAGAAAGCCCACATATTGTTCTCTGAAATGGTTTAACTGTTATTTAGATGCTGACATTTCAGTGCTAGAGAAGGGGGGACCTTTAACTCCCATTTTAACAGAGCTTGACATTGCTGAGGAATAAGTCATCATGAACATTTTGCTCCCTATCTACTCCCTTGACTGAGGTTGTTGGGTCAGAGTGCTTGGTGTTTCTCTTTTCTAAGCCTTTCCAAATATGATGTGAGGTTTTGCTTCTTCCAGAACTGGAGGTAAAAAACTGTTTTTATGATAAACCCAATATGACTCACAAAGAAACCTTTATTTTTTAAGTGGCAGTCACAAGTTTAGAAATGACTCAGTTTCAGCATCCAACAAGTTCTCAGCATGTGGACCGTGTAATGCAAAACCTGAACAAACCCCAAACATATTATGTTTTGTTAAGTTTCCAAGTGAAAGCAAGCACACCCTCTACAACGAACATGCTTAACACACTGTGTTCAAATTTCACTGCACAATTTATATCTATTTTGCTGAACTGAAGATAACGCATAAATTATAAAATGGCCCATAGTTTACTGGGCACATTCTATGTTTGCCATTGAAGAGTAATTTTGTTGAGGCAGCAGAGCTGAAAGTGGGAGTGTTAAAGTAGCTGAGATGTGCGATGAGAGTGAAAAAGATGGACAGGATTAGGAACAAATATATTACAGGGACACACATTTACAGCATTCAGCAGACACTCCTGGAGACACTCAGGGTTAAGGGTCTTGCTCAGGGACCCAGTGGTGGTAGTGACAGAGGTGGGATTTGAACATGGGACCTCTTGAGCCATAGGACCATAGGCAAGTACCCTACCACTAGACCACCACCACTAGACATATCACATTGGATAAATAGGAGACAAAATCAGAGAAGTTGCATTGCGTTAGTTTGGTCATATGCAAAGGTGAGATGAGGAATATATTGGGAGAAGGATGTCCAAAGGCTGGGTTCATGAATGTGATGAGAGAGGACAGGAAAACCCGTGGAAACCAATGATACAAAAGCAGCTAAAAGAAGAAAAAGAATTCCTCCCTAGGACCCCAAGATTAGAAATATGTAGCCTCAAATCCCTGACCAGTAGGTTGCCCTGAGGTACCATCTCCATCACTGCTCATTGTGTATGGGTTAAATGCATCCATCCATTTTCTGCCACTTGTCCCAAACAGGGTCGCGGGGGAGTGCTGGTGTCCAACCCAGCGCACACAGGGTAAGGACAGGGGACACACCCTGGACAGATCGCTGCCCATCGCAGGCCAGGGAGGCAACCCATTGGGGTTTGAACCCTCGATTCTCTGATCATGTGGCCGACGCCCTAACAACTAGGCCACCGCTGCCTGGGTTAAATGCAGAATATCTAATTCATAGTTGTTTCACTGAGCTGTAACATACTGTAAATACTTACCCTCCATCTGCCAGTGTATGTATTGTAGTAGCGGAGCTGGTAGCGGACCGTGCAGTCTGTTAGATTTTGCAGGCTACTCGGAGTGCTCCATTCAATGCTTAGTTGACCAAGTTGACCCAAATCTCTGATGCTTATGTTTGCTGGAGGATCAACTGCAGAAGATTAAATGATCAATAGAAGAGAAATGATCAATAAAATCAATAGATTTGCACAAAAGCAAGAGAAAGGTTTCTCACAAAACTGAAAAATGTATGATCAAAGTTTGCATTGGAGTATTGGATTAAGCACTGGATTTTAAGAAATGAATTTTTTACAGCATCATGACATACAGTATGTCATGATTTGTTTTTTTTTTTTCCTTTTTCACTGATGAGTTTAAATGGAGAAAAGAGAAAAAGTAACTTATCTTCCTCACATAAATTAAACCAATCATAGTCCAAGCTTAGCTACTTTAACAAGGCCTGCTCAACTTTGGCAAGCTTTATTAAAGACAAGAAATTTTCCTTCAGTTTATTGCGCTGAATGTTGCACAAATGAACTCATATT
The DNA here is from genome assembly GCA_017165825.1 of Hepsetus odoe. Taxonomy (NCBI): domain Eukaryota; kingdom Metazoa; phylum Chordata; class Actinopteri; order Characiformes; family Hepsetidae; genus Hepsetus; species Hepsetus odoe. Next base: position 6,524,875 of record CM029371.1, read on the forward strand.
CCTAAGAAACTGGAGGGGAGTGAAACTTTTTACCAAAAAGAGAGTAACATTTTACCAAATATACATCAACTCTGGTTAGCTTTTGTGCTTTTAGGTGACTCGCCCCTTTTATGTGGAAAACATCTTTGTGGACCCTTGCGTCATATCAACAGTGATGCATATGTGTGGTATGTTCACATTGCGTAGATAAGAGAAAAGAAAAGAAAAGAAAAAAAAAGAAAACAAAAAAGAAAACAAAAGAAGAAAAGGAACCGATTCATGTTATTGTAACTGAGATGGCTCACCAGACAAGCGTGCTACATCCATTGAGAATGAAGTGTGCTGAGTCAGGAGACAATACATGACCAACCACATCCATAGCAGCTTTCCGATTATGAACATTGTGTCATGGAGTCCTGGGCAGTGAGTATTCTCAGGATAAATGCTTCTAAAACAGATTTGAACATAATGATTTAGTCTTTAAAGGTCCTGCTGTGGGGGTTGCTTTATGTTTTCAAATCTCAGATAAAATCCTCCCCGAAAGCAGCACTTAAGACTGACGGCTGTAAGATAACAGACATATATACCTGTTATAACTAAGTTATAACCGTAGTTACATTTAATGGTCCTATGTCTCATGATGTTCTAGTTTGACCAATCAAATCAAAATGTTCTAGTTTTTCAAATCTCTGGCTTTCATAACATCTCATTCACATCCCAGTCCAGTCTCTGCTTTTGTATACCTATTGACACACTTATCTGCTTACGGCCCACAGCAGTTTAGCTCCGTTATAAGCAGTTTTTCAGTCCAGACTAGAATTAGAATGAGGCGCAGAAATATATCAGCCAATAAAGACTAACTAACTAACTAGAGCCTGTGAGAGTGGTTGGAAGATGGCCATGTAAAGGTCAGTGATGACTGTGGTCACTATGTAATAATTAAAAACAAAGCGTTTTTAAAAATGGGTTAAAATGGATTTTCATCACACGTTTCAAACAATGAAAAGCCTCTGCAAATGTGCTCAAATATACAAACACACCCACACGCGCACACATAGGCACACAGTCAATGAACCTCAAACCACAAAGCCTTTGACAAAGCCTAGCCTGTGTGTATAATGAAATGCTGCCAAGACATCTATGAGGGACTCTCCCACACAAAGCGGAGCACAGAGAGGACACTGAGAAAACAATCTCCTACAGCAACCATTCTTCTTTTTGTTTTCTCAGGGTTATTCTATTACACACTGTACTCCATATTGTTTAAGAAACCCTCCTTGCATATTATGAAAATGTACTATACTCATAGAAAAGAAAAATCTTTAAAAAATTATTAAATAGGGAAAAAAGAAAGAAAAAGGAGCATGTATTCAGGTATTAGGATGTGAAACTGAATGAGCTACATCTTAACAATACTCACTTGGGTTTGGAGAGATGGAGTGCTCCTCTCTAGGGATGCTATACGTTTGTGTGTGTCCACCCTGCCCTGTTGGAACGCTCTGACTGAGGATCCCAACCAACCATTGGGTTTTGTCAGTGTTTACAGCTCCCCCTGCTGAGCTTTCTTTTTTAAACCCAGCCAATCATAGGTACTTCTTTTTGAGCCTTAGTGTACACTTATCCTCTGCACTACGTCAAATCTCTACCCGATCATTTTAAGGGTCATTTAATTAGATTGAGAATGGCTCAGCATCTAGAAATATGTGGTCAGAGCTGTTTAAAAGTAGATAAAGTAGATTATGTTTCTATGACTCTGTTCTGTGCTGTTTATTGAATGTAGTGAAACTGGGAAATGAAGTTCCTGTGATCGCACAAACACAAGAACACAGAACAGTGAATTTATTCTCTGCATTTACAGTGCGTTGCAAAAGTATTCACCCCCCCTGGCAGTTTTCATGTATTGTTGCCTCACAACCTGGAATTAAAATGGATTGTTTGAGAGTTTGCACCATTTCATTTAATGAACATGCTTACAACTTTGAAGATGTTTTTTTTTTTATTGTGAAGCAAGCAACAAATAGGACAAAATAACTTCAATGTGCATAACTATTCAGTTACTTTAAAGTGCTTTGTAGAGCCACCTTTTGCGGCAATTACAGCTGCAAGTCACTTTGTATAAGTCTCTATGAGCTTGCCACATCTTGCCACTGGGATTGTGCCCATTCGTCAAGGCAAAACTGCTCCAGCTCCTTCATATTGGATGGTTTTGCACTTGTGAACAGCAATCTTCAAGTCTGACCACAGATTCTCAATTGGATTGGGGTCTGGACATTTACATTTACATTTACAGCATTTAGCAGACGCTCTTATCCAGAGCGACTTCCATGTCCTAATTACAGGGACAGTCCCCCCTGGAGCAACTCAGGGTTAAGGGTCTTGCTCAGGGACCCAGTGGTGGTAGTGCTAGAGGTGGGATTCGAACCTGAGACCTCTTGAGCCATAGGTCCATAGACAAGTCCATGGACTTTGACTAGGCCATTCCAGCACACTTTAAAGTTTCCCCTTAAACCACTCGAGTGTTGCTTTAGCAGTATGCTTCGGTTCATTGTCCTGCTGGAAGGTTAACTTCCATCCCAGTCTCAAATTACAGGCAGACTGACACAGGTTTTGCTAAAGAATATCCCTGGATTTAGCACCATCCATTTCCCAGTCCCTGCTGCTGAAAAAAACCCCAACAGCATGATGCTGCCACCACCATTTTTCACTGTGGTGATGGTGTTCTTGGGGTGATGGGATGTGTTGGGTTTGCACCAGACATAGCATTTTCCCCGGTGGCGGTAAAAAAAAAAACATTTTAGTCTCATCTGACCAGAGCACCTTCCTCCATACATTTGGGGAGTCGCCCACATGCCTTTTGGCAAACTCAAAAGTACTTTCTTATTTTTAATGTTAAGTAATGGCTTTTTTCTGGCCACTCTTCCATAAAGCCCAGCTCTATGGAGTGTACGGCTTATTGTGGTCCTATGGCCAGATACTCCAGTCTCTGCTGTGGAACTCTGCAACTACTTCAGGGTTACCTTTGGTCTCTGTGCAGCCTCTCTGAATAATGCCCTCCTTGCCCGGTCTGTGAGTTTTGGTGGGTGGCCCTCTCTTGGCAGGTTTGTTTTGGTACCACGTCCTTTCTATTTGCAGATGATGGATTTGATGGTGCTCCGGGGGATCATCAAAGATATGGATATTTTTTTATAACCCAACCCTGACTTGTACTTCTCAACAACTTTGACTTGTTTGAAGAGCTCTTTGGTCTTCATGGTGTGATGCCTCTTGCTTAGTGGTGTTGCAGCCTCTGGGGCCTTTCAGTAAAGGTGTGTTTATACTGGCAGATCATGTGACACTTAGATTGCAAACAGGTGAACTTCATTTTGACTAATTATGTGATCTTTGAAGGTAATATGTTGCACCAGGACTTTTTAGGGGCTTCATGGGTGAATATATATTCACATGCCAATTTTCAGTTTTTTTGTAAAAACAAAAAAAATATATATATATATTTTTCTCATTTCACTTCACCAGCTTAGACTATTTTACATACTGATCCTTTACGTAAAATAAGATTAAGAAACACTTAAATATCAGGTTGGAATGTAACAAAATAGGTAAAAAGCCAACCTGGAATGCTTTTGCAAGGCACCGTAACCCTAACTGAACACAGACACCAGGAGCAGTGGAGCAGTGAGCAATCTTAACTCCCCACTCGCACCCTTGGCTTCATTAATCTGTCAGTCCTGGGGATTGAACCCAGCCCACTGGATGCAAGCCCTCTTCTCAAACCATCAGGCCATTGCCCCATTTTAAGTGCATTACTCAACATATTAAAAATGTAATTTAAAATTAAATTAATCTTAATTTGAACTGTGTGTGTGGCCATTAAGATTTTCCTTAGTTCAAAGAATAACCAAGACCATTTGGCTCATTTTAGAAAGATTTTTAAAAACATTTTCTTAGAGAGCAAAACTAAAATGTAAAATATTTTATCAAGGTAAGATCATGTTTCCATCAGTGTATGAGTTTTTGATGTATGAACTATTGCCGCAGTGGAAAAACTGATAGGAATTAATTTCCTATGTTGAAGTCACAAACATTTTGACAGGAACTGTATACCAGAGATACTGCTTTAGAAAAACACTTTGAGTCAACAGGGGTTTGTGTGCCATTCTCTTATTAGCTCACCTTCTGGATGGGACAGGTGTCTGACAATCCCTTATAGTTCACTCTTAAGTAAACACATACAGTGCTGATTCTAAGTTCTCATTTGCATTTAAAATCTGTCACTTTTATCCCTATAGAAGCCAAGGAGCTGTGCAAGCAAGTGATCTGGAAAAAATAAACATGTAAACACTGAGAAGATAGTGATCAAGTACACCATTCAGGATTGTCAGAGACAAAAATCAAGGCAAGATTTTGCCAAAGTAAATACATCGGTTTTAAAATGATATATAATCAACAACTTGTAAACTTCAAAAACAGGAAAGTCAGATAATAGTGTGCCAAACTAATTCTTATAAAAATGCTGCAGTCCTATAAGAACTTCTTATGTACAGATACAAAGATAAGAGCGAGCATGATTTATGGGAAACGATGATGCAAAGCATGTCACACAACTGATGGATTTTCTGAGATAACAGCATCTGACAGTCTCTGACAGGGCATGTATGGCTGTCAGTCAAGCTGGTTCCCTTGTCAGTATTGATTTCAATGCTTACACAAGCAGCAGAGGGTAATATTGCATGATAGGTGTTAGCAAAAGGCTTCAACACTAACTGACAGGCACTTCATAGTGCAGATGTAAAATGATCAGTTGCATATAGCTCCAGTAATTCCAGAATTATTGACGGTGACTGAAAAGGGTTTGTCTTTGAAGAGAACTAAAAAAATTAAAGTAAGTAAATTTGAGCCTGTTAACATGTTAGGTTATGCATGAAAGTTGTTCTAATTTTCAATAAAAAGTATCCAGTTTTGGGTATTAAAATTGTCCAATCATGATGAAAATCTACATGGTCCATTCATTGTTTTCCAAAGGTTTTTGGACTAGTTCAGTCACTCAGAAAGCAAGTAAACTCAGGATTTCAGATGTTATTAACTTTCACAGTTCATAAAAAACTAAGTGAAGTACAGCTTCAAAACCATGTTCAAATGAAGTGCTTGTTTGAATTTATTCAACCACCAGAGAAAACCTAGACAATTTAGTGTAGAATTATGTTTTAGTCAGAGTTATGTAAGAGTTAGACACCGAATGTGTTTTATTGTGTAGCAACCAGCAGAGATTAGTGCTCAAGACGAAAGCATCAAAACCCAAGTTCATTCACACTGATTACCATTGGGTCTACTTTAAGTCAAGGTCAATTCCAGTTCTCAGCTTCCTCCTGGAAGTCTGTAAGGAGATAAGACTTCAGGAAACTCTAGATATGTAATCAAAGTTCTCCGTAGTGTTAGCAGTGAATACACAAACATGAGTTCCACCACTCAATTTTTTTTTTTTTTGTTCTCAGACAAATTGGCTTCTCTTGCTTCCTGCAACCTTGCAACATGTAATTGGTTCCCTTTTTCCAGGGAACTGGCAGGGAAACATTCTTTTGAATGGAGGTAGCCTGGAGATTTAATGATAACAAGAGGCAGATGGTGAAGGATGTGTTAATGTCCACATGGCTCAAAGTGTCTGTGTTTGGAAGATTAAGTTGTTTTTCAAGCTGTGCAGTGTGATTGAGATTAATTGAACAATAGCCATCTCCTAGTAATCAGCTTGCTGGGGCACATGTAGATGATGAGCTGCTTGCTGTCAAACTCCTGCAAGACCACTGGAGGTGCATAGTCTAGCTCTGCTCTTCATCTTCAATGTAATTCCATCTATTTTGCATGCTTTCGGCAATCTGTTTCTCCATGAAGTAACACTTCTTGAGCAAAGAGGCACATCGAAAACTGAAAGATACACAACTTAATCAAAGGCACAGTGCTCCGGGGCATTAACAGCTGGTATCTAACACAATTGTCTACTAAGTGATACTTTGGAAAGCTGTCCAAAGATGCACTTAAGGTGCAGGAAAGAAAGCTGCAACACTGAAGGAAGTATTTTACAAGTTCACATTTTCAGGAAATATATTTCCAAGGAAACTGTTCACATGAAATCAGACACTACTGTTCATCTCAAGAATACCTAAAATGTAAATAATTTCAACCAGAAAAGGTATGAGGAATATAGGTATGGGAATTGACTCAGGGCAAACAGTACTGAACATGTAATTGAACACCAAGAGGAGATGTTACGACAGCTATGAAACATTTCTTTTCTGAAGAAACCAACAACCTGAAGTGTGATTTTCATCCATTCTTTTAAAGTGATTGTCTTTACTGGTGTCCCTTTTGTGAACCCTAATCTTTAGTTCCTGTCACAAATTTTTAATTGGTTTCAAGCCAGTTAATTTACTTGGCTATTCCAACAAACTGACCTTCTTTCTCTTTGAGAGTTCCCAGTACTCAATGTTTTGGATTGATGACCTGCTGGAAAGACCACCTCATCTTCATTGTCTTGGCAGATGGCAGATTTGCTTGCAGCTCTCTTCACTCACACATTAAAGATGTGCCTTATGCTACACCAGTACCTTTCTGCATGGTACTTCTGCACTATTGCTTCACTTACTGTATTAGTTTAGCTGCTGTGTCTAAAATGTATAGTTTTAGCTTTAATGTTTAATGCACAGTTCATGTACTCTATGATGCTCCTTATCTCTTGTGTAGCTCTTGTACCCAGTTAGCTGGAGAACGAACATTTGTATTGCTGTACTGCCATTTGCAGATAATGATAAATATACTTGACTTGAGAACTTGAGAAACAGCCAAAACCTGTGATGCTTTCACCTCCAAACGTCACTGATGGTAAAGATTTTTGGGGGGGATCTGCAGTGCAAAGTAATATTCAGGTGATGTGCAGTGCAGTATGACAGCTAAAACTTCAACTTCTGACCAGACATTCTCTCAGTGTTTCATAGGCTTGCCTAAATGTTGTGTAACAAACATTAAACAAGCTTCAACATGCTTTTTCTTCAGTAATGGACTGGTGAGGTGCATGAAGGCCAAGACAGTGGAGTGAATCATCTGTTGTTTTCTTTGTAATATCCTGTAAGGAGCTCCTGTGCATGGCCAGTTTATGATGCTTTCAATGATGCTTTGTGGTAAATAGAAATGTTTTGAAGTATGTCTGTAACCAGTTGTATTGAGATGGTTTGAAATGATCAGACTGGTTACTGGAAAGCTCTATGCTTTTTGATCATCATGAGATGTTTCTTTTGTGACAACTTGGTAGCAAATGACCTTTTCAGTGCCCTTTAGTATACGCTAACTGCTTACAGATTAATGCTGATTCTTTGCCTTTCCTTGGCTTGGTGGACTCATTTTCTACTATTCATACCTTCATTTAAATACTGACATGTTCAAAACCTATTTCGCCAAATGGATAATTAATTTATACATAAATCAGGAAACTCAGGCTCTGGGTTACCCTCATAAAGTTGTTTTTTATGTAATTCAACCAAAACAAGCATGCAACCTATCTTCCAAGAGAAATAGGAGGCAGACATAACTGAAAAAGGTCATTTTATTTGAATTACTTTTCTTTCCCGTCTTGACCTTTCAAACATCATTTTTTAGTTGCTGTTTTTTAAGAAAAGCTCAAATACTTTTTATACACCGTTTATGTACAAGAATGATGGTCTGATCACAGAGGATCCATGCATGCAATCAAAATTGATCATACAAAACATTAATCTACGTACACACCGCACATCTGCGCAGAACCCAACTCTTCTGTCCAACTGTGGGTGAATCGGCACATACTTTTTTTTACATTGATACAAACAGCTGGAAAAAGACCAGTGTAAAGGAAAATAAAGTCAATAAGCATGGCACATGCTGAATCGCATATCCAATTCTAACAATGTTTCTTTTCTCAATCTCATGTGAGCTGTGACCCACACTTTACAAAGATGTGCTGGCGGACGAGCAGTGCATCAGCTCCTTAAAGAAAAATGATGAAGAGTGTAGAAAGTGATAGAAAATTACTTCCTTGTGATAAAAGAGAATGACTACCTTAATCATGGAATAAAGTGCGAAACAGAGAATGTTACTATACCAAGAGGGCTAACTGGCAGTCTATAGCTGAGTGTCCTGCGGCAAAGATTTCATTTTCATTATATAAGCACAGAACGACACTAGTAACAAAACAGTCCTGTATATGAATCTGAGAGTAATTTGGCTCCCCCCCAACACAATTTAGTCCCATAATTCTCAATTCTCTCAACCACACTGAGATCAGGGAGATGTCTTTTTACTGTGGATTAAGAAAGGGAGTGGTGATAATGACAGGAAGTCATTCTTCTTCTATGTAAACCATTGTCAAGGCATGTTTTGGGTGGCTAGGTTTCCAAAAATAAGTCAGAACGTAGAAGTTCCCGAGGTCACGACCATTTAACCCTTTGTTTCAACCATCAATCGTTTTCGAAAATGAATTTGGAGAAAAAGTTTGAAAAGTTTGCTTTTAAGCCGGAATGCCATTTATTGGCTTTTTAAAACCTAACCAAGTACTTGTGGTCATTCGGCAGAAATATATAGGCTATTAGCACATTAGTTTGCTTTGCAGAGCATTTAAAAGAATTCAATGCCTAACAACACCCACTTCATCTACGCCAGAGGTTCAGCAGTCACAAGCAGTTCGGCCAGAATTAATCCTGACAATCTTGCCACTCCCTGTGAGAATGTACAGTAAGATTATTTTTGGCCAGTGGAACTCCCCAGTAAATGTTGTCATTATGCCAGTGAGTAACACGTGCCAAGAAAACTAGCTAGAAGTCATTCCATTCCAAAGAAAAAGACAAGAATGTAAGCAACCATTGTGTGTCAATATAGTCAATATACAGAAACAAAACATAGGACTGTAAGACCCAAGTTCTTTAAAAAGGGTGAGATCGTCAGAGAACTCCAGTCTAAAAGTTTAAATAAACTAATTAGGAGGCGTATTAGTAGGCTTCTCATTATCAATGATATTGGTAAACAAAAATCTAAGAAAAATCTGAATGATTATTCGAGCACTTTTGTGTTTGTTTTCCCAACATACACTGCCTGGCACAAAAAAGGTCATCACCTGGATTAAACAAAGCGAAAGGTTGCAATGATTAATATGTTTCTGCTGGCAATAATTTATTAAACCCTACGATGAAGTGAGTAGCTTCTAATTTCATGAAAACATCAAGTGGAAAAGTATTACATTGTTATAGTAGGTAGTTGTCCCGCATCGCGCATAGAAAACAACTGTTGAAACTATTCAAATTCGATCAAGAATGCAGTATGGAATCTGAGAAGGTAGTGATGAACCAGCATCTTTGAGGAAGAAACCTGGTCAGAAACAATTTATGAAAGATGGAGATAAATTTTGGTGAAAGCAGAAAATCAACAGCATTTGCACATTTGCAGAGTGAACTGAAGGATCTGAAAAATGGTAGAGAAGAAGGAAGAGAAGCAGCAGATGTGATGAACCTATGTGAGAACCTGTGGGATCGGTGTTCTGATCTGGAGTTGGTCAGATCCAGTTTCAGCAAAGGTGTGTGCCCAAAAAATGATGCCAGCTGGAAACCTAAACTTACCAGGTGACCAGCTTTTTATATTTACATGGATTTCATCCTCCCTAATGGTACAGGAATATTCCAAGATGACCACAGCGGGACATCTGGTTCACATTGTGAGAGTGGTTCAGAAAGCATGAGGCAAATGAGGCAAAGAAGACTTGTATGCAGTGGTCCAACATTACCATCATCAATACATTAAGATCTTAGTAAAGGCATCCAAAAGGATCAGAGTGTGATTTTTCATTTTTTGGCCAGGCAGCGTGTTTCATATGACATATTGACATGATGACTTAATATTTTATTATAATAAGACAACGACACACAGATATTTTGAAGGTCATAGCTGTGAGTGCAGGAAATAAGAACCTGCAATAAGCAGTTTAATTAATTTATAATACACAGTCAAAAAAATAGGTGCAGAATGTTTGCACAATATTGTTATGCAGCTAAATCGGTTTTATTTTGCTGAAAACACCTTTTAAGAGGTGTTAATGTTATGAATGTATGTCGTTGCGCATTTCAAGCATGGCAAGTTAAAATGACAACACACGCTCGAGTTTTTTAAAAGTTTAACTTAAGGTTAAATGCATTTTACCATCTTGAATGCTGTTCATCTGATCTTGAACATATTTGGATTGGAAGTTGCAAAAGCAATTTTCAGCAAGAACAAAGGACATAGTTGAAGAAAACATTAAGAACGTGACAGGATTTCATGATTCAGTTCGAATGGCGATGATAGATTTGTTAGTGCGTAACCTTGTTCCAAATTCACTCCTTCATGTACTGGTTGGAAGCATTGAGGAGAAACCAGTATTCTTCTAATCAGGCCACAAAATATAGTTTTTACAACTCAACACATCTAGGCCTTTGGACTGCTTTCTTGCTTGTTTGCAATTATTCTACTGTTAACTTGTCAGTGGCAGAAAGACATTTACGCCTCAAATGTCAATTTGAACAGTCAAATGTAAAAAGAAAAACAAAGTTAAGGAGAAGAACTATCCGGACAGATCACTGCTGATGCAAAAAAAAAAAATGGAATAAATATACAATAAATACATAAATAATTTCCCAACAAATAATCTCTTTACAAACAGTCGTCAGAAACGATTGGCAGTCAGACGTCTAGTACATAATGTGGACAGTGCTGGACAGAGTCAGGTCCATTAATACATGGTCATATACACCAAATGAATGAAATGAAAACAAATGTAAAGCAATGCTGATAAGTTTTAAGACTTCCTCACCTTCTCTAGTTAAAGTATTATTTCCTGCAGCAGAACAGATGCTGCCTTTGGAAACACGCTTTAAAGTGAGGCTGTGAAAAACAAGATGAAAGCTTCCTGATCATTACCATGTTGCATATTGGCATGCATGTCTATCTGAGTGTTTGCATCCTTGACATCACATGTTCTCTTTTTGTGTTTATGTGAGTCAGTCAGTGCTGAGGCACCCATTTCTCAGGAAATTGTGATGCTTCTTTTACATTCTGATTTCTGTTTTAGCCCTGATACAGAATGTGTTTGTATTGATGGCACAACCAGCCTGAAATGGCAACGAAACAAATGGAAAACTAGCAGGTCTTTCTGGCTACATATCCTGTTCTTTTTGTTTACAAGAGAACAAAATTGAAGCTCTAAATTAAGTCTAGAATTCACTATTAAAGGAACTTTTTCAGCAATATTTAAAATAAAAGAATAAAAATAATAATCTCAATTTTATGAAAAGCAAAGTCCTAAAAAAAAAACTTATACCCTTCTCAGAATGTTCACTGCTACACTGTTGATGGACTGCTCTGAAGGAGCCAAGCTCTAAATAATGACATCAGGGATGATCTGGTCTGTTCTCTCATTTTCTCCCATCATTAAAAAGGCTGTTACACACCGGACGTGATGCATAGAACTCCCACAAAAAGCCATAATAATTCACACTAGATGCAACACCAGGGAATTCATTTATGTTTTTGCCTCTTTGTGAGTGCTTTTGGAGATGCTGGCATCATACGTGATGAAACTGAGGACAATCTAACCTGACTTTATCAAAAAATGTTGCTGGATCACAATCGGTCCATCAGCATGGTTGTCACCAGAGACACCAGGAATAATGCCACCTGTGCAGGTTTACAAAAACTTAACAGTGACTGACACTTAATTCTTCTACTGACGTCCAAATTAACAACACTAATACATCATGCTCGGTGTGTAAAGGCCTCAGCATGTCAATCAAAGAGACGATTCAATTAAAACCTTCACCTTCACCTTCAACCCCTGGTGAAAATGATGAAATCACCAACCCAGCTTTTCTTACACTGGAGCAAATTTACTAATTTGACAGAAAACTATTTATGTTAAATACCTGAGCATTCTGGCTTCACCACCAAATTAAGTATTATAAAATAACCTAGACTCTTCGAGGGCGATTTCTTTCCTGAAGAAAAGTTTTAACAGTCTTTGTTATGTAGTAAGATACATTCTCATCCTAAAATGACCAGACAATACTTCACATTCCCCAAATCATGAATAAAAGGGTAAAACTTTTATTATTATTATTATTATTATTAATAATAATAATACATTGTTTTTGTTATTTTTACAGAACTTGTTACTTTTCCTTACTCTCACCAGAAAAAAAGTCCCTGGGTTCTCTTTAGTCTTCTGTAACGCTCCATATCCCAATGTTAGGGAACCTTTCTCTAACATTAACGTTTCTCTGAACCGGTTTAGGTGTCAGGACTGGTTGTCATTTAGCTTTTTTGAATGTAAATTTAGATCATATTTGTGGTTAGTTTATTTTCAGAGTAAAAGAAACGGCGAGTGTGGAAGAGAGGTGAAGAAGAGAGTGCAGGCAGCTTGGAGTGGGTGGAAAAGAGTGGCTGGAGTGATTTGTGACAGACGGGTACTAGCTAGAGTAAAAGGGAAGATTTACAGGACAGTAGCGAGACCAGCTATGCTATATGGGTTGGAGACGGTGGTGTTGGCGAAAAGGCAGGAGGCGGAGCTGGAGGTGTCAAAGTTAAAGATGCTGAGATTTTCAACGAGGATGGACAGGGTTGGAAACGAGTATATTAGAGGGACAGCTCAGGTTAGACGTGTTGGAGACAATGTTAGAAAAGCAAGGTTGCGTTGGTTTGGACACGTCCAGAGGAGAGACGAGGATTATATTGGGAGGAGGATGTTGAAGATGGAGCTGCCAGGAAAGAGAAAAAGAGGAAGACAAAAGAGGAGGTTTATGGACGTGGTGAGAGAGGACATGCAGATGGTCGCTTTGAAGAGAAAGATGCAGAGGACATAAAGAAATAGAATCGGATGATCTGCTGTGGCGACTCCTAAACGGTAGCGGACGAAAGAAGTTTTGTGGTTGGTTTATTTGATAAAAAGTCAAAAAGCTGGGTTAACATCCTCAAGTAAGGGTGACTATCATTTTTGCCAAGGGTTGTAAACAGTTCATCTGTTACAAATGTACACTCCACTCTCAAATACCGAATCATACATGCTGCACATGGTGTGGAGGAAGGAGTGAAGGCATATTTCCTTGCTTTACTGGCTTCATGCAGGAGAAGGGCATTCTCCGCCCATTGTTCCATATCAGCCAAAAAGCTGTCAGGTGTATTCCTGCCCTCGCCCATATGGGATCACCGGTCAAGTACAGGACTGAGTCTGAGAGGAGAGCAAAGAAGAAGATTCAGTAATGTATGCTAGATAAAAAGTGAAACGGGGTACTTCCAAAGAACAACTTGATCTCCATCTGTGCTCAGTAAAATCAACAAGATGAATGAGAGTCCCATCAGCCTCTCTGCAGCATGTATGGTACTTCAACCAAGTCTAAAAAGTGGACCACTCCATTATGGATGATGGTACCCTTTCATCACCAACATGGTGCCAGTGCTGGTTCCCGTAATAACTGGATATTGGTGCTGCTCAAGATATGACATCACATACTTTTTTTCAATTTTATTTGCTCAGTACTGAAACCAGTTTTAAGCATCTGGTCTTGTATTGGGTTTCTTTAAGGACCTTTCTTCGTACACCACTTGAGATTGTGAGCGAAGTGTTGCCAGTGCCATTGTTTTTTGTTTCTTTCCTTCACTTTCTTCTCACAAAAAAATAACTGCTGTGACCAATTTGCCTTGTTCACGTTTTCACGCATCAGCACGCTGCATTGTGAAGGATCGCACATTCTTTCAAAGCAGAAAAGTGCAGAAACCTCTGAGATTAGGCAACAACAGGCTGGAGCCCCAGCACAAGCACCAGTCAGTTTAAAAAGGACGTCACAGATAAAGGGTCATCTGCTCAGACAAGGGGTCAAAGTTTGGGGTGAATGAACTGGGAGTGGCCAAGAGGATGGGAGGGGGAGAGGATAGGACGCAAAATGCTCGGAAATGTCCGTCATCCCCACGTTCAGAGTTTTGTCCTGGCTTAAACTGCAGTGCTACATGGTGGACAGCTGCGTGGGTTTTGATGATGGTAAGTCCAGCAAGGCTTGAACGGTGATGCCGACTTTGACCAAACCACGTTCTTCCAGAATATGATGAGGCAAACATAACTTGTCCTGTGAAAAAAAGACAACATTTAAAACATTTAAGCTAGAGTGGTATGATGTATGGTGTGCTAATCGTATTTTTTTTAATGGTCTGCAAATAATATATAATAGTAATATGTAGCAATATAATTATACTTCTCCCCCCTTTGATTAAGTGCCAAAACCTCCAGAAACCAGGGTTTAGGTAAGTGCTCCCTATGACAGATGGATGGATAATTACATTACTATATAATTTTTTATCTCGCAACCCTCTTCCATCTCTCCACACCAGCCAGAAAAGCAATTATGAGCTACTGCATGCTTACAGCCCATATTCTCTTTAAAGGGAATATTACTGGAATAAGATCTGAAATCCTATTTCTCATTACTCAGACTAAACATCCTCTAAAAAAGGTGAGCCTAATGTCATTTCTTGACCCCACTTCATTCTCCTTGCAGACTGCACATGTTTTATGATATAATCGGCTTTTCGAAACTTTAGTCTGTTATTATTTCTGTTAGACTAAACTTTATCAGTATTACACAGAGATTGTTTGGTGTCCTGTAAATGCTGTTTACTGTTTAAGCTTTGAATGAACAAAATTAGCAATAAACCAAGCTAAGAGGTGAGATCAGATAACATGGCGGAGCTCAAGGTTAACGTGGTCTACAGGTTATGAGCACGAAGATGAAGAACGCTGCTATAATCAACACTGCAGTGTCAGAGGTTGTCCCCGAATTTAAAACACTTAAAATGTGAATTTGTATGTAAGCTCTCACTTAGATGTCCTTCAGAAATAAAGAACATTTGAAAGTAGTTTCCTACTTTAGGAAAAAACTACTACTAAAACTACTTTAGTCGTTTTCCAGCATTCGACAAACCGTGTTGTTTTTCTGACAGTTTAAGGTTTAGCGTGATTCAGTGAGCAGTAATTCTCACAAAACTAAAAAGTGCACGAATGTGTAAAAATAGGTCAAAATCCACTCTCACCTGTGGCACACCAAGCTTCTTGCAGGCTTCCAGAAAATTCTCAACATTCCGCCGGCACTTGGCCATGCTCAGCTTTGGCTTTAAAAACAGAACACAGACACACACACATATATATATATATATATATAAAAAATAAACCCAGTCAGCTAAAAGTGGTGACATTTACATATAAATATGACAAAAGGCCACATTAAACAATTTTGAGTCATTTTGAGAACTTGAATTGAGTTCAGATAAAAATGTAACTATTTTCATTGTCATTTTATTAATAACATGGCTTCTGTTCCTTGTGCAGCATCTTTTATTTTTAACTTCTAAGAACCTTTTTTGATGAGTGCTGACAAGCTACTCTGTCGGAAAATGTACTCATTCTTCACATGCAGAAGCCTCCCGATTCTCTTGTAAAAAAAAAACCCAAAACTGCTCTCTTTAGATCAAAGATGTTCAGTCTAAGGCCACTCCAGGATCTTATCATTTTGGAGATGCGCTTGGGATCACTCTCTATCTGGAAAGTTCAATTATCACCAACATTCAATTTCTGGATGTCATGTTCCTCATTAAAATGAATTTTTGGGAAAGAGACTAGAAAGTATACTAGCCATTTATTCACAACAGCAAAAACCAGTGGGACGTTCATAGAAGGACCTATTAGGCTATTTTCAATGCTGACATTTCATGCAAAAGTGAAAGTGACTATTCTTGTCATTGCGAGGTCAAACCTCACAGCACAGCACACAGTGAATCACAACAAAATTGGACCTCTGCATTTAACCCATGCAAACACCGTGCAGCAGTGGGCAGCTATGAAAGCGCCCGGGGAGCAGTGACGGGGACATTACCTTGCTCAAGGGTACCTCAGGGCAACCTACTGGTAAGGGGTTTGAACCCACAATCTTCCTACCAATATGCCACCGCTGCCCCACATATACTAGTCAGCCTCTGTTGTCCTACATGTTCAAAACTGCAGTGTATCTTGAAGGGCGTCCATGAAGTCCTTGTCTGTTTAGTGCTCACCTTACAGCTGTCACTGCTAGGATTTATGTGTCCTGACTAAGCTGGCTCTTTAGGAAATTTTAGGTTTTCTTTCCTGGCCAGGCATGTTTATGATTGGGCTAAACGTTTTACATTTCATTATAATGTTTTTAATTATGCCAAATAGAATATGCCATTTTTGGGAGCTCTGATACTCAATGGCTTTCAGGTGTAATTATTTTCTAAGCTGTTGTGAAAGCTCGTAAGTCATGATATAATTATGCTCAACTTTAGACCATAAAAGCCAACAGGTTTTAAAAACAGCATCTTTGTAATTTTATGCCCTTAGTCAAAATTGAAAATGTATTTTAAAATGGCAAAGACAAAATCAATGATGACATATCCAACTGGACAGACAAAAAGAAAAAAAAATCAATAACTGGATGGAAGACATACCACAGCAGGGGAGGGCACATGAATACTCGCCACAGATCGGGGTCGAATGTGATTGGCCAGATGGCAGAGAACAACACCGTCCATTAAAGCAGCACCGACATCATCTGGCAATAAAACCTTCAGCCTTGATTCAAGGTTCTGTAACACCAAACACAGGCACACACAGACTGATCAGTATTACTATATTTGGGAGGACACTTGTTTAGTTAATTTATTCGAGTAATACTAAGCCTAAACTTAACTGCAATCTCTGTAACTAATAATTAATTTTTCTGCTCTTTTTTTCCCCCATAAATAGGGGCATAGGGGCAGCGGTGGCCTAGTGGTTAGGGAGTTGCCCCAGCATCGGAAGATTGTGGGTTTGATTCCATCACCAGTAGGTTGCCCTGAGGTACCCTTGAGCAAGGCACCGTCCCCGCCACTGCTTGCCGGGCGCTTTCAATAGCTGCCACTGCTGCACGATGTTTGCATGGCTTAAATGCAGAGGTCCAATTTCGTTGTGGTTCACGTGTGCTGTGCTGTGACCTCGCAATGACAAGGGTTGTCACTTTCACTTTTTTCCACTTCACTTAAATAAACACCAGGACACATTCTTGTGAGTCTGAAATATCACAGTTATTACAAGGACATATGGTCCCCACTAGGAGATAAATAAAAGCCCCTACACACAGGCACAAACAAAGTGAAAGTGACTAGTATTGACATCGCGAGGTCCCAGCACAGCACACAGTGAACCACAACAAAATTGGACCCATGCAAACACTGTGCAGAAGTGGGCAGCTATGAAAGCGCCCGGGGAGCAGTGATGGGGATGGTACCTTGCTCAAGGGTACCTCAGGGCAACCTATTGGTGAGGGAATTGAACCCACAATCTTCTGATCTGCAGCCAACTCCATAACCACTAGGCCACCGCTGCCCCGAAGTATAGACCTTTTATTTTATTTAAAGTAATAGTATTCATCATCAGGAAACACTTTTCATTCTATTCTACATTTTTATACACCACACTAAATGATATAGCAGCAGCCCATGTACTTGACAGCACATGTACAGTCTAGAGGAAGTGAATGTAATGGTGTTCTTGGCCAAAACACAGGCCTCAACCTGTTCTACTAAATAGTTGCACTTTAAATGATACCCAGCCCTCATTGGTGGTTCTTATCACAGGGGTGATATGGGTGACTGTGACACACCCAGCTATACACCCATCTGTCACGAATCTGACTCAGCAGTGTCCAGTCCACACCAGCCCACTCACATGGGGCTCATCTTGACAGGCTAAGCTGTGATCCCACCTGGGGACATTTTATTTTTTTCATTATCAGCTTTGAATGTATATCTGCTTGAATAAAAGAATTATGTGTGGTCATCAATTTAGTGCACGTAAAAAGAAACTAATTTTTCTTTGAAACCTCTCTTTTAAAGTAAATGTGCAATAAAATGAAATATGCTGCTTTATAACTGCTTTAATATTGCTATATATAACAGCGTGTCAGGGGTGGAGGGTAAAAGTGGCAGTTTGTTTGCCAGTTAAAAGTAGGGGCTTGGATACGAAGTTTACAATAAAACTGTCACATTTTCAATTCAACTTCTGTCTAACTTTCAGCAGCCTTGGCCTAAGCCCCCGGCGCAATGACGTATTAAAGGTGGACCAGAAATTCCGTTTAAAACACTGCCTTGCTCATCAGGAAGATCCGAACAGTATCTAAATCAGATGAAAAGTTTTATTACACTGTGGACTGAATTCACCCTGAAGAAAATGCAACCACTTGGCTGAGGAGCTCCACTTATGTTATTATTGTCCGCAAAACTGTAAAGGCGGTGCTGTTAAAGGAGTGATGAGAGTGATATTTGGAGGAAAAAATTAGACTCCATGGAAGCAACTAACACCTTCCACATCGGGATGAGTGGTGAGTCTAGACGTCATGCTGCCTTCTGTTTTATGAATCTAGTTAACAATCCCAAGCTTGATAGATTTTCACATAAGCCAGTTAAATTTACTTCTATAGGAGATCCTGACACATCTGGGATTCGTAAAGGTGATAACCCTCTCAGGTTTCACCTAAACAAAGTGAAAGTGACTATTTTTGTCACTGTGAAACACGCCGCAGGACACAGTGAGACACAACGAAATTAGACCTCTGCTTTTCACCCACACACGTGCAGCAGGGGGCATCTAATGAAAGCACCCGTGGAGCAACAATGGGGACAGTACCTTGCTCATAGGTTCAGAGCAACCTACTGGTTTGGGATCCAAACCCACAACCTGCCGATCCTGGGGCAACCCCCTAACCACTAGGCCACCGCTGCCCCTAGCAAGTCAGCTGAGACATAAGACACGTTGTTTTGATCCCATTCTGCCAATGGACAGTTCTTCTAAATCTTGCAGAAATGTGAATTTATAACTCAAAAAACTGGTTGGTGGAACAGTATGTGAAGCTGTCAGCTCAACCATGAAGCAGTCTGGGGTTTAATTCCCCAGGCAAGCTTAGGAGACTACACAAATAAGTCCTTGGGCAAGATTCCTGAGAATTCATTCTCCTACATTAGCAGCATTAAAGCATCTGTAATATATGCAAATCTAAAGGGACATTGAGGGAAGGATGAGTTATCGATGAGTATATTGTTAGACTTGGGAACGACACTTTTTTTTTGCTAATAACAATACTGATTTGAAAATCAGCCAGTTTTGATCAAATCACTCATTAAGGAATGACATGACTATTAAAGAGGTTTCATTGGGCAGCGGAAATGATCACTTCTACCATCTCAGCAGAACCATGGGTGCCATCAGACACTCAGGTCATCCTAGGAGCTTTCTGCTTGAGCTGTTGAAATCAGCTTCAGGGGTTTTTACGGCCAAATCCAAGAAACTCAGGAGATGATTCAGTTCTTAGGAATCAAGACTTCTTAACCTGAACATGCCATCATAACTTTTTTTCTTCATAATGTAATTAGTTTAATGTGTACCTGAAAATCTCAACATGGCACTCTGCACTTTACTGCACAGAATCATCTTAATGTCTATCGGTTTGAATCCCACCTCTAGCACTACCACCACTGGGTCCCTGAGCAAGACCCTTAACCCTGAGTGTCTCCAGGGGGACTGTCCCTGTAATTAGGACATGTAATTCGCTCTGGATAAGAGCGTCTGATAAATGCCGTAAATGTAAAGGTAAATATATTTTCAGGCATTTATTTTTACTCTGCATTTAGTTTCTTAATTTCTCCCTGTAATCTTAATCCTTCTGTTCAAACTTGCTTGGATGAAGAAACTGTCATCTTACTGCATCATAAAAGCATGTATTTTTCCTCTGTTTCTTTCAATGATCCTCTCTGACCCTAATGTACAAACACGCAACTGATTTTAATTTAAGTGTTCCACAGAAATATATTACTGAGCCAAAATGAATTGCCCGGAGTCCATTTATTCCTTCAAAGAATCTCACTGTAGGAACTTTGATTAACTCAGTTGCAGCATCAATTTCCACCTCCTCAGAGAATTCAATTCCTTACGGCAATGTTATCCTCAAAAAACATGGATCAAAGAACATCAGTCTGTAAAATGAGCTAATTAATACAAGTATGTACTGGTTTTTAAACTAAGCAGTTAATCTTAACTGTGGGAAATGGGACACGCCAATCAGTCTCTGTTGTTCACCAAAAACCTGCTATATATCTTCTTCTTCCGGTTGCTCCTGTATAGGGGTCGCGGCAGCGGAACATCCGTTTCCATTTCTTCCTGTCGTCTGCATCTTCCTCCTTCAAAATGACCACCTGCATGTCCTCTCTCACCATGTCCATAAACCTCCTCTTTGGTCCAGCTCCATCTTCAAAATCCTCCACCCAATATAATCCTCGTCTCTTCTCTGTAAATGTCCAAACCAACGCAGCCTTGCTTCTCTAACTTGTCTCCAAAACGTCAAAACTGAGCTGTTGCTCTAATATACTCATTTCTATTCCTGTCAATCCTCGTCCCCCCCAATGAAAATCTCAGCACCTTTGACACCTCCAGCTCCGCCTCCTGTCTTTTTGTCAGTGCCACCGTCTCAAACCCGTACAACATAGCTGGTCTCACTACTGTCACGTAAACCTTCCCTTTACTCTCGCCGATACCCGTCTGTCACAAATCCCTCCAGCCACTCTTCTCCAACTTTCCAACCTGCCTTCACTCTCTTCCTCACCTCTCGTCCACACTCGCCGTTACTCTGATCTGCTGATCCCTTGCTAAAAAGGTATTCCTTGCTTAAAAAACCTGCTGTACATACATAGTTAAAAAAAACTTAAACAGTAAAAATTAAATTTCTTATTTAATCTTATTTGTTGGGACGCTCTATGGACATTATCCACAATGCTCAGTCAGGTGGCATGCTTCCAGAATGTACTGCTAAAATATCCATTAGAACTAATATCAAATCTAAAAATGCAGTGCCGCTGTTTCAATTTTAGAAATGCTGAAAATGCATGTAAACACTTAACATTACAACATTTACAATTTTTGTCATTAATGCCATTGTGGTGATGCACTGTGTCACCTGACCTGTCGCAAGAGATGTATCTGCTCCATTTCTTCTCTGAGATGTTCCATCTTCCTCCTTATGGTGAAGCTGGGGTCTGAGGAACCATACTCTTGACGACTGCTACGGGAAAATGCTAAAACATGCAAATTGGAATTTATCATTTAAAAGAGCATCAAAATGGCAAAACACAGTAAAGCATACCGCCATACAACTGAATGTGAAACACTGAAGTGAAAAATAAAATAGGGGACTGACTGACAATTTGTACTCTCATTATCTGTCTGTCTGTAAACAGGCAGCGTTTAAAGGCTTGCTTAAAAAAATGGTAGTGTGTCTTTGTGTGCCAGGGTTTTTTGGCCGAGGGGGACGTAAAGATAATTACTTTGGTACATTCATCACATTTAAAGATGAGCTATTTGTCTCCTCGCAGAGTTGTTATTGGTCACTTGATTTTTTTTGTCCAAGTCATTTTCTGAAGTTTTCCCTTTGTCCTCAGGTTTTAATGAAATATATTGGTTCTCCTTAAAGTGTTTTTGGAATATCCTTGCCTGTACTGAATGTCTAGGAATTTCTAGTGAACCTCCTCAGCTTTTTTCTACAAAAACCAGACCAGTAACATAGAGCCACTTAAATGTACAAACTACACCTTTTTGTAATGACTTCCTGAAGAAAGTCATGAAGAATGAGAGCTTCAAGTCAAGTCAGCCTGTTAAACTAGAGGATCAGAGACAGACATTTGCACTGTGCTGGATGCATCATGAAAACTGATCTGGTCACACAGGCGTTTTCCAGTAATTCAGGACCTTTGCTATATCAAGTAAGTAAAACTGCTCCTTAAAAACAGCATTTCAGTTCTATGTCTATACCTGGCTAGTTTATGTTTTAGGATGTTTTTACAGAATGTGATTAGGTCTTAACTTCCACACCTTTTCAGGTAATGTTATTTAACTCAAATGTATAAGAAATGTATATTTCTTTGTGGACAGTAGCCTGCAATAAATGTGGGCCATTCTTAATGAGCTGGTTCTTTTTAAATAACAATTAATCTATTGTTAAAGCTGCTGACATGAATGAAGGCATTTGTTGCCTCATAAATCAGTTCACAGGATCCCACATCAGGGCGGCTGCTGTGTAAATGACAAATCAATGCCTGCTTATGTCCGATAACACTGACATGCTGGTAGTAAACTGCACTCCTCCTTTTGCTTATCATTTATCCTCTGGGGCTGCCAACGTTTATTAATTCCATTCAAGTTCAGAAAAAAAGACCTACATTTGTCAAAGATTTGCTTAGTTGGAGGGCTTGGTCTTTGGCATGTTAACCAATTCAAGATGCTCCATAAAAGCACTTCTTGGTTGAGGTTAAAAAGGAGCATAAGTGTGTAAATCAGTTCAATGACTCCTACATGAAAGAATTTGCTATGGTTGCTCCAGTACAGACAAGAATGATCATTCTTTTTATTTGCAGTTTGCACCTGCCTTTTCCCCATGAGACTGACTGAGCCTGTTGCTCAACGAGAACATTTTCAAGCAAAGTGCCTGGTTTGGTTTGTTTCAGGCACACCTGCTATTGCACAACAGCTATAACAGCATTGCCATCTTTCATGTTAGGTAGCTTATAAGGCATGCGATTGAGCAGAGTAGCTCCGAGCTACAGAACGATTCTGTCAGTTGGTTATTCTAAAACTACCAGTAGGACAAAATGCACATGTCCAAATAAACCTCCACCATAAAAGGCAGTGTAGCAGACATGCCTGTGCTTAATATTGATCAGCAGTCATAAGACACATTGTTTTGATCCCATTCTGCCAACGGGCATTTCTTCTAAATCTTGCAGAAATGTGAATTTATAACTCAAAAAACTGGTTGGTGGAACAGTATGTGAAGCTGTCAGCTCAACCATGAAGCAGACTGGGGTTTAATTCCCCAGGCAAGCTTAGGAGACTACACAAGTAAGTCCTTGGGCAGGATTCCTGAGAATTTGTTCTCCTACATTAGCAGCATTAAAGCATCTGTAAAATCTGCAAATCTAAAGGGACATTGAGGGAAGGATGAGTTATCGATGAGCATATTGTTAGACTTGGGAACGACACTTTTTTGCTAATAACAATACTGATTTGAAAATCAGCCAGTTTTGATCATCATGCAATCAATCGCCATGCAAAATAAATAAATAAATAAATAAAAGAATGAGAACAGCGGTGTCGCGTTAGGCCTAGAAACCCTTATTTTATTTAGAATGCATGCTATATAATGCATATATAAATATATACACACATGCACATGCATGGCTGCCCCCTGCTTCACCTGGTGAATGGGTTTAAAGGCAAAGCTGTTGTTGAACTTGAAAAATGTTCAAGTTAATGAGAAAGAGGGAACAGCCATGGGAGCTTCCTTTTAAAGGCTGATCATCTAATTCTTTGTGCAGCTCCCTCAAGCACAAACATCTGTCATCATAACACGACCAGACGGGAAGCCACTGCCTGCAAAGCGTCTTCCTCAGAATTCCCAGGTCTCACAAAGGAGGTGATAGTGAACAATACAATGGATAAACTTTAACCAGACAAAGCCTCAGTACTGCCAAAATTGGCAAAAGGCATCATTCCAGAGAAACTATGCTCCACTGCCAGCATCAGGCTAACTGTTTTCATTTATCATCAGAACCTGTGGGTTCCACAGAAATTTCCTCTTGAGTTCCAATTTATTTAAAATGAAGGGAGAGACCTTGTTTTTGACTTTCATTCCGCCTATCTTTGATAAACATTTTGTCCCACTTGTACTGCATGATCGCTCAATTGTTACAGGACTCATATCATAAAACTGTATCAACTAAATCCCAAATCATTACCTTAAAGCTGAAGTCAGACAAGGTGATCTCTATATTTCTTTTTGGAAACTTCCATGTAGCAGTTGAGAATGATAACTGTTCCAACCCTGAGATGCCTCATTAGATAACACTGGCAAGCTTTTGAAAAAGTTGTTGAAGAGTAGAAATGTATTGCAAGTGACCAGTTTGGACCTCGATACCAATTCTAACCAGTTAAAATTTAACCACTGCATTGCTTTGAAGAAACAGAGGTAAAAAATTTGATGGATGCCAACAGGAGCCGTTGCCAATTATTATTTTTTTTTTCTCATTTGCCAAGTACGTCCACAGACGCCTTGGGTAAAACTAGACTACATGTTTTTGGAAGGATGGATTAGCAGATGGAATAAAACTGGGCCTTTTAAGCATCGCTGCACTAAGTCACTATTTATAATAGAAGTATTAGATCATTTTCTTCAGTAAATAAAAAGATCATATTTTTGTCTTTTATTAATTAATTAATTTATTTATTGATATTTGTTTAGTTGGATTATGGTAATATATTTGCGAGAAGATCACATTTATGCATTAATGTACAAAAGTTTAAAGGGTTCACAGACTTTCAAGCTTCATTACCTACAGCAATGCTTCCAAAAGTATCATCAGTGTTGGAGGAAAGATATCTGTTCGAGGTGCTTTCATCCAGTGAGGCTTATCAACACTAAATTCCTCCAAAGAGACACGATCACTATATTCTTCAGGTTCTACTTACATAATATACATAATTACATTGTTTTTAAATAAACATTTAATTTAAGCATATGTAATTAACCTGCTTCCATTAAAATAATACACATGCCCAACTCTATGGATGCTGAACTCTATTCTTAATAAAGGTTGGGCGATTTATTTTCAAAGTTAAAGCTCACAATCATTTTTCATCATTCTTTTCCATGCATTTTTGGCTCCTTTCGAGCTAAAAAAAAGCTCTCCATATAAGCAGACAAGCATACAGAAAATGGAGACAGATGGACTACAGATGGACTGTAGATGAAACTGTAGATGGACTACAGTTAAACTAGAGTTTAAATTGACAGTGAAGATAATGGTAGTACCTGATCGTGGCTTTAGGCCAAAGACAGTCAAAGTTGTGCTGAAGTCAGTAGAGCGCATAGCTTCCTGCAGCAAAAAAAAAAATGCAGATATGTTATCATATACATTAATGTTTTTGATATACGACATGACGTAAGTCATGCTTTCCCAAATAGATAACATCGGTATTTGTAGTGAACAGGCTGAGTTACAGGCCTCAAAGAGGAAAAGTATGGAAATTGGAGTGAGATTATAAAAAAAAGTAGTTTCACACTTTAAACTTAAACTGCATAATAAATGCAAAGCTAACAGCATAGCAGTAAATTAAGATGTTGCACATACCCATTATTGCATCTCTTTATTTTGTCTGTTTTGCTGGTGTAGATGTATGTGTTAGAAACTTCCTAAAAACCGAGACGTGACATCTCCTGTTTTTGCCTTATCACCCACTCTACTTGGGGGCCCAGCCTGCATGTTTGCACTATTCAGACTCCCACTTCACGTGAAACAATCAAGTAACATCACTAAACCTGGTACAGATGTCCTGGTATAGAACACTGTAGGCTCTAAAAATTTGAAAACTGACTTAGGCTCGGATCTCTAAGCTCATATTCTGATCTCAAACCCAAACACTTATTTTAAGAAGGAGGAGCACAGGGTGACATAGGATTGGAGGAAGAGGCACACAGATGGATTAGATCTTCTGCCAAGGATGACCTTGGTGGTCAAGAAGTGGAGTAAGAATATAAAGGCTTTTGGTCCAGATGATATAGGCATGGGTTATTTTCACAAAGGCAGAAGAGTTAAAATACTTGGGATCAACAGTCCTGAGCAATGGGGAGTGTGGAAGAGAAGCTGGAATGGATGTAAAAGACTAGCAGGAGTGATCTGTGACAGATGGGTACCAGCAAGACAGTAGTGAGACCAGGTATGCTACACGGGTTGGACTGGCGGCACTGATGAAAAGACATGTAAGGACCTTGAAGTGTCAGAGCTAAAGATTCAGAGATTTTGAGTACATTAGAGAGACAACTCAGATTGGAGTATTAGAAGACAAAGTTAGAAAAGCAAGATTACATTGGTTTGGACATGTCCGAAGGAGAGATGAAGAGTATTTTGTGAAAGGGTGTTGAAGATGGAGCTGCCAAGAGGAGAAGCAGAAGACCAAAGTGTATCTTTATGGATGTGGTGAGCAAGGACAAGTAACAGTTGGTGTTAAAGGAGAAGATACAGAGGACCATAAGAAATGGGAAAGATCTTCAGCTGTGGCAACCTCTAAACAGGAGCAGCCAAAAGAAGAAGAAAAAGAAGAAGAACCCTAGAGAGGTGTTGGTAGGATTGTTGTGTCCCCTTTTAGAATTCCAGATTAGGATACAGAACTGGCCCAGTCAAACCAACATGGTAGACATGAGGCTCACCTGAACATGTGAAGTAAAGAGGAGGAGGAAAATGGGCTGTTTAAAAATACCATTGTACTATTTCTTCTTATCTTGTTAGTTACCATGTATACTGAGCATATTTAAGATGAACTGATCACCAAAGCGTAACATGCAAGTTTAAGATTTCTTTTCAGCATTTCATGCAAGATAAGTGCATTGTTTTTGCTTTGTTTAACTGTAGGGTGAAGAATTTGGGCCGATAACATTGAAGTTCTCAGATATCTTTCACTAAGGTCTCAGACTTTAATTAGCTCATTAGGGCAATGGCTTCTTGACATTCGTTATTAGGAAATCCTTGGTGATGCAAATGGAACAGCTGTATAAATTCACTCAATCCTGCATCCCAACAATCAGCAGCCCTGTGCTTCTCTAAAAATAAAACAATTGGTGCTTACAAAGCAGGAGAATTCTACAAGAAAGCATTTTCAGGTGGCTGTTTCCTTAGTTCATGATGTTTTTAAGAAAAGGTAGTTCACAGGAACGCTGGAGGAAGTTGAGGTCTGGAAGACCAAGAACACGTTCTAAAAGAACTGCTTGTTGAATTGTTAGTGAGTCAGCAGAAGAAACCCTTTCCTGTATCCTATATCCAGCACCTGTGTTTTGCAGACTAACAGTTAGGGGTGGACTGAATGTGCTTTGGGCTTATGTTGCAGTCAGTGGTCCAGGAAAAGTGTCCCTGGTAGACGGAGGAATGGATTCAAATCAATGCCAGCAAACTCTGGCATCAAACACTACAGCATTTGTAAAGAAGCTGAAGTTAAATGGAGGATGGGTTCTGCAAAAAGATATCGCACATGAAAATCTATAATGGAACACCTCCAGAGAGGCGAGCTGAAGGTTTTGCCATGGTCCTCACAATTCCCCAACCTAAATATATGTCAAAATCTGTGGATGGACCTCAAAAAAAAAACAAAAGTACTGGATGGCCCAAGAAATTTGCAGAATCAGAAGATTTTTGCAAGGACAAATGGCTGAAAATCCCCTAACCAAGGAATGAAAGCCTTTATAGACTGTGACAGTTGCCAGAGGGGGATGCTACATCACATCATATCACATCAGCTGTCAAAACTTTTGCTTCAGGGCTATTTGGCTTGATTGTTTTTTTTAACCTGAGCATAATGATAACAAAAATGTAATTTTTCTTACAATATTAAAGAAATGTGTCATCTCTAATTTTATGCCTTATGGTGATCAGTTCATCGTCTCCTCTCTTCACTACACTCAGTTTCTCAGCACTTTAAGCAGCTGTGCCAAACCTTTGCATGGTTTTATTATTCTAACCACTATTTCCTTATTTACCACACACAAAAGAACAGTTAACAGTGGGATTACGCCAAGCAATTCTGTCATTTGTATACTCTTATCAGCTGTCTCAATCTGTAAAAGACAATAATCAGTCTGAAATGCTGTGCCAATACAAAGAATGAAACCAGAGATGGGAAAATGCATTCGTAGTAAAAAGAATGATGCTTTGTGTTACTCAGCACCACCTGTGTCCTATGCCTAAGAAAACACGCACAATAGCTCACCTCGCAGTCGTTGTCGGTTGAATTTCTTCGCGCACTCTGGCATTTGTACTAGGAGAGAGAAAAAAAGGGAATTAGAACATTCATTAAGCATTTTCTGAAAACCCTGACCTGGTTTATCTAACCTTCCTCTTTTCAAAACTTCCAAAAATGAATCCAAATGTTTCTGTTTTGAGGGATAATAAAGTGCACGGTTTAGATAACGCTACTGTAAAATCACTTCATGGCCACAATGTGACATCCTAAACTCACTATTTTCTTTATTTGCGTATGTCCAGAAATCATTTTGTGTGTTTTATACTGAATTATTATCCAGTTGATTCATTTATCAATAACCCACATTCGCAGTGAGATGCCGATCTGTATGCTGCGTATCCTGAACTGAATTGGAATTGTATTTGTGCAATTATTATAATGAATTAACCTTTTTTTTGCTTTCTAAACCATTACGCTGGATTACAAAAATGCTTTTCTTCAGTATCCCTGCATAATCACTGCGTGCCTGATGGCAGACATCATGGATTCTCTCACCACCTGCTGAGAGATGACATTTTTTTTCGCAATGTCAGACCACAGAAGCAGTGACACTGAAGAGAAAACATAACGGATGGAGTGCCAGAAAACACAAAACCACCTTTCCTGAAATTGAAAAAAGTGAAAGTGACTACCCTTGTCATTGTGAAATGTAACACAGCACAACACAACGAAATTCAACCTCTGCGTTTCATCCATACACACACGCGCAGCAGGGGGCAGCTATTGAAAGCGCCTGGGGAGCAGTGACGGGGATGGTACCCTGCTCAAGGGTACCTCAGGGCAACCTAACCTAACCACTAGGCAACCACTGTCTACTGATATCAATACATAATAAACCTCTTTTTAAAACGGATGATCTGCTGAGGCAACCCCTAGACGGGAGCAGCCAAAAGGGCAAGAAAGAAGATACACTATCATATTGTTGCATAATATTACATATAAATATATATTAGAATAATCAGGTATTCCTTACAGCAGTCAAATCAACAGAAAATGAGTCATTAGTGTGGCCCTAACTACCCGTCTTGTTATAGGATCTTAAAAATACGAGCAAACTGCCGTAACGTGCGACATGACAAGCGCTTCTCTGTTTTAAACAAGCTTTTTTTTAAATGAGGGTTTGAAAACCTACATCGGCTTGGCTACCACAAAAGCAGAACATTTCCTGAAAACTGTCGTTTTAAATTAGTAAGAGCTCCTGGATGAAAATTGTTGTGAAATGACAGTATGTTTTTTATTTTTCATTGGAGAAAGATATTTTCATATTCTGCCCATTTTTCAGACATTAGCACTACTTGTTCAAGACAGTGCAGCAGGTGCAGGGTTTACTGAGTGAGTTTAAAAGATGATTTCTTCCTCACAAAAACAAAACAGCTTAATTTCTGCTCCCCTCAACTATACAGCAGAAACCTCACTTCAAGTAAAACAAAAGGCTTGAGACAGAAAGAAAGATTGCTGTCATAGTAACTGATAAACCTCTGCGTTTTGCCCAGATCTAGATGGGTTTTATGCCTTCTGCTTAGAATCGCAAATTCCAGATTATGATTGCGAAAAACAAGTAAAGCAAAATGAAACTGGAATCAAGCCTAAAATGTGCCTATGTATGGTCCTGATTAAGATTTGCTTGCTGCCATATGCACAGCGGCAATGCTAAAAGGAATCGCTGTATTATTTTCTTGTTGTCAGAAAACTGGCACAAGTGTGAAGCTGTTCCACGCTGGAGAGTATGTCGACCTGTTTGGGTGTGGTGGAAAAAAAAAGAAAATAAATAGCTTAATGCACGCAAAGTAGATAAGATTGAACTACTAAAAGGGCATGAAAGTGAAAATGGAGTCATAGGCACAGCTTCGAGAGCCACTCCTGTCCAAACCCAAGCAGATCCACGGTATGAATCGTCACTAATTACTTAGTAATAGGTTACTAAGAACTTAGTGACTGGAGATGAGATAACTTGCTGAGACATATATTTTATCTATTTAATGCCGTCATAAACAAGTCCATGAAAGCCTCACCATCGGTCTACTGCAAGAAAAGCAGCCAAGTGAGTAATGGCAACAGTACAGTCATGCCAGCTCAGCATGTAGCGTTCATGCTTTGTCAGGTTTCCACATAAATGGTTAGTCCTGCAGGCGGAAATCTAGCTTTATTTTAACGACTAAACCATTTCCCTGAGCTGATTTACAGCTGCAGAGTCACAAAGCAAGCTCAAGGTTACATTAAACCCCTCTCGTACTGGATAGCACCTCTTCCAGCCCTTTGTCTCTCAGAGAAGTCTCAGAGCCACCAAAGTCAGCAGTCTGACACTTTAAACCCTGCGCAATTCAACTGTAAAAATGTGCACAAATATTACTTTTCTGTAATGCGCTTTAAATACCCATGTATTCCTTCATGCATATCGCACACCTTTTGTTTTCTATATATTATATTTTTCACATAATACCTTTTTTTACATTTACATTTACAGCATTTAGCAGAAACTCTTGTTCAGAGCAACTTCCATGTCCTAATTACAGAGACAGTCCCCTCTGGAGCAATTCAGGGTTAAGGGTCTTGCTCAGGGACCCAGTGCTGGTAGTGCCAGAGGTGGGATTTGAACCTGGGACCTCTTGAGCCATAGGTCCATAGGCAAGTACCCTACCACTAGACCACCACCACCCATTTTTTATTTTATTGCTATTTGTTGTGGATGCATTCCTTGATAGCATAAAACCTAATTCCCAAATGTGGTCAAAGTTCACAAATAGGCCAAGCCTACAGCCTGTCTTAGGATTGTCCTGAAAAATGATTTAAATGGTTATATATGGGGCAGTTTTGACCTGGTGTTCAGGGACTAGGCCCCAAGATCAGAAGGTTGTGAGTTTGAATCCCAGATCAGTAGGTTGCCCTGAAGTGCCCTCGAGTAAGGTACTGGATGTAGCTGCCCCCTGCTGCATGATGTGTGTATGGGTTAAATGCAGAGGTTGCATCCTGTGTTTCAGCATGACAAATAGTCACTTTCACTTCATATAAAGCAATTAATCAACAAATAAATAATAAATAAGCAGAATGACTACTGGAATATGGGACCCTAGTGAGGAAGTTGCTGAGAGTGAGAGAGAGGCAGAGAGATTTAATCATGTACCCACACTTTAACCCAATTTTAAGTGGCTGGCATGACTCCAGATAAACTCTGGTTAAAAGTTTAAAAGCATGTGAACGTGAGATGGAAAACATATTTCCAATTTTATCAGCTCATCCACCCATCCACATGTCCTTATCAGGTCTGGCTCTGATAGCATTCATAGCAACGTTTTTTTGCTCAGGCTCAGTGGTGCAAGTTCATTTGAGTTTTTCAACAGTCTCAGGTTTATATCTCTCTGTCTCTTAATAAAATAACATAATTATTTTTCTTTAACCTTCCAAAATTCCATGGGACATGAAAAACCATTCCAGAAAAGCAATATAAATAAAAAGTGATCTTAATAAAACATAAAAACATTAAATATAAGGTCAATTACATAAAATACATTCATAAATAAATCATCAGCTACGTGAAATTAAATGTAAACAATTATCAATGAAGTCCTGAACTAAAAAGGTGGTGGTGGTCTAGTGGTAGGGTACTTGCCAATGGACCTCTGGATCAAGAGGTCCCCGGTTTGAATCTCACCTCTAGCACCATCACCACTGGGTCCCTGAGCAAAACCCTTAACCCTGAGTTGCTCCAGGAGGACTGTCCCTGTAATTAGGACCTGTAAGTCTCTCTGGATAAGAGCGTCTGCTAAATGCCGTAAATGTAAATGTAAAAAAAGTATTAGACCTAAAGATGATTCATTATTCAATTCTTTTGAAAGCATAAGGCTCAAGTTAAAATCTGAGTGGTGTCATAAGATGAGTTTTTTAACTTCTTAAAAGTCTCAAGACTCGTTTCTGCTGTCAAAACAAGTCTAAAACTACCATTTTCACTTATTCTTTAGAGACTACAACAAACATATCTAACAACAAAAGAAACGTTAAATAATCGTACTGGGAAAATGAGCGAAAAAAGAACAGAACAATATGTATGCAAATATATGGCGCACACGTAAATACATGCAACAAGCTCGAGAAAACTGTGATGAGTTTGATAGACTATTCCGTTAATATGCCATATACAAAGGATGCTTTTACCTTTTTCAATCAAACCCATGAAATTTAAATTGGGCAAATGTTACACTGTTGCAATCATTCACAAGGATCGACGGATTCTCCGCTTTTCAAAAAAGCCAGGCTCCAAAAGCAATGGGGGAGGTCACTAGAATAAAGGCGAGCTTAAGTTAAATGCTGTTAAATGCTGTTATAACCCGAAATGACCAATCCAATAGGTTCCTACCAAACATCCCTCCACTGTTCGATCCTTAAAAAAATCCTGGCGCAACATTAGTTCAGACTGCAGTGTATAACTTAAACCGTTCAGCTGAAAGAGATCATGTTGGTGTTTCACATCAGGGCTCTGCATGCCTCCACCTAATTGTGGCTGCAATGGGAAATAATGTTGCTTACTCCACTCGCATTCTTTCTACTGGCAAGCATGAACATCTCTCTGCAGAATTCTTGCACATCAGAAATTTCATTAGCATCGACATGCAGTATAGATCTCAATGCAACATTCAAAACACACAGAATAACTTTTAGCAAAGATTTTTGCTATATTATTCAGTTTGTTTTGGTTATAATTTCTGGGTAACAACAACGGCTACATGCGATTCGATTGCGAATTATTTAATTGTGCATTTTTAAAAAAAGAATATTTCAGTCTAAAATTAAGTTTTGGTCATTTTTCCGTGACCTGAGACGCAGCCTGTCTGCTTTCAGGATGTGGCTTCTTCAGTTTATGTTGCTGAAGGGCGATGGATTAAAGTGAGTATATGCTGCAAAGTGCAAAAACGACTAAAAGACAAAAAAATGTAAAATGCAAAGGATCTCATACACAGCACTACTGAGGTACAGTAACAGATCAGTCAGACATAAAACCTACACAGAATTAAAAGTGTGTGCTTGCACATGTACATTATTTGTATTGTGCACAGATGGCCTTGATTCTGTTTGAGTTGAGTCTGAATGTGTGTGTGGGTGTGTAAGCATGTGTGTTTACCCTTAGGTAGTCATTCCGCAGATACTTGTTCCGTCAGCGGTCCTCATGTACATTTCTTGTATTGTGCACAGATGGCTGTGATTCTGTTTGAGTTACTGAGTGTGTGTGTGAGTGTGTGCATGTGTGTTTACCTTTAGGTAGTCTTTCCGCAGATACTTGTTCCGTCGGCGGTCCTCATTCTGGTTAAGGATGGGAGGAAGCTCTGGCCATTTTGGCTCAGAATCACTATTCTCTGACTTGAGGCTCCCATCAAACGAGCAGGAAGAAGAAGGCTGTGGGGGGAAAAAGGCACCGTCATGGTTAGAACAGTGGGCCACACGTTATACACTGACAACTGCAGCATGAAGAATGGCCAGAAATACACATTAATGCTGTTAGGGGTTAGAAATTGAATGGCAGTTTGCTATAGTTGATTAATAGAGCTCCAAGTACTCGACAGGAATTAAAATTTTACATTTATAACACAGGCACCAACATTATTTCATGCAATTATGCATAAATGATCATAAGATGCATGTTTTCGATACGGTGTGCCAAAACTTTTGAATGGATCCATATATATGGTTAACACTTAACATACACACTGAAAAAGAAAATGCTATATTAATGATGAAAATGATGATGATGGTGCTGATGAGAGACCTCTGAGAAAGCTGCATCTTCATCTGTGAGGTCCGCATCCTTCAGAAAAGACAAAGGGATGAACAAACAGAAAGGAAGAAATGAAATCAAACAACACAATGAGTGGACCTTTACAGTTTGCACCGATGAAAACAAACTTAATGTGGCTTAGAGGTTTATCTTCAGACTTATCGAATCTCATTGAAGCAAATTGCGAAGCCAGACTATAAAACCATGAACGGCTTATTATTCTTTTTTAACTGAGCATTTTGAAAGGCAGAAATGGTTTCATATGTATGAAGTACTGGGAAAGCAAACAGCAGCTCGGAAGTCAAGAAGCTCACCAAGTGATGCAATTCTGCCGTGAGAAATGAAAACGTATTTACAGCTCATTAGAAATTAGACAAATAGAAAACGAGCTTTTACTTGGAACTCATTAGGTAGAGTTTATGCTGGACAGGAAGAGTGCGTGTGAGCACTTGTATGTTTGCATGTATGTTTGTGCCTTTGTTTGTGTGGTTGTTACCTGTCCACACACTGCTGAGGCTGCACTGCTTCCTTCATCCAGCGATGCACTGCCAGAAACATAATGAAAAGAACCTGAAGACTGTGATTTGATTTGGACTTTTGCCATGAAAGTCTGGCGAACCTTTACCATAGACAGAATACAGCTTCTCCATCTGCACTACAGGCCAAACAGCAGTAACTCTGTAGAAAATAGTCATCAACGTCATATTTTTTTTAAAGATAAAAGACAAGGATTTGTGTGTGACAAAATATCTGTGGCATAGAGCCAGTTTAACACAGATTAAGATTATAAACCCTGAAAACCAAGACTAAAAAGTAGTCAACAACCACGGGTGATGAAGAAATTAACGTGTCTGGGAAACTTGCCCCTTGTGTGCGTCTGGACCAGGTTCGAATTAGCTCTATAGGTAGAAATTGAGGATATGTTGGCTCAAAACCAGTAATGCAATAATATCAGGTAACTAAAGTCAAATGGGGAAGTCGTGTGTTGATTTGTATGGAGGGTTTTAATTTATATAAATGTATTTTAATTTATATAACCATTCCTGTGAATTAGGAGGCAGCACTGGCCTAGTGGTAAGGGAATAGGCCCCATAATCAGAAGGCCGTGGGTTCGAGTTACCCTTGAGCAAGGTACCGTCCCCGACACTGCTCCCGGGGCGATGGATATTGCTGCCTACTAGTACACTAGGTGTTTGGGGATAAAATGCAGAAAAGAATTTGCTTGTGGCTCACTGTGTGCTGTGTGTTCCCAATGACAAATAGTCACTTTCACTTATACATATACATCCTAAAACCAGGTTCCAAAACCAGGTTAAAACCAACTCAAACAGACTGATTGGTCTAAAAATGTAACCCATACGTCTGTACGTCAGTACATGCGTCAGTAGTTTAGAAAACCAGTTCAAAGGCCAAAGTTCAAAGAGTGACATCACAAAGAATTCACCCACACACAAGGAGCAAGTGTCTCCAGATACAGGCTAAAACTAAACCTAGACTAAAACCAATTCACAGTGATTAACCATCGGTGCTTTAACTCTTGGCTGGGAAAGTGGACTCCAGTGTTTATCTTGGTGGGAATTTCTGAGCATGAGAAAGTGGGTAGGGGTGTGTACACACTAAACCCAGCGGATTGACCTACAGCTACAAAATCCACGAGATTTCAAACACGCGTGTTTGGGCGTGTGCCAGTATAGGTGCGCATGTTCAAAAATTTTACGGTTACGCAATCGTGTATTTTCACTTACCTCCTAACGGCCTGTGAAGGAGATCTCTGTTTGCTGCTTCCCCCTGAATGACTGAGAAACCTGTTGTTTGAGAAAACATCACAATATCCATGTAATAGTATTTAACATCATGCATTAGGACTTTATTATAACAGCGAACAACGAAAACCAGTAGTACAGCACTATAAGCAGGCTTTCTGAAAAGCATTTAATACAGAACGATGCTGAAATAATGGCACACCCACTGCATCGTGTTTAAGAAACATTAAGGGAAACACCCAAACCTGTGTCAAACGCTTTTTGACAAACCTGGAAGCTGAAAAACATCTCCACAACATGAACTGTTTTGTTTAACAGCATCAAGATGACATTTATCTACCAGTCAATCCTGATCGCACTTTTTTGTTTTGTTTGTTTTTTTCAACCGCTAAGGTTTTGTGGTTAAAAGACTTATGCTTGGAATGAGTTCCAGGCTCATATGAATTGATGGGGATTTTATCTACACGGAGTTAAGTGTTTAAAGGCACAATGTGGATATTAAACATATCATAATAACATTCAATTAAATAGCCTGTCCAATACAAAATGTGATTTAATGGCAATAACAAAAAGCATTCATATAATAATAGATCAAAGGCTGCATTTGTGATTACATTCACTGTCTGGTATTCTCTGCGCTCTGTCCTGTCGGATGTTTTTGCTCACGCTCACCAGATTTGTTTGCCATGCACTCATTTTTCCTGCCTGCTGTCTCTGTTTTATCATTTCTCATGTGTTTCGGTTCCTTGGCAGAGTATTGAGTCGTTTCTCGTTTTGTTATACTCAATACCCCTGGTATATACATCTGTAGTCCGCCCATCATTGAACTCACAGACGGGCCAAAGAAAAAATTCCATAAACACTCATTCACGCTTGTGTAAACACACACACATGCACACACAATGTGTTGCACAGTTTATGAAAGGACTATTGTAGACACAAACATCCCCCATCCCCACCCCAGTCACACAAATAAATATTCCTGTGTACACAGGCTCAGCAACACCATGACTCATAACACACATGCCTACACATACAAGCACACAGACACACACATCACATGCTCATATATATATGTGTGCATGCCCAAACACGTACACACCCAGCACCAACACAAAGACATGAAATAAATGAAAACTGAAACACACACACACAAACGCACACACAAAGGGGTGTAACGATTCAGAGATCATTATCAAAATGAAGTTCAATTTCCAGTACTTTATATGTTAATCGTCTTGATGTGTTATGACTGAGCTGGGAAAGATGACAATCTGTCAATCAAAAGTGATCATAATAGATTACATCACTGTCAGTGGGCAGCAGACCAGGCCCCAAGATTGGAAAAGCCGTGGCTTCGAATCCCAGAAGAGCAGGTTGCCCTGAGCAAGGTACCGTCCCCATCACCGCTCCCCGGGTGCTGGATGTATGTGTGCCCATTGCTGCACGGTGTGTGGGATAAATGCATAGAAAGCCTGTGGTTCCTGTGTCTCTTCCACTGAATCTTTCACTCTATATGTTACGAAATGCCATTCTGAGATTATCGTCGATACTGTCAGTATTTAAAGAACACCAAGCAACTGCATGACGATGAAGTACTAGAGCAGAATCGATCCATTTAAAAGTCCTTTAGTACATTTTGTGTGTGAAACTTATTACATTTAGTACATTCTGTGTGTGAAAATGACAGACGTCCTAAAATTATTGCGACATCCTGGGTATAATAAAACTATATTTAGATTTTTGTGACACCGACCAACCCTACTAAACAGAGTGGGTGACACAGTCCTCTAATAAGCTCCAAAAATGAAAAAAATCACAAACTTATGCAGTGTTTTAAAGAAGTAGCTGCTTCATAATCCACAATCCTTCCCCTTAATGAATTAAATCAGGTCTGCTTCATTAACGTCCAGCACTGGGAACTGGGAAAACCCATGCTTTAGGTAAAACCCAGTCACGTGCATGTGTTCCTGCCCACTTTATGCTAAGAAGTGCCCTAGTTTTATAAGCCGACACTTTAAATCGTTACACCCTACATGCAAGCAGTCACGTATGTACATGTCGACACCTCTCTCTCTTTGGCTGTACCTGTGTGCTCTTCCAGCTGCCCTCCTACGGTGAATTAGACTTTCTGCCCTACAAATTAAGGACCGCCTCCTGATGATATATGGTCATGTAAGCACCAGTTGGGTCCAGGCATGGGTGAAAAGCAGGGAAAGAGGAAAAAAAAAATGCAGTGGAAGATGTAGAAGAAGGAAGGCAAAGGGAAGCATGTAACATTTGTTATTTAGCAGAGGATAAAGCATGAGAAAGTAAGAAAAAGAATAAAAGAAAGACAGAGAGAGAGTGGCAGAGAGGGAGAGAGAGAAAAGAGAGAATGTAGAAATTTCTGCAATGAATGAATGATAAAGCACCGGGAAATGTTCACTGTAAACATTCAAAAAGGGTGTTTGGAGTGTATGTGGGTTTCACCTGTTCTGTTGCTCCTGCTGTAAAAGCTGAACTGCAATCTTTCTCAGGTCTAAAACTTCCTTCAGCTCATCCTCTTCTTCCTCTGCAAGCTGTTCTTTCTCTGATCTGCAAGAATGACAGTGAGGTCTGCAATCCATCTTTAACATCTTGGAGCACACACACGGTTTCACACACGCACACACACACACACACACACACTGCTTTGTGGTCTTAAATGTCTCCCTACTTATGTGGAGAAAAACATGATGTAAGAAAAAAAAATCAGCCATAACATTAAAACCACTGATAGGTGAGGTAAGAAGCATCTTGAAGTTGATGTGAAAAACTGCCAAGCAGGAGGATCTAACTCTGACAAGGGCCGAATGTCTAAAGTCACAGCATATCCAAAGCAGCAGGTCTAGTGGTGTGTTCCCAGAAGGCAGTGGTGAGAACTAGCAAAAAAGGCCCAAGCAAGGGCAACTGTTAAACCCCAGATAAGCTCTTGGTGCACATTAGGAGCAAAGGCTAGCCCGTCTGCCCCCTCACACAAAAGACATATTGTATCACAAATAACTGAAACCAGTGTTTCTGTCAAATGGAAAGTTCCCAGATCATCCATTCACAGAAATAAAAGTTGAATTTCCACGACCTATAATGAATGGAGAACATGGGAAGCATTTGTTCTGAGCAGCTACAGGAATTTAGATAGTAATATAATGGACAAACCCCAACTAAATTTTAAACATACAAACTAAATTCCCTGATATTCCATGACATAAAATTTCTGGACTTTCCATGGCTGGAATAGAGTTTTTCAAATTCTCTTATACTGCGGAAATGTTATGCTCTGTTGTTTCCCAAGGCTGATGCTGGTATGACGGAAATGTCACAACAAACAGTGCATTGCAGCTGCGTTGTGTTTCCGAACATCCCGTTTCAAAACCAGGGCCTTAACTATGTCATAGAGAATAGAGAATACATTTTGTCATATATAAAATCTAATCCATAATTTCACATCATTTTCAACCAGGTTTGTGGCTTTTTTAGTGTCTTTTCTGCTTATTATAGCATATATAGCATCTGTAACTGTCTTTGTCTAAAATGATAGTAAAGAATACTGCTCCCAGGGCAACAGAGGCAAAAAAAAAAGAAAAAAGAAGAAAAAGAATCCCAAACAAACAAGATCCCAAACTTTATATTTACCAGACACTCTTATCCAGAGTGACCCCCATTTCCTATTCCCCATTTCCAGTTGTGCTTCCTAATTCCACTTGACTCTTCATATTTGGTAAGTTAGCTTGATTTGTTCTTACTAGGTGCGCTTGTTACTGGTGTGTTTTTCGGTAGTCTTTGTTTGTTTGTTTGACTGGTTTCACTCTGTACACAGAAACCAGGAAGTAATTAAGGTGTGAATTGGTAGGAGTGGCCTTGTTCCCACTCAGCACTTCAAGAGGGAACAGTCCGATGTAGTAATTTTCAAGGTTCTGTTCACATCCTAACTTAAGTATATATTCTCTATATTCTCTCTCCCTTTATCGTCGGCCACTGTTCCTACAGATACCTGTCCTTATATCTTGTCGACCATACCGGTATGCTTGTAACCATAGAGGGAGAAACCTCAGTAATCTCTCTCAGATTGATCTGTCCCCACAGTCTCTCACTCAGGTCTGCGGGGGATTACGGAACTGTCAATCTTCAATACAGAAAGCCGACTCAATCTCTGGACTAGCATCTCTTCACTCATTCGACTTCATGGCTCTCACAGAAACATGGATCACACCTGAGAACACCGCCACACCTGCAGCGTCCTCTGCCTTCACCTTCTCCCACACCCCATGCCCTGTGGGCAGGAGGGGGGAAAAGGTTTGCTCCTATCACGTAAATGGTGCTTTATGCCTCTCAGTCGATACCACCTCAATATTTCCTCCTTTGAGTTCCATTCTGTTACTATAACCTATCATATTAAGCTTCACATCATTGTCCTCTACCATCCCCCAGGCCTACTTGGCAACCTTGTCGATGAGCTAGATGTCCTCCTAAGCCCGTTCCCGGGCGACAACTCTCCAACGATCTTTCTTGGAGACTTCAACCTACCAGGAGATAAGATCCATACCAGCGGGCTTACGCAGCTTCTTTCATCTTTCGACCCGTCCCTCAGCAAATCTCCTCCTACCCACAAAGCTGGCAACACTCTTGATCTAACGTTCACCAGATCGCTCTCTCTGGGCAACATTCTGTCTACACCTCTACACGTATCTGATCACCATCTCTTATCTTTCAGATTTCTTGCCGGTATGTCGCCCTGTCAACTCGAGGCTCCAGAACAAGCCAGCAGAAATCTCAGCACTCTGTCACTGTCCTCTCTTTCCTCCACAGCTCTTTCGCACGTATCTCCTCCTGCTACAACTACCCCATCTCCTTTTGCTGTCGAACTCAATACTAATGAACTCCTCTCCTCCCTCAGCCATTCAATTGACAAGCTCTGTCCTTTAATTCACAGAACAAGACATGTCTCTCCACGCACCCCGTGGT
The DNA here is from genome assembly GCA_017165825.1 of Hepsetus odoe. Classification (NCBI taxonomy): domain Eukaryota; kingdom Metazoa; phylum Chordata; class Actinopteri; order Characiformes; family Hepsetidae; genus Hepsetus; species Hepsetus odoe. Next base: position 6,565,328 of record CM029371.1, read on the forward strand.
TGTCTGAAGTTCTGCGCAACAACCGTAGAGAACTACGATCAGCTGAAAGGAAGTGGAGGAAATCACGGTGTTCTGAAGATCTTGTCTCATATCATTCTCTTCTCTCCAAATTTGCTACATATCTAACCTCTGCCAAGTCAACGTTCTTCAAAACCAAGTTTTAAGAATCTTCAACTAATCCTCGTAAACTTTTTGTCACTTTCTCATCTCTTCTAAAACCGCCTCATCCTCCTGTTGTCTCAACTCTCTCCCCAGATGACTTTGCTTCATTCTTTGACGAGAAAACTGAGGCAATCAGAAGATCCTTGAAACAGCTCTTCTGGCTGTCACTCATGAACTCCAAGCTGCAAGATCTAACAACCTGTCCTCGGTCTTGATTCTCCTTGACCTCTCGGCGACCTCTGACACAGTGAACCACCGGCTCCTCCTGACCACTCTCTCCAATCCGGGGATTGCTGGTACTGCCTGGCAGTGGTTCTCCTCATACCTACAGGATCGACAGTACCAAGTGTCATGGCAGGGCCATCGGTCCACTCTACGAAATTTGACAACTGACGTTCCCCAAGGATCTTTCCTCGGTTCCCTTCTATTTTCTCTATATACTGGCTCTCTGGGGAAGGTCATACTCGCTCATGGCTTCTCCTATCATTCTTATGCAGACGACACCCAACTTATCCTCTCTTTTCCCTCCTACGATCAACAGGTCTCTACCCGAATCTCTAACTGCCTGGCTGACATCTCTGCATGGATGACAGCTCACCACCTCAAGCTCAACCCTAACAAGACTGAGCTTCTCTACCTGGAAGGCCATCAAACACCGCGACAGGACCTTCAAATCTCCTTTGGCGGTTCGCTTCTCGTCCCATCTAGATCTGCTAGGAATCTCGGTGTCACTTTCGACAACGAGCTCTCCTTCTCCTCCCATGTTCTTAATATTTCTAGGGCCTGCCGACCTGCCATCAAACATTAGAAGAATCCATCCTTTCCTCACCACCCAGGCAACCCAGCTGCTGGTCCAGTCCCTGGTCATCTTGACACTGAACTACTGTAACTCTCTTCTGGCAGGTCTTCCACTGAAGGCAACCAGACCACTACAACTGATTCAAAATGCTGCTGCAAGACTCATCTTCAACCATCCCAAGTTCTCTTCATCCACTCCTCTGCTGCAGGACCTACACTGGCTCCCAGTGGCTGCTCGTATCAGGTTTAGAACTCTAACTCTTGCTTACAAGGCTACTAACAGCCTTGCTCCAACTTACCTGTCTGCTCTAATCAAACACTGTGTCTCTTCTCTTCCTCTCAGACCATCAAGTACTGCTCGTCTTGAACCCCCACCGTTGAAAAATGAGGAAGACATGCATCAAGACTCTTCTCAGTTCTGGCCCCTCAGTGGTGGAACGAACTCCCCCTGATGGTCAGAACTGCTGAGTCCCTTGCTGTCTTCAAACGTCGATTAAAAGAGAAGTTCTGGTTGGGAGAGATGCGTAGGAAAACGTTTAAGAAAGTTTCCGAATGAAAAAATGACAATTCCATTGTGTTTTTTTTCATTGTGCCATGGGACAAACCCCTAAAATTACAGGCAGTGCTCTGATGAAGCTTGATGGCAGCAGTGGTGTTTAAACCAGTAAGTTACTCTGAGGTCTCCTTGGGCAAGGTACAATCCCCATCACTGTTCCGAGGGCACTGGACATGGCACAGGTTGCATTTCGCTGGGATTCTCTGTGTGCTGACAAATGGTCACATTCCATTTTTACTTCAAATTTTTACATAATTCAATTTTGTAAAGCATCATGGATTGAAATAAAGTCCAGAGGAAAGGTGACTGAACCTCACTGGTCCCCTTATAGCCCATCAGTGCAGACAGGCCATGCAACACTAGGAAGTGATGACACATCAGGTTCTTTACGGGTTGTCCCATTTCAACCCCTATCCCATGTAACTCATTTTCAAGGGGAGAGAGGGGCGCTCAAGAACAAGAGGTTGGCCCACAACTCTTCCTCATGTCAACCCGCAGACATTAAAATGACAACAACGGAAACGAGATTTATGAGAATGATAAAAACCTACACTTAAACAACTTAAATCAATAAATCCATTTTGACCAAATTTCAAGAACTTGACTGTCATTGAGGCTAAACCTAAGCTCAAGAGACGTCCTAGCTGATTTTTCCACTGTTGACATTCACATTTCACACCAGGCACTTTGTACAGAGAGTGGGCCATAAAAAAGCAAACGCACAAAAACAATGGCGATGCCAACAGTAATCCTGATTTCGAAGATGGTACTCTTCACAGCTACACCCCCTTCCTTACAAACTCCAGCAAATAACTTCCCAGGCCCCTGGTATCCCTTCTCTGGAAGAAGACTCACAATAAAAAGTGTCCGAAAATTCCACCTAAATTTAAAGGAAAGTCTCCGGTGAATCTGGCTATATTAGTTGTTTTCCAGAAAACAATGCCGTCATATGGGACGTACCACAATCCGGAAACGTTCGGAATCTCCAAACACTCATACATTTTCACTCAAAGGGTGAGGCTCTTGGTGGGGACATCAAAAGTGGGTATTTTGCCTACAGCACACAGATATAATTATTGATTGGACTCCTTGGAAGTATGGGAACTTTTTGAACATTTTGGAATCGTTGCCATTTCCTGCTGGCGGTTGCTTCTGTGGAATACATTCCCAAAACAGTGCCGGAACAGACGCCTAAGACGAAATTGAAAGATCAGATACAGGTATCAGCCTAATTATCTAAAACCTTGTTTTCCAAGTGACTGAAAATTTAAGACTGTAAAACTGTAGATGTGACATTTGTTGTGGCTGTTTTTGCTCCACTAATGTTCCTTATTAGCATAAAATACCTGCACAAGAAATATGCTCTTCTTTGGTGCGTTAGCTGATCTTAAGCCTTGGTCAGCAACTTGCACGTTTTCTGTAACTGGCAAGGATTGTTCATTGACTGCTTTGGAAGTGATTTGCAAGATTTTCTGAGAATGAATTGAAGCTTTAATAAAGCACTAACAATCACTGCAATTCAATGTCTCAGCATCATTTTTTGAGAGGTTTGAGAGTGCCGGATGTGGAACCGGCTATGTTTCACACGGTTTGCAGAAGGACCACAAAACAGGTTTGGTATCTGCTAGAAAATGGAGCATGGATTAGGTGGACACTTGAGGTGAAAAATGAGAAAAATGATGAAGAACAAAGGGGGTGTAAGGTTTTAAAGGAAAGTTCATCTTGTGTCAGAGTCTTGAGTCACATGATCAGCTAAATTGGGGCAGTGGAGTATAAATCTGTCATGACTTTGCTCTAGAAAAGAGCACCTATTTGGGGTTACTATTGTTCACTGACTGCGCACGCACGCACACACACACACACACACACATACACACACACATGAATTTCTTCTACCCAGATTTTACACCCCTGGGTGTGGGCAAAATGACGCAATTCAAAAGATAATTTTTCCAGGTAAAGTGCTACATTTCTAAAGAAGAATGAGTCATTTCATCAGACAAGACCAGTTAGTCTGCCTGCCTCTTTCTGTCTCTCTCACACAGTTATTTTACTTTCACACAAACACACGAATTCTCACACACTCTCATGAACACACACTTCCACACCCTTTCCTTCTGTACCTTTCTCTTTCTTTCTCCCTCTCCCATACAAACATGAATATTTCAAATAACTCCTCACTGCCCTCTAGTGCAAAACTGACTGCTGCAACGTGTGTGAGAGTGAGCATGTGTGTACTGAGTGTCTAACCCGGATTCTTCCTTCCAGTTCTCCTTGTCTTTGCTTTGGTGTGTTTTGAGAACCCTCTCCAGCTCCTAAATAGAAACATAAAGAGAGAGAGAGAGAGAGAGAGAGAGAGAGAGAGAGAGAGAGAGAATATGAATATGCAATTATGAATAAAGATAAAATTTACAGAATCAGAGCAGAAATTGTGTGAACGGGTATTTTCACCTTTATACAGGACACGTAAGGGGTGTTCTGCTGTAGGTCTCCTTCAGAAAGGGCTGCTTCTTCATCTGGGTTTGGGTCAATGAAGTCATATGGGTCCTGATCTGCAGGCAGACACACACACACACACACAACAGAATATGAAGCTTCAAAAACTTTTTAGTTAATGATGATTAAAAAATTGTGTTTTTTTTTTTTACTATTTTTATCATTGTGAAACACAGCACAGCACACAGTGAGCCACATCGAAATTCAACCTCTGCTTTTCACTCGTACAGACTGTTCAGCAGCAGGAGGCACCTATTTAAAATGCCGGGGGAGCAGTGATGGGGACGATACCTTGTTCAAGGGTACCTCAGGGCAAACTATTGGTCTGGAATTCGAACCCACGACTTTCCGATCCTGGGGCCAAGTCCCTAACCACTAATCACTAACCGCTATCCATAAATTAAACTATTTTATCTGTATGATAAGCAGTAACCTACCATTGTTGCTAATATTTAATTAGTTGTTATTACTCTAAAGCTAAAACATATCTGCAGCTTTGCAATGGATTTGTCTTAAATTGTTACAATAATTGGATCACTTTTCTACATTTAGAGGTTGTCAGAACATGCAGCGATTCAAACTTCTGGCTCTCCAACATCTAAAAGTCCCTTCCACACACATTCTACCTTTATTTGAGTCCAGCTTGCAGAGAAGCAAGTGAGCATCAGCCCGTGCTGTCTCAGATACCTGTGAGTGTAGACTGATAGTGTCATCATCAGAGGGCTGGGAAGAGAGAGAGAGAGAGAGAGAGAGAGAGAGAGAGAGAGAATGAGGTCATGAAATAATGATTATTGTGTTGAGTTACCATTACTTTTTATGTGAATAACACACACACACACACACACACACACACACACACACACACATATACACATATATACATATATACATACTCGTACCTCTGTAGTAGACAGTCTCTTGTCACCGTTGTCACTGCCAATACCTGAATCAGGTCCATGATTCTTATTGGGGTAAAAATCCTCCATACTGCACACATATAAACAGATCATATTCAGAAGGTGACAAAAACAAAGAGATATTAAAAATAAAAAGAAAAGATTTTAATGAAAGTGCATAAACACATTCACCGCAAACGGATTTTCCTTTGTTTAAATAATATCACTAATAATAACACCAGTAACGCACTACCTGGCCAAAAACAAAAAAGCAAAAAAAAAAAAAAAAAGCTTAATGTAACATTTATCTCCATCCAGAGTTTAATAAATCTCTCATCAAGATCTTTTCTAATGATGTGAAACTCTCACTGGCCAGTGGAGGTCAATGAGCAGTGCAGTGACATGAGCCCTGTTCAGCTAATCTAACACTGCATTCTGCATCATGTGAAGTGATCCCACTTTGCATCCCAGGAGGCCATGGCTTATACCAGGAGTTGAGGGGGAAACTGAGTCAGGTACTGAATTTCCTTATGTTGTGAAGTGCCACAACTGATGGTAAGGCACCACATGGTCAGAAAAAGACAACTGGTGATTAATCATGACAGCCAGGTGTTTCACCAGGTTTCTCAAGGAGATGAAAAGATGATATTTCGATTTATATGACAATAAGGTGGATTTGCTGGGATGACCAGTAGTGCAATCTTAGAGACACTATGCTAATCTTCATCTGCGTGGAGATGTCAGATTGACAGGCTGAGATACATGCCAACAAAGCAGTGTTATGGTAGGTATAGCTGTGTATTGTCTGCATAGCAGTGATAAGAAAAGCCATGGGAGCAGATAAGTGAGCCCAAAGAGGTTGTGTAAACTGCAAAGAGAAGGAGCCCAAGCACAGAGCCTTGGGGTACCCCTGCAGAGAGACGATGAAAAGGAAAGAATTTGTCCTTGTAATGTCACCATTGCGACGGGTGAAAATTATGTCTCATGCTCCATGCTCATGTACCTTTTCACAATTTCACCCGCATGAATCCTGGCATTGTCATCTTTGAAAACGTCAGCACCATCAGTGAAGTGGAAAAACCTGATCACTCAGTATTTTCAGGTAGTCAGTTTTCTGGGCACATAACATAACTGAACCATGACTTGACCAACTGAAGCATGTCCAGATTGCATCACTGATTTGAAGCATCTGATCTGATCTGAGAATGAATTGAAGCTTTAATAAAACACTAACAATCACTGCAATTCAATGTCTCAGCATCATTTTTTGAGAGGTTTTAGAGTGCCAGATGTGGAACCAGCTATGTTTCACAAGGTTTGCCACATCATTGCCCTTTAGGCTTGTATAGTTGGCACTAGGTATGATGGGTTCAACACTCCCCCCCACCCCATACCCTGATGTGCCTGAATGATGGGTACAGGATAAATCTGGATTCAACAGACCGCATAGCCTTTTTCCATTCCAGTCCCGTCTTCAGGCTGTCTAGCAAACTGAAGCCTATTAAGTTCAGATTAGCATCACTAATAAGTGTTTTCTTTTAAAGCTAAACAGCTGTTTAGTCCTGATAACTTGAATTCTCTATGCATTCAGTGTAGAAATGCTATAACTGCTAAACACAGCTGTGAGTTCTACTGATTTTTTTTTGCGTTTTTACACCAAATGTTTAAATGATATCCGATTGTGATCATTCGTTTTTTTCCCTCAACGCAGTTCTTCCTCAAAGATGATGGTTCAGCATTATCCTTCCAAACCTTTATGTCCTTAAGGCAATTATAGTACTTCCAGGAATCAGCTTCGTTGTTCTCTTTTCCATTAATTTGAATATATTGTCACTGCTGGAACAAAACCTTGGGATTCCCCTTTTTGTAAAAATGATATTTCATATTATAAATAGTTTTTTGATATTACAAATGATACATTTCATGACAAAAAGATCCATGAAAATGATCCAAAGTTGCTTAGAAGAAATATTTTAAGAAGAAAATTGAATAAGATCACGAGGAGGGTTTTTTGGCTTCCCTTCATTAGAAGACGTTTGTTCCAAAGGTGAGAAAATATTCACTCTCAGTGCAATGAAAGAGTTAAAATGTAGCTTTTATGATATTTCTCTTCATTCAGATGCTGTGTGAGTGGCTGCAGGAACACAAAACATGTTGGCACCTGTCTGTGAGCTGCTGTGGTAAACATCGCTTGCCCAGCGTGGGGAGGTCAAGGGAGTCTGGCTTTTTATCCAGCCGACATGCCTGCATGTTTAAATACTTAAAGATATGAATCTTCCCCTTCAGACAAATCTGCAAGCACAAGAGAACACAAAAAGATAAAATCTTTGAACATTCAGTTCATGACGAATTCAATCCAAAAAAAAAAAAAAGAATCACTGGAAAATCACTCTGAACAGTAGATGAATGTAGACACTTTAATGCCCACCAAGCTAACCAACAGTTATGCTTAAAAGTGAGTCTCTTGAATGGATCTGGTCGAACCCAATAGGCTAAAATCTCAAATCTTACAACAACAGCTCTGAGGGAGGGGTTTGTAATAAAGAGGCAAGTGTGCAATGTTCTTGTAAATGTGAGAAACATCAGAAACAACCTGGTTTCTGCATGATCTTTTTAAATTGTTGCATCTACTTCCTATTAAATTACATTAACATTATTACATTACAGAACAAAGCAGAAATCAGGGTGGAGGCCTGATGTGAAGATTGACAAAAAAAGACCTCTAGATGGCGCCAAAACATACAATTTGAGGTACAAAGCTGGAGCAGATTGCAGAGTTGAAAAGTGCACACTCAGCTTAGTCTCAAGTGTAACATTTAATTAGCTTCTGTGTGGAAAACACCCAATTAAAATAGTTTCTCCATTACTCCACAATGTGTTCACTGTGTTCTTCTTTTTTAGTAGCTTTGCACTGGAGATAGTAGTGTAATTCATAAAACACAATAATGTGTATAAAAGAATGCTCATAAACCACACACACACACATACACGCACACACGCACGCATGCACACACACCTGTGCAGGAGGAGACTGCATGGGGTTGTTGTCAAGGATGATGTGCTGGAGCTGGCTGAGCTTACGATAAGACAGAGGGATTTCAGTGATTTTATTACAGGAGAAATCCAACCTGATCAATGGCAGATCAGATAACTCTATATGAAAGAGAGAGAGAGAGAGAGATAGAGAGAGAGATAGAGAGAGAGAGAGAGAGAGAGAGAGAGAGAGAGGGAGAGAGAGATAGAGAGAGAGACATCCATCATTCTCCTAAAAGGAAGTAAAACCCTTGCAATGTATATTTAATGAGCACTGCAATAAGACTCTGTAGGAAAACCTCTAAGGATTAACAGGTTAAACTTTATGAGACTAAAAATAGTTTGAGAAGGTCCAACTTCACAGAATTACTTATACTGGGACTATTCTTAAAAACTGTAACAATTAGTAAGGATTTGCATACATCCATCCGTCTGTCTATATAATGTGTAATTGTCTCGTACCTACACAAGCTTAAGCACTAGTATCTTTAGTATTAACACAGTCGTACCTTTACCGGACACAGTGAACTGTCCAACTACTGCAAAATGCTTTTGTTCAAACTAAAGAGCTTATAGAAAAAAAAGGAATTGGTTTCAACCCCAACCGAACATCTTCCCAATCTCAGTCACAGAAACATTTTTTGCATTCATTTCCTTTTTTTTTATTCGGACAGTAATCTGACCGTTCTGCTATTTCCTTTATCTCCGTCTTTTTTTTTCTTCATTTTTGACGGTGTGTGTGCATGCTGTTGTCTGAGAGTCCACTGTAACTGCTAATGCTTTATCAACGTGAAACCTTTGCAATGTAGGCTTCTCAAAATTTTACACTTAAAATGATACAACTTACACTAATACACTGCAGGCTATGAAATGCAATCATCATCATTTAGGAATAGAGTCCAGGTTGTCCCTACCATTGAAATTGTAAGACATCACAAGTACATTAACACAATATAGGAAAAAGGTGTAAGTGTGTGTGTGTGTGTGTGTGTGTGTGTGTGTGTACAGACCATCAGGTAGGACTTGTAGGCAGTTTCTCCTTATGTTGAGTTCTCGTAAGGCGAGAAGTTTCCCCATCTGAGTAGGAAGCACCTGAATTTCATTACAACTGATGTCCTGCACACATAAACACACAATAATGACTTCCTCCTGGATGGATCATCACATTTATAAAATGTAACATAACAGGAATTTTCTTTCACACACACACACACACACACACACACACACACACAAACACACAAACACTCTAACCAATTCCATGAGGTCTTTGGCCTTGCCAATCTCATCAGGAACAGACACCAGTTTGTTGTTGCTGACCACCAGGACTCGAAGAGGAAGGTTAAAGAGAAATTTGGGCAGGACAGACAGCTGATTCCGGCTGAAAAACATCAAAACGTATCACACTTAAGGTTGTTTAATTTTCCAGAAACTTCCAAATGAAACAATCAACTGATCAAAGCACTACACCTTTGACCCTTAATTGTGATGTCATCAATTAGACTTTTAAAAAGGCTGTCAGTACATGCTTTGAAAAACAGTCGAGAAAGAGGAAATGTTACATACATGGGGACAGATCTATAATGATTTGAGGTTCTGTGTCAGCGATTGTCAGAAATAAAGGGATAGAAGGAAGAAAGGATTCTACATATCAAGAGATCCTAAACGACAAAATATATATTTTTTTAAATGGTCATCACTTCCCCAGATTTTAATATTATTATGTATTTATAATAATATTTACCTCCTTACTTTTGAAATCTTGTGTGTGTGTGTGTCTGTGTCTCAGTCTGCTGAAACCTGTTGAATGTCACTGATGTCTAAAATGATTTTGAATGTGTTTCCACCATGGTTTTGAAACCTGATTCATTATTTGTTCACCTTTTAAGAAGCAGAAGAAGTTTTAACATTAAGCTCACTATCTATGTTTACACACACACACACAAACAACAGACAATAAAGCTTCAAAACTATTTAGTTTTCAATGAGAATACATCAGCGGGGTGACTTACCTGATGTTGAGGTACGTGAGCATCTGTAAGTTGACGATTGCCTCTGGAATCACCTTGATGCAGTTGTGATAAAGGTTTAGCGACTCCAGTGGAGCAAACATACACACTTCAGGAGGGATCTCTCCAAAACGGTTCTTGGACAGATCTGAGAGTAAACATGCATAGAATATGGAAAATTAGTGTCTGAATGCCAGAGGTTATTCTACGTCATGGATTGAGCAAGCGCTTCATTCTGGGAACTTGTTTCTAGTCCTGTCCTAACTTACGCAGTGAGTCACAGGTGTGTACAGTTGAGTGGCATTATTAGACTGTGTAGGTGAATTAAGTGAGACTGATGTTCTTAGCATCAAACTCATTATTTGATCATATATATTGGTGTTATTTCCATCCATCCATCTATCCATTCATCCGTCCATCACCTAAGCTGCTTATCTTAACCAGGTTCATGGAGGGGCTGGTGTAAACTCCTCACATACAGAACCCAGGGCACCAAAACAAAATGCTTCCTCTGCATTTAATCCATATCCTCCATATCCAGCACCTAGGCATCAGTGATTGTGACAGTACCTTCAAGGGTACCTAAGGGCAAACTACTAGGCCTCTACTGCCACCATACTGTAAAATACACCCAAACTGTAAACACTAACACACTAATGCACACAGAAGGCACATAATAATCTGTTCTTTTTTCTTCCAATTCTAGTCAATCACAAATGTTTCCTAAAGTTTTTTTTTTCACTTTTCTCAGCAAGCGGAACACCTACTTCCCAGTTTTCATACACCAGACCTGGCAAAGCATGTTGTCTGGCCAACCCTAAAATAGATACTTGCTATTTCTAACCAGGAATCGAAGGCTCGTGGTCATAAAGACATGCAGCAATTCAGACCTCAAATGTCTTCTATTATATGTGCATATATATGTACGCATGCAAGTTCTTTATTATATTATATACAGTACTGTGCAAATGTTTTAGGCAGGTATGGAAAAAATGAAATCAAATCAATATTCGGTGTTACTACCTTTTGCCTTCAAACCAGCATCAGTTCTTCTGGCCCCCACAGAGCCCTGATCTCAACATCATCCAGTGTGTCTGGATTACATGAAGAGACAGAAGGATGTGAGGAAGCCTACATCCACAGAAGATCTGTGGTTAGTTCTCCAAGATGTTTGGAACAACCTACCAGCCGAGTTCCTTCAAAAACTGTGTGCAAGTGTACCTAGAAGAACTGATGCTGTTTTGAAGGCAAAGGGTGGTCACACCAAGTATTGATTTGATGTAGATTTCTCTTTTGTTCATTCACTGCATTTTCTTGATTGATGAAAATAAATGATTAACACTTCCATTTCTGAAAACATTCTTTGTTTACAGCATTTTTTCCCACACCTGCCTAAAACCTGCACAGTACTGTGTATATATATATATATATATATATATTTTTTTTTTTACCTCTACACAAGAAAGGATCAACTCATACTCTTTTTGGCTATTCAGCTCCTATACTCTTTAAATATGTGTTCTTAAATATGTGAAAGTGTTCTTATTTGGTGTTTAGTGTTCAGGCTGTTCTTATTTTTGGTTCCTCAATGCCAAATACTATAGAGCAGGGCATACCTCTCCACCTTCAAAAAGCTCTTAAAGACTCATCTCCTCTGAGAACAGCTCCTCTCTTAAAGACTCTATAACTCTAACACAACAAACTTACAATTACTCACCTGTTCAGATCATACTCTTTACTTTTCAAAATGTTAATTTAATTTCTGAAGCAAATGTTGCTCTAAAGCTTTTACTGCACTGTAGCTTGAATGTTGCCCCTTTGGGCAAACGTGTCTGCTGAAAAAATTTAATGTGAATGTAAATGTAAATGTAAATAAAAAAGGCAGCCGTTAACCTTTCAGAAACGAAAGATGTGCCTCTATACCACGGCTGATTAAAGTGTGTTCACAGCCATGCTGGCTGAAACCCAGCATTTTTAAAAAACCAGTGTGTGCACTGTTCTGGCTAAATAAACATGAAACACAGCAGCACAGTGCTGCTAGCCAAAATCTTTGCCTTTTACATTTTTTACACAAAAAAAGAAAATCAAAACATCCATTGGTAACTGGCTGTTTAGCACAATGATCAGTGCAACATCACACAATAGCATTTCCCTTAAACGCTGCAGAACAGGTGCAGCAGCATTAAAAAGCAGGCGATTCGATGCTGTGGTATAATAAAGACAATAAATACAACATTCTTTTTCCTTTTTTAAAATGTCATGCAATCAAAAAACACTTAAGCAAGTCTGTTGAGATTACTTGGTTTGAGAAAAGTGTGTAATGACTGAAGCCTTGAGTGCAAACTGATGGAACTGTAGTTTCCATGACTTGTAAGAAACTAGTGACTCATGACTAGTGTTTTCATCACACTCTATTTCTCTATTATTTACTCTTATCTTAAGTATTACCAAAGAAATTACTGGTTTCACTTGCTGGACTGAAGTGCAAGTATGGAGGTTCCAGTATGTTAAAGGAATTTATAAAGAGACAGACTGATGGGACAAAGTTAAAAAAAAAAGGAAAAAATGATGAACAAAGATATGAGATTATATAAGATATATAGAGATATAAATCAGAAAGAGTTCTGTGTGGGAATTATTTTATCTACAACACATTTCACATTTTTGTGTTTTTCATGTCAATGATATGATAATAAACTAGACCAAGACCAGCAGCTGGACACCTATGGAGTCATACCTTTTGTGTCTCAACTCTATACACGTCTCAATTCAAGTAGACACACACACACACACACTAGCACTACAGATCAAAGGACTACTTTCTATGAAACACGCTTTACACTCAAATCCACAGAATTATTACAGTTTAAGGATCAGGGCCCCCAGCTTCAGGCCTGCACCTCCCACCACTAACCTATATACACATGTAAAAAACTATGAGTGTGTGTGTGTGTGTGTGTGTGAGCTTGAGTGTGTATGAAAGCCAAGGAGATTGGTTGGGGGAATCGTTTGGCTCAAGATGAAAAGAAGAATTTGGAAAACACTCAGAGGGACTGAAAACTGACTTAAGAGCACAAATGCATGGGTGAATGACAATAGAAAGCTCAGGCAGCTACCATTAAAAACAGGTATAAGGTTGCAGGTAAAATCAAGAGCAAGCAAGTCAAAAGATATAAGCTAAGCTAAAAGTTTAAATGCAGAAACAGAATTTAATAAATTAATTTTACACTCGTTTTCAGAAATTGATCATGTCTGGGGAACTTCATATGTTACTATACACAACATTTTTTAAAATCTCATTCAATTCAGTTCAATTCAAGCAGTTTATTTGTTAATTACACCATTCTAAAGTACAACCTGCAGTGAAATGTCTCCCTGAAACATTCTGCAATGGTATCAAATAAAAAAAAATTCTGCATACGTCACGTGTTCCCTGACTGGGCACACCTGGTACCTCATTCGGATTAAGGTGTGCCAGAATCCCAGAGTCAGAGCAGAGCATCGGTCATTCTGATTCCATGTTTGGTTCATGTGTGTGATTACCACAGTTGTCTAATGTCTGTACATTTATGTTTATGTCTAATAAACCCCAGGTCCTGAATCCCGACCGTCGCAACATAACAGAATAGATGATGAAACGTAATAGAAATGAAATAAAATAACAACTACATTTTTTAACTCGAGATAAAAAGTGAATGTAAAATACAGGAAAAGGGGGGAAAAAACAGAAAATATGTAAAAGTGTAAATATGAATGTAGAATTCACAGCACTATAAATGTAACTATAATTAAACCAGATATAGGAGTAGATGTTTGTATGAAGGTCTTGGGTTCGATTCCCAGGTGGGACGGTCCGGGTCCTTTCTGTGTGGAGTTTGCATGTTCTCCCCGTGTCTATCTGGTTTCCTCCCACCATCCCAAAACCAGCTGGAAAGGTGGATTGGAGGTGTTAAATTGCACGTTAGTGTAAATGTGTGTGTGTGTGTGTGTGTGTGTGTGTGTGCCCTGCGATGGACTGGTGACCTGTCCAGGGTGTTTCCCCACCTGTGAGAGCTGGGACCCTGTTTAGGATAAGGAGGTTGGAAAGCAGTCTGCTTGGAATTACTTATCAGTCAAGCATGAAAGGGGAAATTCTGGTCTTCTGGGTCAGAAGATCGAGCTTCGAAAATAATTGATAGAAAATGAAAAATCTCTTTTTATTAATGTATCAGAAATGATCCCCGGGTGTTCAGCCCCATTGCGATTATGAGGTCTGAATTCTTTCATTTTTGTTCATTTGTTCATTTGTGCACATAACAGTAAACAATAGCATCTTCTTTAGTCTGTCTATTTTTACACAAAAGAACAGATTTAACAGTTACGTTTAAATCAGTTTGTATTTCTGAATCTCATTCTCTCTTACCATCTCATTCTATTCTTTCAAGCTCAACCATGCTGGTGAAACTGTATAAATCGGTGCCATACTCTGAATGAAATATTCAAAGAGAAACCCATCAACAGGGTCTCTCACTCAAACACACACACACACACACACACACACACACACACACAAAATTACATGTAGGAGGAAATGTGTGGCCCAGATTCCAAAGAACGTCGTCTTTTCTTTTGACCACATTTTAATCTGGCTGTCTCAGGAGAGGTTTATTCAGAATATATATTCTAAAGTTGTGTGTGATTAGTACTTCAGTACTAATGAGTACTAGTTCCATTTTTTTACACAAAAAACCCAAGTCAGAAGTGCAGAAGCAACTGAACATTTAATTCAGTGGATGACTATCCAATCAATAAGATGTTTAGGCAACTGCATTCTGTATAAAATCACAGAAAACTATAACCAATGATGCCTCGATCAGTCACCAGAAATCAGCATCAACATACAACAAACATCAGGAGAGAAGGAGGAGAAAAACAATAATCATCTTTGTCAAAATGAGCGAGTGATGGAGTGAGTGTCTGAGAGAGCAAGCAAATGAGAGAGACGGTGGGAGTGAATGAGTGAGTGAGTGATAGAGTGAGTGTCTGAGTGAGCCAGTGAGTGATTAAGTGAGTGTCTGAGAGAGCAAGCAAATGAGAGGGAGAGAGAGAGTGTGAGTGATAGAGTGAGTGAGCGAGTGAGTGAGTGTCTGAGAGAGCAAAGAAATGAGAGAGTGTGAATGAATGAGTGAGTGAGAGTCTGAGTGAGCGAGTGATAGAGTGAGTATCTGAGTGAGCGAGTGAGTGAGTGATTAAGTGAGTGTCAGAGAGCAAGCAAATGAGAGAGAGAATGTGAGTGAATGAGTGAGTGAGTGATAGAGTGAGTGACTAAGTGAGCAAGCAAATGAGAGAGAGTGAGTGAGTGAATGAGTGAGTGAGTGATAGAGTGAGTGACTGAGTGAGCAAGCAAATGAGAGAGAGTGAGTGAGTGAGTGAGTGAGAGTCTGAGTGAGTGATTGAGTTTCTGAGTGAGCAGGCAAATGAGAGAGAGAGAGAGAGAGAGAGAGAGAGTGTGAGTGAACGAGTGAGTGAGAATACAGTGAAATGTTTGCACTGGGATTTGGAAGTCGTAAGCATAAGACATGCCATTAATCCTTTCCTTTGTTATTGTTTTATTTTTAATGAGCTTCTTTTTAATGGCTAAGAGAACCAAAAACCCATATTCAGTCTCTACCCCAATAAATGCATGCACACACACACACACAAACACACACAAACACACACACACACACACAACCAGAGAGGATTCCTCTACTTCCTCTATCAAACAATCCCCCCTTCATATCTAATAATCACCCCTAACAGGCAGAGTGAGTCACACAGCACACACACAGACCTTTGCTTCTCCATATATTGAGTCTAATGCCTAATGGACTCAAATAAGACGCCATTCTAACCATTTACACAGAGATCTGTCTTCAGACTGTAGTGTGTGTGTTAATGTATGTGTGTCCTCAAGGTCACAGAAAAGTTCAGGAAATATCAGCAGGTTTCCGTAATGTCTATATCAGAGAGTTATGGATCATGTTTCACACACACACACACACACACACACACACACACACACACACACACACACACACACACACACACACACACACAGACACACAGTGTGGCAATACTGAATGTGTGATCTAATTATCTCTTTGTGGGAACAATACAGAAATACAGGAATTCAGGAATAAATCTGGTCCATTAGAAAGCTCCACACAGAACAAAAATTGACACTTGATCTCAAAACAAAATAATAATGATATTAACACTGAACACTGAACAGTATTAACACTGAGCAGCTTTTGATGTTTATGCTGCAGTTCTAATACAAAACACATGAAAAAAGAGACGGATGCCAAAGAGATGTAAAACATATGTTTATAGTTGGTAGTGCAAACCACAGATACACATTATCAGAATTCCTGAGCCACACACACACACAGACACACACCATCACAACCCACTCACACACCCACTCACTCACAGAAGGTGGGCAGAAGGTGCGGGAGCTCATGAGCTCGCAGTGAGGTGCCTCTCAAGGTGTCTGAATTTAATTGGCCTAGTGGGATCCTTGTGTTACCATGGAAACCAATGATTAATCAAAGGAGAATGAAAAGGTAATTACAGAGAGAAAGTATTACAGACGTGATACACACACACACACACACACGAATAAAATAACACACACAGGGGAATAAAATATCAAGCTAACCTTTAAACTCCCATTCAAGTAAAGTGACAGTGGGAGTGTGACAGTGTAAAATTTCAGTGTAGATTACGAGGTGAGTTTAAATGTTTCAGTGTGTGGGTGGGATGGGAAATATGTCATGAACTGCAAAATGCCACACAAACTAACATCTTTTAGGATCCTTTTTATATATGTTGCGGGTGACGTATATATTGATGAATGGGAGAAAAGACAGTCCAGTATTAGAAATATTGCTGATAATGAAACTTTCAGTCTAAGTAATCTTTCCTGTTTTTTTTTCATTTTTCCTTTTTTTACTTTGTAGAAATGCACTTTAGTAACTAGACCTTTTAAAAAGACCTTTTCTTAACCACTGCTGGTGATGAACTAAGAAGCTTTAGCGTTGTCACTTTAATGCGTTAATTCAATAAAATGCCACAGTGTGCATGTCCAAGATGGTCACAGGAAAATAGAATCAACATGTGGAGCTTTCTGTGTGCCTTCACTACATTAAAGAAGCTCCAGGCTGTCTTTATCGCAGCACACACTCTGATAGTTTATTGAATAGTTTATATATGCAAAAGGAACTCACAGTGAAATGAGATAACGCAAAAAATAAAATAAAATAATAATAATATTGTTATTATTACTATTATTATTGTTATTATTATCATTAACAACAACAACAATAATAATAATAATGCTTTAATTGCAATACCAATAAAATGTGATACATAGACTCAATCAGTCTGTCACTTTTCTAAAACATTCGAGAGCAAGACACCAGACAGACATGAGAACTGGAACAGAAACTTGTGGATTATAAATAACAGAAACTCTTCAGGGAAGGAAGGACGTCTCTGAGTATGTGAGGGCAAATGAAAAACGGATGCATCTACAAAAAGAAATGTAATTCTCAAGTCGTTTACTTTTCAGAAAAAGCCTCCTAAATTGTGTCTATTAGAGAAATAAAAGGAGACTTTTTTCCCTTTTGAGGGTATACTGAGTATCCTCTGCACTGTTTTCATGTAAAAAAAAAAACATGTAACACACCACACCAAATTCAAACCTCAGAAAGATATAAAGATCCCATCTAAAGATAAGATAAAATAGTGCCAGACCAGACAGTCCATTTTCAAGTCCATCTCGTTTTGTGCTTTTCTGCTGTGGGGGAAGGGCAGTGCTGCTTCAGGGAGCTCTAACGAGGCTGAAATAGGATGAATAAGAGGTTAATTTAGTCCATCTCTCTGTAATACCCTCACTCAACACCATATGGTGTCAAAACAATAGGCCGAAAAGAGGGGCTGAGAGCAACAGTGGGACAGGGAGACAGCAAGGGCTTTACTTCAGTTAATCAAGATAGGAAACCTTTACTGGTCCAGTAAGATATCGCCACCAATGACGGACTCTTTCCATTTCTTATCCCTGAATAATGTTGATTATTAATCAATAAAATAACAGATAGCTCATTGATGCTCATTATTATATATTATTATATCTCACTAGCTAAAGAAAACACAGAAAGACAGACTGATGTGGAGAGAGAGAGAGCATTTTTCTTTTTTTTTTCTTTCGTAAGTATCCCAGTTTTCCCCCAGAAAATTTAAGCCTGGCTTTTGTGATACAGCCGATGGAGTCCAGAGTAAAAGCTTAACTACGTACAGTCACGGACACCAATTAAATCAACACTGTAAACAATGGATCATTTCATTTATCTCCATCAGGAGTTTTGTTTAGCAGTGGCAGAAGAAGCTTTACCCATCAGTGTTTGTCAACTCATCCCCTGCCAGTACTCACCCCACCAAAGCTCTTATCGTAAATTCAAACTCTCAAAAATGTCATTCTTATTTACAGCTTTCCAGTTTCACATAACCAGTATAATAATTTTATACAGTCGTTTATGATTAAAACTTGTTTCATTTCCTTGAAACCATTATGTGATCTTGCTCTTGAAGCTGAATTGTAGTTCCCTGCGGTGGACGAGGGAGGGTACAGCTAATGTTGGTGTAAATGCTCAAACGCAGCCGTCTGAGCTAAAGCTCCCGCCCGGAAACACACGTACAGATGAGAACTTACAAGGCAAACAGTGCAGAAAAGTAGGTCAGCAATACGTAGAGCAAGAGGAGATTAGAAAATAAGGAAAGTATAGGAAAAACACCCTCACAAAGCTCAAAGCTCCATAGCTAATGTTCAATTTCCCGCTATCTCACTCTTTCCATCTCTCTCCCCATACACCCTCACATAGCTCTTCTGGGCCTTCTCCCCAATTCACCTCCCACACACACACACACACACACACACACAGCGCATCGCCATGACGAGTGATTAGATGATTTACATGTCATAATTGAACAAACAAGAAATGTTCATCTCAAAAATGCAAAACAGGAAAAGCGTGTCTAACGGAACAGAGCTTTATCACAGAGTCACATGTAGAATACAGAGAGAGAGAGAGAGAGAGAGAGAGAGAGAGAGAGAGAGAGAGAGAGAGAGAGATGGACCTTGACACCTGACACACTCTGTTACACACAACCGATTAAAAAAAGTTTCACACAACCACCATAAATTGCACCTACCTGTCTCCACAGAGGACATTACATAACTTTTAGCCTACAAGTTATGTAACATTAGCAATAGTTACACTGACACAGTAACAAGCTGCCTGCACATAACAAGTGTGCTGGTCTACATCATCCAGAACTGGCAATGCCAATATCTGTGGGTATAAAAATGCCATTTAATGCAAATCCTCCAGTGGTGGAACCTCAGCATCCAATGGGATCCATTTTGATAATAAAGTAAGATATGTTTATACAAAATAACAACTGCACAAAAAGTGAAGGTCAATGATTCACCATCATGTAAAGAATGAGTTTTCGGCGTATTTGTACATTTTAATCATCGGATTTGACAATGCAGTCACTCGTTTCCAAAATTATTTGCGTTGTATAAAAGCAGTGGCTGGAAAGGAGTAGTTTTCTAACGCGTGAGGAAAAAGTGAATGAAAACGCTCGACTCACTAACGATGTCTGAAAACACTCCCATCTCTTCTCAATTCTCACACTCATTCGACAAGATGATGACAGCAAACCATATTAAATCATCACCTTTTGCTTCTGGGATATAAACTGACACCTTGTTCCTGTGTCTATATTTGTGTGAGAGTGTGGGGTGTGTGTCAATGAGCGAGAGAGTGAGAGAGAGAGAGAGAGAGAGAGAGAGAGAGAGAGAGAGAGAGAGAGTGCAAGACAGACTCTTCAAACGATCAACCACAACCTCACAGGTGAGTAACACTGAACATCTCATTAGAGTGGTATCTGTCAGGGGTGGAAGATAACAAGCAGCCATTTAAAAGTCAGGTCTTGAAGTGTTGGAAGCTGGAAAATGGGCGAGTGTAAGGAACTGAACAAATCTGACAACAGCCAGACTGTGATGGTTTGATGGGTCACAACATCTCCAAAGCTGTAGGTCTGCAGAAAAAAAGAAATCCAAAGAAGCACAAGAGCAGGTTCATGGGGGACCAGTGATGTAGTGATGCATGTGGGGAGTAAACTCATTTGTCTGAAAAGAACAAATATGGCATCACAGCTCGCTGCATGTGGGACTGTGCAGCGGCAGATCGGTCACAGTGCCCATTCTGACCGCAGGGCACGTGGAAGCTTCGAGTGTCTTTTTATGTTTGTATTTTTTGTCTTACATGCTGTACGGCGCTGAGTCGACAAGAGATGTGTGTAATAAATGTTACGAACCTACCTGGTTATTTACTCTGAAGCGGAATTAAAACTATGTAGAGGCCAGATTCTCTCCTTCAAAAACTATTTCTGTACTTGCTTCTTGCTTTCATCCTGGGGGAATATTTTATTACATGTAGGATTTTATTACATATTGAATTTCATGCAAAGCAGACGATGGAAGGACCAGAGAGACAGCGTGAGTGAGAGAGAGAGAGAGAGAGAGAGAGAGAGAGAGAGAGAGAGAGAGAGAAATGAAGTAGAAGAGAGCAGGATAAAAGCCTGTCAACGTGTTGCTTCTGATCGATGTACTGGATGTTATGATGTTGCAATGCCTGAGTTAAAAGCAAGTTTTAAAATAACAGAAATTATTATTTTTTATAATTATAATATAGAACAAAATCTATTCTAATGTTACATACCGTATATACATTAACATTATTGTAAAATATAATATAGATTGAATTGCATATATACACTACAATACATAAATAATTATATAATTTGGTAGCGTATACCAAATATTCTATTAGATATAACGTATAATTAATAATTGATATTAATCGAGAATTTTGTCCTTGTTGTTTTGATTGATTGTTGGGGAGCTGCTGGCATAAACACTAAGAATCAAGTCAGATACGAATCAATTAACAACAGAAACCTCAGCAGAGGAACACACACACACACACACACACACACACACACACACACACACACACAAGCAGAGTGTGTCTGCTTGTCACTCGGAATCAGGTCCTGTATCACTCTCTGTCCTTTCCCACTACAATCCTGCTTCAAGCTCTGTCACTTTCACTCCCTATCCCTCAACATCTCTTTACCCCTCCTCTCCTTCCCTTCATCTCAGCTTGTTCTCCCAGCTCTTTTTGTCTCTCTTGTCTTTCTCTCTCCCTGTCCAGCGCCAGAAGCAGATACTCCAGTCTATACTGAACACGATCGGTGTTTTTGGCTATATTTAGTGTCTAAGCCCAGCTTAGAGGGTTCAGAATGATATATAGCGTAGTTTTTGCTTCGCAGTACCGATTTCAGAATAAATAATCTATACGACTCATAATCCAGACAACCTAACTGACAGACATGTCCATGAGACTGCAGACACTTCTGTTTCTGTATTCCTGTGAATTTTCCAAAGTAGGTTAAGACAGTTTGAAAACGTCTTTACATTTTTCCGTCTAAGAGAACTCCATTAAATATGGTACCTGAGTGTGCATAACAAAATGTAACAAAAACCACTTATCATTACCAATGCTCTGACCTTTTCTTCCTCGTTCATGCAATCGTTTAATGAAAGTCCATTTTAGTCACGCTCTCATTTTTTATTCTCTAAACTTTCTCAAAATCCAATTTATTGTGCCTCTATCACACAGTCTTGCCCTTGCTGTGTATGTAAAGCATGGAGTTTTAAAGTCAGGGATAAAGTGCTTTAAAAAAAAACCAAAAACAATATATTCCACATATCGGTTTCATGGCCATTATCGATTTTTCCTGAACCTATGAATGATCCCAGCCAAACTAATACAGTCGTCAATGCATCAATTTACACACCACGGGTTTCTAACCACCACATAGTGGTGTCATTTTGAACACAGCCCAAGCCCAGCTCTGTCATCCGTGTTACAACAGCTAGGCCTAAAGAGCAGATCTGCCCTATTTATCCATTTCTCCCACCATCTCCTGATGACTTTGAAAGTTTGGGGACTTTGCAAAATCCTCCGAGAAAAATATATCTATCCATCACACTCAAAAAAACGCTCTACCCAACAGCAAGCACTGCAAATCGGGCAGAGCTTCAGTATTCAGCGACCTAAATTAGACTCCCAAAACAAACACACACACACACATATAGAGTTTATCATGAGCTTGCCATTGTGAACAGAGCTAGCCTAGGGGTGGAGAACAGGATCTGTACGCGAGCAGTAAGTAACACATGGGCTCCATCACAGCCAACAGCTTCAGGCTCCATCCACTCTAATATCCAAATGAGAGCCATTTCTTTCATCGACGAGGAAAGGCATGGTCCAGTTTTGATGTTCCTGTAAAGTGAAAGTGACTGGTTGTCAATGTAAAAGGCACAGCAAAACCCTCACAGTGGAGCAGCTGGCCATTTCCAGCACCTGGAAAGCAGCGATGGGAACGGTACCATGTTCAGGGTAACTCACTGGTCCAGGAGTGAATCCTCCAATCATAGGGTGTAATTCCTAACCGCCGCTGCCCCACTGAAGTTACCACTGTCAGCATGAGTGGCTACAACTTTGTGCCCTGACACCTTTCTATCACAGGCAGTATTGACTTCTCCAACAATCTGTTGACCAATCATAATGGATGAAGCGCTTCATCCATAAGCCTTGGTACCCTGTCACCAGTTCACTGGGTGCCATTCCTTGGACGACTTTTCTGCTGGGACACTAAATAACGGGTACAACCCGCAAGACCTGGTTTTTGAGATCCTCTGACTAAGAAGTCTAGCCATCACAATTTGTCTGGAAAGATCCTTAAGCTCAAACTTTTTATTTTATTTACTGGCAACACATGAAGTTGCTGCCTAACATATTAAACTTCTTGAGAGCTGTAACTGTAATGAGAACATCAATATTTCTACTTCACAGGAAGATGCAGAGGACAAGAAGAAATGGAAATGCATCATCTGCAGTGCCACCCCTAATGGGAGCAGCCAAAAGAAAAAGATGACCAACATCCTTAAAATGGATCTATTACACTCGTTCCGAGTTCATCATTTTATTCTTGGTGTCTCTTAAAATACAGTTACATTCCTCTAAGTTCCAAAAAGGGATTCATTTTCTATTCAGGTACATTTTTCAGTCCTGTGAGCATGGCCCGGGACAGGCAGGGTGGGGCTAGGGTAACCAAGGACCAGGTTTAAAGAGTACAGGCTGCACTGCCATCAAGTGAAGGACAAAATCTGTTCCTTCCTGAACTGAATTTCTCAAAGGGGAACTTTGATCATGGCATGTTTGCACTGTTTCCATGAATAGAAACCTCCGTAATACACTATATAAAAACTTCTTCTTCTTTTTTTTTTTTATAAAACAAGAAAGTCACCATTTCTCCATAAAAGTTAAATTGCTGAAAATAAATTTGCTTATACAGTACTGTGCAAAAGTTTTATGCAAGCTTGGAAAAAATGCTGTAAACAAAGAATGCTTTCAGAAATGGAAGTGTTAATCATTTATTTTCATCAATCAACAAAATGCAGTGAATGAACAAAAGAGAAATCTAAATCAAATCAATATTTGGTGTGACCACCCTTTGCCTTCAAAACAGCATCAGTTCTTCTAGGTACACTTGCACACAGTTTCTGAAGGAACTCGGCTGGTCGGTTGTTCCAAACATGACTGTGTTTCTCCTCCGTGTGACACTGATGATCATCAGCACCTGTTTGGTAAAACTGGTTGATCATACACCGACTATAATCCTACACAATCCCTGACTTTGTGCAAGTGTACCTAGAAGAACTGATGCTGGTTTGAAGGCAAAAGGTAGTAGCACCAAATACTGATCTGATTTAGATTTTTTTTTGTTTGCTCACTTTGCATTTTGTAATTGGATAAAAATAAAAATCATTATTTATATTTCTGAAAGCATTCTTTGTTTACAGCATTTTTTCACACCTGCCTAAAACGTTTGCACAGTACTGTATATAGTGTTTTAATGCTGAGTTCAATACAATGTTAACCCAGTGTTAATCTACACACTCCCAGTCATCTGGTCTGAACTGAACCGACAGTGAAATCATCATGACATGATGTAGGCATGGAACATTTCATTTTATCCATCCATCCATCTATCCATTCAATATTGCCTCACACATCAATAAATATATCTGATGTGACATATGAGTCTCAACGGGGCAGCGGTGGTCTAGTGGTTAGAGACTAGGCCCCCGGATTGGAAGGTTGTGGGTTTAAATCCCAGACCAGTAGGTTGCCCTGAGGCACCCTTAGGCAAGGCACTGTCCCCATCACTGCACCCAGGGTGCTGTAAATAGCTGCCCCCTGCTGCACGGTTGCTTTTTATTGTGGTTCCCGGTGTACTGTGCTGTGTTTCACAATGACAAACAGTCACTTTCACTTCATAATGCTCTTGTCTTTTGCAACATGTCCTGTTCACGTCATATTTGCGTGAACCATTTTAGATTATTCTCCATTTTTCTGTATTTTATCATTTGTGTATTAAACATTTTTCAGTCTTTAGATTTCCCTGTATGTTTTCTGCACAATGTGCCACTTTTATTCGCACTTATTCGCAGATGCCACATATTCCACATTGAATTTTGTGCATGTTTATTTATTTGCCACTTATTTAACTGCAGTTTCCTGCATGATTGCCACTTTCCATGCACATGTACACATTTCCTACTTTCACACAGCCCACATAGTTTCCACATTGTTCAAATATGTATAGTTGTATGTTTGCATTTCCCCTGGTGTAGATTAAATATCTTGTATTACATTAAAAAAAAATAATAATTAAAATATATATATATATATATATTTTACTTAATTCCTCACCTTTCCTCTATTTTTTGTTTGTTTGTTTTTTGTTTATGTTAATTTGTTTCAACCTGAAGTTTGTTTAATTTGAGTCGGTCCACATGGTCAGCCAATCAGGAGCGTTGCCCTGACAAATCAACCGCTGGGATCCTGAACTGAAGTGAAGTTTTGAACACAGCCAGCAGATGGCGCTGCTCCGCACGGCAGCGGTGTCTCCTGTGGAGAAAGTAGTGGGACTGTTTCTATTTAAGGTCGCAGTTTCTCTCTGGGGTTCCTCTCCGCTCCGGCACGACTTTAACTCGGACGGTCGCTCCCTCACAGCGATCCAGCGCTTTCTCCGCTCCCGCACCGCTGCAGACTCTCGGTGTGAACACAGGCCCGGACAGGCTGGACGCTTGGGACAGTTGGGACAGTTAATCCGGTTCTGCCGCTGAAAGAGAGAGTGGACATGTCTCAGCCCATGGAAGAGTCCGGCGGAGCGGACAAAATAGACCTGTCTCTGGGTTGGTGACATGATTTTTCCTCCCAAATATGACTTTTATCAGAGTTTAATCTTTTAATCTGGAGACGAGACTGAAGTTCCGCGCAGCCTTTCCCCCCTCAAACTTCCCCTTCCACCTTAAACAGCGCGGGTTCCAGCCTCTTTCTGCTGCTGCGCTTAAGGTGGAACGGAAAGTTCGAACAAGTAGTTTGGGATTAAAAAAGATCAGCTTGGTTTGTTTCCCGAAGACTTTAGAAACTGAAAGTGTTCGGCTTCCGAGTGTGAGTGTGAGTGAGTGTGTGTGTGAGTGTGTGAGTGTGTGTGTGAGAGTGTGAGTGAGTGAGTGTGAGCTTGATGCATTAGTCAGCTGTCAAGACAGGTTTCAGCTGTTTCTCCGCGTCCAAAACAGTGTTCTACTATTAATACTACCACCCTATACTATACTATACTATCACTACATCCTATACTGTTAATACTACCACCCTGTACTATACTATCACTACATCCTATACTGTTAATACTACCACCCTGTACTATACTATCACTACATCCTACACTGTTAATACTACCACCCTATACTATACTATCACTACATCCTATACTGTTAATACTACCACCCTATACTATACTATCACTACATCCTATACTGTTAATACTACCACCCTATACTATCACTACATCCTATACTGTTAATACTACCACCCTATACTATACTATCACTACATCCTATACTGTTAATACCACCACCCTATACTATACTATCACTACATCCTATGCTATTAATACTACCACCCTATACTATACTATCACTACATACTATACTGTTAATACTACCATCCAATACTATACTATCACTACATACTATACTGTTAATACTACCATCCAATACCATACTATCACTACATACTATACTATTAATACTACCATACTATACTATTAATAAATACTATACTTTTAATACTAACATCCTATAATATACTATTACTACATACCATACTATTAACATTACCATCCTATACCATACTATTAATACATTGTATACTATTACTACGTACTATACTATTAATACTATCATCCTATATTATACTATCACTACATACTATTCTGTTAAAACGTACTATACTATTAATACTACCATTCTATACTATACTATTACTACATAGCATACAATTAATACTACCATCCTATACTATACTATTATTACATATTATACTATTGATACTACCATCCTATACTATACTATTTTTACATACTATACTATTAATACTACTATCCTTTGCTATATTATCACATACTATACTATTAATACACACTATACTATTAATACCACCATCCTATACTATACTATTACTACATACTATATTATTAATACTACCATACTATACTATTAATCTATACTACACTATTGATTTTAACATAATATACTATCGATACATACTATACTCTTAATACTACAATACTATACTCCTGCTATTAATACTACCTTACTACTATACTATTACGGTACTATTAATATAATTATGCGGTACTATACTACTGCTATTTCTAATATTATTAATACTACTATACAATTACTACACTTTTGATATTGCCCTGCTATTACTAATCTTTTACTACTTCTATACAATTGCAATGCTACTGCTATAATACTACTATAGCTACAAATATACTACAACTAAACTATACATATACTATACTATACTTTTACTATTCCATACTAATACTACACTATACTGTTTTATAATATACTAATACTGTTCTATACTTTTCTACACTATATTATCTTTATACTATACTAATCTATACAATAATTGTATTCTTAAACTATACTTTTTCTATACTCTCCTATTCTGCACATATACTAAACATGTTATGCTGTATTTATTGTACTGTGTTGTGCTGTAATTGCTATGCAATACTATTTTAT
Source organism: Hepsetus odoe (assembly GCA_017165825.1). NCBI lineage: Eukaryota > Metazoa > Chordata > Actinopteri > Characiformes > Hepsetidae > Hepsetus > Hepsetus odoe. Next base: position 6,592,604 of record CM029371.1, read on the forward strand.
ATCATACTATATTTACTATACATGTTTAATATACATTCTCTATTAGTTAATATACATTTTAATTAGGAGGTTTTAGGCCTTTTTTTAAGCTATTTGTTTCTCACTTGAGGCTTGAGTACTAAATTTAATGTGTCACGCTGCAAAATCACAAGCTCTATATTGTTATTTTTTTATTAAACCCCCCCAGTTAGAGATGGTCACTATTGAAAATTGTACAGTATAATTAAAGATCCAGACCTTGCGAATGAATTGCACTGGATTTTGAAATGAAAAGGGTTAATGGATCTGCCCTATAGTGTACTATATTAGAATAGTGTGCAGCCACACTACTGTTAGTAAATGTATTAATATAGTAACTGAACTGTGCTGCAAACCCATGAGCAGGGTCATTCTAACAGCCCCTTAACTTTAATTTGTGCCATCACACTTGTTTTCTCTGGTGAAAAGCAGAGATTCTCGCTGAATGCGTGAAGTAGCAGCTAAAGAATCAAAGCTGGTCTCCGGGGCTCTGACGTCTTTCCTGTCCTCCCCACAATGTGGATTACACCTGCTGTAGTTCATTCAATCCACAACAACTTTTAGTGACTCAGCTGTTCAGAAAGGATCTTTTCCATGACGTTTTCTGACTTCATGTTGTATTGATTGACCACTTGTCAACTTTCAAAGCTGTACTTCACATTGGCTTCTTACCAAAGAGGAAGTCTTGGAAGATAAATCTTTGTGACAACTGAACTCCCACCCTACTTAATACACCTTGGATTTTGACCAGTTTTATAAACTTTCTGTTCAGTTGCGAAGATGGAAATCTCATTTAGAGTGGTTTTAGTAAGTCTGGTTCATTGTGGAAGAGCTTACCGACTCTGATTTCTTTACAAGAGGTGAAGATGTGAACCAGGGGTCACAATCTCAGCAACACAATTATAGCCATTTCATTTGCTATCCAAATCCAGCAGTGAGCTTCCACTGTGCATATGTAAGGTTACGGGTAAAAACAGTGATACATCTGAAAAAGAAATACAGCGATTCCTCAGGCAGCATGTTTGAAATACCTTTCTGTGGAGGAGCTTTAAGAGGCATTAAATATTTGAGACGTCTGGTTCCAATCACCACCACTGTGAACAATGGATTATATAACATCAAACCACTCTGAGTGACTTTATAACTTAATCGTTTAAGTAAAACTGATGAAAGTAAGTTCCTTTTAAGGTTTCAAGCCATAATCTTTCATCTAGTTTTAAATATAGTGAGTATGCCTTTAGTATGACTGAGTGTTTCAGGATGCTGTCCCAAATCAGTATTTAACCAAACCTGTTCAGACAGCTATCCTGAAATAGGGTTTGGTCCTCCACACCCACACAATGATTATTTAATCTGCAAACTGAAAATCTGTTAAAAATACAAAGAATACTAGTGGTGTTGGATGTTTCATGGGCTGATGTTCGCTTAATCTTTGTCAAACTTGCTACTTTGGTTTGATGACGCCCTACAAGGTGGGTACTTCTGGTTGTGTGTGTGGGCACTTTAGATATGAAACTAAAATGTCAAGGAAGTTTTCCAAACATATAGAGATATTTGTTGAGAGATAAATGAGATATAAAAAAAGAAAGTACAGTACTGTGCAAAAGTTTTAGGCAGGTGTGGAAAAAATGCTGTAAACAAAGAAATTAATAAATAGAAATAGAAATAGAAATAATGATTGTTTATTTTTTAATCAATTTACAAATTGCAAAGTGAGTGAACAAAAGAAAAATCTAAATCAAATCAATATTTGGTGTTTCTACCTTTTGCCTTCAAACCAGCATCAGTTCTTCTGGCCCCCACAGAGCCCTGATCTCAACATCATCCAGTGTGTCTGGATTACATGAAGAGACAGAAGGATGTGAGGAAGCCTACATCCACAGAAGATCTGTGGTTAGTTCTCCAAGATGTTTGGAACAACCTACCAGCCGAGTTCCTTCAGAAACTGTGTGCAAGTGTACCTAGAAGAACTGATGCTGTTTTGAAGGCAAAGGGTGGTCACACCAAATATTGATTTGATTTAGATTCTCTTTTGTTCATTCACTGCATTTTGTTGATTGATGAAAATAAATGATTAACACTTCCATTTTTGAAAACATTCTTTGTTTAAAGCATTTTTACCACACCTGCCTAAAACTTTTGCACAGTACTGTATTTGCAGGATTAATAGTAACTGGTGAAAAGGATGCACACTTTAAGCAGGCGTAATCTGAAGTTTGCTTCTTTAGTTTTGTAAACCCCAACGGTTAGCCTTAGTTAACTGCATGTGGTTTCTGAAAACCTAGGGTACACTGTTATCTTCAAACGAATAACAGATAAACAGATTTATACAAAACATATTCAGGCAATGAAATTTCCACTACCAAGGATAAGGACTCGAGCTGGGTGGCTGATTCACAAATTTAAATGCAAGCCGACAAAAAAATGAACCTCTTAAAATCCATAAGAAAATTAAAAACCGCTTAAACAATGAAATTAGGCCACAGTTTTGAACTGTTACTTTTATGACACTTGCACTTTCGTGGTGTCCAGAGTAAAGTACTGACCCCTACCAAACGAAATCTATGTACAAACCACAGAAAGTACATTTTTGAAAATTTAACTAGTCTCAATTGCATGACTTCAGACTTTGGCTGCTACTGTTTTTCGCAATTTTCCTCGGGATCAATGAGGTTTTCTGATTCTGATTAGTCACGCAATGACTGACCGAATTTTATTACACATTTTTCTTTACAGACAGCCTTCAAGACAGCCCTAGAAAAAGAGCACATCTTACCTTTTTGCCCACTATGGTGTTTGTGGGAATTTCTATATGAAAAAAAAATATGTCATAAATAAAAAATTTTTTTTAACATCAATACATTTTTACATGAGCATTTTCCAGCTTCTTTTCATCCTTGAAAGTTAAAGAGGCTGGGTTGTTATTAAACCTTTAAGACTGATGTTTGAAATAGTGCTTCTGATTGACTTTCTCTCTGTGCTGGAGAAAGAGGATATTTGATAATGTCTTAGACATGTTTATGCGCTGGATCAAGCTCTTTTATTTCAAAACAGGGAGTGAATTGTTGTTTTATTGTAAGTGACTGTATATGTGGCACACTGTTTTCTCTTTCCATTGCACCTTTCTGAAAGAGATAAAAAAAGAGCCTTGTATCAAGTTGGGATGTATAGAATCACTGAACCTAAAAAAACACCATATGGTGTAGCGCATGCTCCTTAGGTAAATGGACTGAAGAGGTTTCCCCTTAAGGATTTGTATGTTTATGTATATGTTTATAAAAAGTAATTTTTTATGAGGGAACAGAAGAACAGTCTGACCATTCCTTTATGTCTTCAGATGAAATTATCAAGCTGAATAAAAAAGAAGAGAAAGCAAGCAGAGCAGCAGTCAGGGCGAGGAACAAACGTGCCGCTAACAAGAACAATGTGCTGAAGAAGCTGAGTCAGGCACCACAGCCAAGGAGAGGTCTCAGACGAGGGGCACTGCAGTACCAGGGTAAGCAGTGAGGAGTAGCCATCTGGCTGTCTGTCTGTGCATCCATCCAAGCTGTTATCACTGTCTCCATCTGTCCATCTTTGCACCTTATTCACTGTATCTCCACTATCCCATCCATCTACCGTCCCCATCCCCTCTCCTTCTAACCTTTGATTAATTGAGTCTGTCTGTACTGCTGAATGAATTTTCATGGGTTGCTTTGTTTTAGGCCCTAGCCGGTCACGTGGGATTAACCGAGCCAGAGGTCTGGGCAGGAGAGGCTCAATGAGAGGGAGTGGCATGAGTCCTCTTAACAGACCTGCTGCCAGCACAGTGGTCAGTTTCAGAAATTCAACCTTTGCATTATGAAATAATGAAAGAAGCTCCATGTAATTCAAAGATCAAACCAAAAATTGCAACAGCTAAAAAAATAAACAAATAGTATAGGAAGAGTCACTAGAAAAATGGAGAAACACTTTACCAATGCAGAAACGCAACCGCAAATCAAGAATACAACGCAAATTGCAAAATGTCCATCTTCTATAAATCTAGAAACGTAAGAAAATCTACATAATACCATTATGGTACAAATTCAGAAAAGTAACCCAGGTCCAGGAGCATAGTACACATCCAGGGATGTAATATGAAACCAGAAACAAAATGACAGAATACACAAAGTAGAAAACCAGAAATGCTACAGCAAATCTGGAAACACAACACAAATCCAGAGAAGAAGCAGCAAATCTGGTAAGACAAGGGCAAATCAAAGTACAACAGTTTATGAAGTGGCTGTTACTTTCGTTTTCTACTAATGTTTTCTCATTTGTTTTGCAATGAGCTTTGAAATAACAACATATCTACTTATATTACTATTGGATTGAACTGAAATCCATGAAAGCTGAATTATTTTTGGTATTAGTATTTAATTATTACTAAAATATGTTTTGTTACATTGATTACTTACTGTTTGCTATATTCATAAACTCAAGTGGCATGAGATTTCTGTGTGATAGTTTTAGGAATGATTTTGCTTCACTGTTAGACAGAAGAGCAGCTGGGACAAAGCACATTACCAACGAGAGGTTCATTCCGAGGGCGAGGGCGAGGAAGAGGGAGAGGTAGAGGAGGTTTGAACAGGTATGGTGCTCTCTGTGTGTTAGGACTTATGCAGCAGTGGCTGCTTGTTTTAATCCTCCGCCTTGTCATTTAAAATAAGACATCACATGACATGAACATCCAAGAGTAACCTTGTTAACGGTAATGGCCATCAAATGACTTGTTTTGCAGGGGGGCTTTTGCAGCGAGAGGTCAGAGAGCTCCCCCGAGAGGTGGCAGGCCATTCACCTTAGACCGGGGGGTAAGTTCTTTCACGCCATTCAAATACCTTTATTAAAAAATTCAAAGTTCCCAATGGGAAAATGTTGCTATGCTGAAAAACGTCTTACTGTAATTGCCCCACGATTTCCCAATCATGGAAACCACACACAATGTTACTGGTATCAAAGAAGGCTGGTGCTTTTCAGTTAAATAATTGCAGTGCACTGATTTGTATTCTGTATATGTTTGGATGGTGGTAAGCTTTTCTTTTGGCATCTCAGTTGGCTCACAATTCAGTTTGCCTACAAGTGAGGTACTGAAGATGGAGCGCTCCACATTCATAAATGCCCCGATACGGGTTGTTTTGTGTAATGCAGCTCAGCCTGGGCGTATAGTAAAGGGTAAAAGTGTTTTTTTTGGAAGGAAGGATGGATAAGGAGCTCAAATGTCGCTTGTAATAAATACAAGTAAAAAGAAGTGGTTATGGATTATTTGTACTAATAACTTTCTACTTCTACCGGGCAGCGGTGGCCTAGTGGTTAAGGAGTTGCCCCTGCATCGGAAGATTGTGGGTTTGATTCCCTCACCAGTAGGTTGCCCTGAGTTACCCTTGAGCAAGGTACCGTCCCTGTCATTGCTCCCCGGGCACTTTCAATAGTTGCCCACTACTGCACGGTGTTTGCATGGGTTAAATGCAGAGGTCCAATTTCGTTGTGGTTCACTGTGTGTATAGTAAAAATCCCTTTTCTTTTGTCACTTTGCTTTTACCCCTGTCTTACAGTGTTCCACACCATCAAATTCCAATGAAAAAGCAAACAGATACATCTCTAAAATGAACAATAGTGCTCATAGACGGGCGGTAGCGAACAGTTACGTTTCTAATCAGGCAGCTGCACTCACAATTGAGAAATTGAATAAGAAGCAACCTTGAAATGTTGGTGGAGGATAAGACAGGGAGTCATCAGTAAAAGGACCTTTGTACATTGTTGGTGAAGTGGCAAAGGTGGGGGGAACTGAGGTCTAATCATGACAGCATTGAATATTATTGGTGCTAAACTAGTAATGGGATGGATTTATGTAAATTTGAACGTGATTGAAATGTATATAAAGTCCGATGTTGGGATGAGCAGGTTGGAGCTGCTCCCACTGGACCACACCTGCTGAAACTCTTCAGTAAATTGGTTGTGCTGCATTTCTCTGACTCCGCCTGATTTTTTGACCACGTTGGATTACTGACTTGGAAACAGTTTCGGATTTAGGATTACACTTCGATTTTCCATGACATGTGCTGTGCTGTGCTGTGACCTCGCAATGACAAGGGCTGTCACTTTCACTTTTTTTTTTTTATTCCTTAAACTAGACAAAAATTAACAGCCAGCTTATGGATAACTAGTTAACAGGTTAATTTTCATAGCGAATTCTAAATATATTTATGAAACAACTGAGCATTTATTGTCAATTAAGGAAGCTTAATAGTTTCCATGAACAATTTATTGGATTTCTTTGAGTTATTTAAGTAATTTTGACAGGAAGAGGGTTATACGGTTTGATGAGCTGGTGTTGGTGGGGGATGTTTCAGAGCTGTTCTGGGAAGCTTTTAAGGGCACATGGCATCATGGATTGAAAGTCATGGGTCATGTTTGGATCTTCTTATAGGACACTGATCCAAACGTGCCTTCAATCCAAAACATGAGCACAAAATCACTATTAGGACATTTATCGTGCCTTCCCCGATCAAACTTTTGGGGTGAACAGAAAAGAATTCAAAACAGAGGACACAGTATTGTACTCAGGTTATTAGCTTTCTATTCTCACTAAGTATTTCAGGTGGAGCTTTAAGGTCAATAGTTTACAGAAATATGTGTAAAATGCAGTGTGGGTGTGAGTGATTTATATTTATTTTGGAAATTCTGATTTGTAGTTTGCAGCTATGAGAGGGGCAGGGAAAGTGGAAATATATCAGAAAATAAGAAGGTATGTGTTTTGACAAAAAATTTTGTCAATTTTCGATCTTTTGTGCACCAACACATGGTTCATTGATCTAATAATCTCTCTCAATCTTCTCTCTTACTTTCTAACAGTCAAACAACAGCACCCTCCTCTGGAACAACTCTGACAGTGTCGCTGCCCAATGCAAAATCACCTACCGCTACTCAGTGAGCATGTCTTCATTCAGATAGCATCGAATTTTTCGGAATATCTCAAAAATATTGTCGTTTACTTCAGAAATGCTTTCATATATGTGTGTATTGGTCTTGCTCTTACCCCATTTCTGTTTCTCACCCTCTCCCAGGATGAGGCCTAAGCGTGGAGGTATAACGCTAAGAGGCAGGACATCTGAAGCAGCGGATAGTCCCACACCCAAAGGCATCCAACTCCACTTCAATTACAAAGCCACAACCAACCAGGTGAGGGTTCAATTCTGCTGCTACCAGTGACAGAACTTGCCATGCATGATCACTTCCAAGCAGATAGGTCTGTGGAGTGATGTCACATCAGAAAGACTTTTATTTTTACATTTTGTGTGAATGCATCTGAGTTTGCCAGCTCTCTTGAGGAGTATTACACAAAGCAGGATTTCTCACAAACTCAGATCCTTTAAGACCAAAGTGAAGCATGTGAAATATTTACATTTATCCAATGGTCCTGTGTTACATGATGTAGGTTATTTGAAGGTTAGGAGCCTTAAGCTCTTATTGGCATGTGCTTATCTGGTAAAAGTCTGGTCTGCAATACTTAAAAAATCGGGCTCGCCTCTACTTGGATGTACTTAACTTTGGTTGTTTACATGCGAAACCTTACACGTTTGTAACTGATTTGAAGCCGGGCTACTCCCGAAGATCCTTCCTTGTTCTGCTAACGCAAAAAAATCCATACTATATATCAAATTAAGTCTTTTTCTAACAAAATATGCATCGTAAGAGATAAGCTCACTTCAAACACAAACACAGCCACCAATCAAGTGCCGAACCTTTAGTGTGTTTTGGTGTCAGAAAAGTTTCAGTGCGTTTTTGGCGCTCCAGAAAGCACAGGAAAATTTCAATTCAGCTCTTAGTGCTGCTCAGAGGATCATGTCCAAAGCTCAAATACTTCAGGCAATATCAGCCTGGACCTTATTTTAAGATTAATTTGATCTTAATCAGACTACGGGAATCAATCCAAGCTATTGACATGATTTTTCACAGCTTCTGCTGAGTTGCTGAGTGTGTGTGTAAATGTGCTTACTACTGCCAATGATGCTGATTTACATGAGGTAGATAATATGACTGTTCACGGTGTATATCAGTTTACCTTCTGCACATTACTTCTTTTTAATTCAGGCTCAATTTTCTTTATTTTCCAGACTGGAGTTTCCCTACACGACCGTTTCACAAGCCTAAGGATCAGGGGCCGAGGTCCAAGAGGAGAGAGGGGAATCGGGAGGGGTCGAGGGAGGGGAAGAGGAAGAGGAGAGATTAGAGGAGCGGGAAGAGGAGGAAGGGGCATGATAAGAGGTGGGATGCTTGTGGCACGAGGAGGAAGAAGCAGGGGAAGAGGAGGAAGGGCAGGACGAGGAGCAGGCCGAATGGTCGTTCTTCAGTGATTCTCACACAATGTTTACCCTGGATACCAACTCACTCCAGCGGCGCTACATTACAAACAACACTAATGATGTTGTAGAAGAGTTTAAAAAGCAATACATAAATCTCTCTCTGGCAGTTTATTTGTTGTTTAGTACCATCCTTATGAATCTCACATCAAGATGGGTCTGCAAAAGCTGTACTGAAGTTGATCAGTGACTCTGAATTTGATGTTTTTAAAAGTTATTTGTACTTACAAGTGAATATTTTTAGAAATGAATGTTTTCATCTACACCTCAAAATACAATGAAGTGCCTCAAATTATTTTGTAAATATACGTTTATTTGTTCATGTGGTTTGGATATTGCTAAAAATTTACATATGCAAAATTGTGACTTACCACATGTCAGTGTGATCCAAATTAAAGTCAGTTATTTAAAACATTCAAGCTGTTTTGTCTGAAATCTGTACATTGTTTCTGATGGTTAATGAGCTCACAGTTCTGATTAAAAAATTGAGGGCTGACTGGATTGTGTTCAAATGATCCTCACGCACTCATTTTACACAGACAAACACACTCACACACCTACAGCCAAGTTGGCATCTTCAGTCCACCTGATGTGCATGTGTTTGGACAGTGGTAGAAACGTGGAGAACATACAGACTCCACACAGAAAGGACCTGGACCATCCCGCCTGGGAATCAAACCCAGGACCTTCTTGCTGTGAGGCGACACGGTGCCAACCTTAAATAATCCTACTAGTGCAAAAACTAGATCTCTAGTACATCCATGCAGACAGACATATAATGTCTGCTTATTGGGTTTTTCATGAAGTGCAATATTTAGACAAAGGTAAACAGTGGAAATTTAAAATCTACTTTCTGTGGGAAGTGGGTACACTTTTCTCTAGTATAGACAAGTCTGACTGAATCTAATATACGGTCGGGCCAATTTCCCTGCCAGGAAAGAAACAGTTCCTCAACATTACACAGTTACTTCTGGCTTATATTAAACTGGATAAAAATTAAGTGGATCAAAACTAAAACAAAAATGTATATATTCAGCCCAAAGAAAAGCCAAAAAATGTCAAAGAATGATTTCTCCCCAGTCTCCCAATGTTTGACACCTTGAGCTCCATGGGACGAGCTGGACAGACCGTTTCGAAATGAGTGTACAGCTAATGAGACAGAACTTGTTTTTGATTAGAATATCAAGAATATTTTAAATGTATTTATTATAATAGTCTGAATCCAAAACATTTTTTATTTAGCAGAGATCCACTGCACCAGGACAGTTTATGAAGGACAGTCATCTGTCTGTGTGTGTGTGTGTGTATATATATATAATTTATTCTTTATTTTTTGTATATTATTATATATATTTATATTTTTTATTTGAAAATAACCTTTAACGTATTCATTTCATTAATTTCCGGTCAGCGGGGTCAAACTTCCTTTGCCAAAACCACGGCGTCTGATTGGCTTTTGCAGTGTGACTTCATGTTTCCGTTATTTCCATATTAGGAAACCATCATGGCGGAGGAATAATAAACGGACGCCTGTGTTTTCTGAGCGGAGCCGCTTCAGGAAAGTCTCTCCGCTGGATTTTAAACATCATTTATCGGTGCGCTGCGGTTTCTTCCGGTTTCAAATCACAGTACCCAGTCTCTTTGCATCAACACTCAGCCAGGAGTCAGTGTTAGCGAGGTAGTGACCCGAACAGCGTTAGCCTGTTAGCTCGGCGGCTAATTCTTAGTGGCTGTTATACCATAAAGCGGGGTTTCCACAGAAACAGCTCGGAGTCAAAGTGCCGAACCTCTCTCGCCTCCTCTCCTGCCACTCACGCTGGACACGTTTTAGTGTAGGTTGTCCCGCTAAACTGAAGGAGGCTGTAATTGGTTCGCCAGCTTTTTCTTTTGGTATTTTCCGTTCCACCTTAAATCCTGCAGCAGAGACAGTCTGCGCGTGGATCGGAGCCAGGGCGAAATTGCTGCACCAGTTAAGGTGGAAAGGGAAATTGTAACGAAAACTCCAGCCTCGTCTAAACTGTTTCGTGGAGTAACGAAAATCCCCTGAAAGCCAACTTACTCCTCACCACAAAAATGACGTGGTCTAACGTCACGTTTAGATTTGATATTTAAAATAATGCTTACCTGAAGTGCTGAACAGTAGCTCAGCTTGGTCTGTGATCATCAGTCTGGTTTACTTGATTTTGTCTTAAATACCATTATAACGATCTCATTCTTTATGGATCTTCTTTTATGATCATTGGCAGCAGTGTCCAGGTGTTCAGAGTGATCTACTGAGGAACAGATATGACCATGTATAAACCTGTAAAACAGTATTTTAGTTTTTCTAAAGTTTTGGTTGAAAATACTTATGTACAGCAGCATTGCCACCTAGGGTTTACCTGTACCGCAAGCTGTAAACAGGATACATTCTCTTTTAAAGAAAATAATAAAATATGCAGTAAGTTTGATTTATTCAAATGACCAAATATTAGCTCATTTTTATTTATTAAATATCTTTTTGTCCATCTTGCCTCTTTTCTGGAGCTAATGCAGTGCATGTGAGTGTTTTTTATGACTAGTTATATTGTAGAGACTGCTTTTTCTCTGTTACAGTCATAATGGCAGACAAAAAAGGGAAATCTGTGGGAATCAAGAGGGTGCTGACGAAGAAAGAGCAAGAAGAGATTAAAAAAAAGGTGATTGTCATGCTTTTGAATGTTATGGTTTCAGACTTTTATTTGCTATATATATATATCTATATAAGAAATGTCTCTGTAATAAAACCGAATGAAAGGTGGTGCTGGTACATATGGAATATGATTCTATTGTAACATTACTGTACAAATTCACAATGCTAAGAAAGCCAGCTTTTCTTCTGCATCCATTTTACATTTTGCAGGAGGAAGAGAAGGCTGCTGAAGTCTTTGAGGAATTCTTGGCATCTTTTGATGGCAGCGAGAAGGCCGGAGTCAAGACTTTTGTCCGAGGGGGGATAGTGAACGCCACTAAAGGTGAAACACTCTCATATGCTGTTCTGGGAAAAGCTCTTCCGGGCAAAGGAAGTTTTGTCTGATTTAGAAGATGTATGTCTTGTCTTTCTCCTATAGACGAAGAGGCAGCAGAGGTGAAGAAGAGCAAATTGTACAGGCCTGCTTCTAAATTCTCTCCAGCAACTCTGAATGTGTCACCAGTACAGCCTTCAGAGCTTAGAAAAACAGTAAGCACTCAATAAATATTGTTGACTTTGAAAATACAAGCTGCCTTTCATGTTGAGTCAGCATTTAATGACAAATGGTTCAAGAGTAATGGATCCAGAATAAAACCTTGTTACAGTTTTGTTCCAACAAGTGTCCCTTGTCATAAAGGCTACTTTTGTCAATTTCAGCTCAGAAATTATTACAACAATGAATGTGTGTTGGAATAAACCTCTATCAGTTGTTATTAAAGGCTCATTTAGCTTTGGAAACAAAAAGCATAAAGTACATATAAAGTAAATATTTTATTATGGAATCCTGGCCATCCCAGCACTGAACCTTTGCATTTTCCCAGTCTCATTGTGCTAGTCAATATTTGGAGCTTGCTTACCTACAAGGATATATTTTCCTTCACAGGTTGTTAAGAAGAAAACAGAAGAGAAGAAGAAGAGTAACCTGGAACTGTTTAAAGAAGAGCTGAAACAGTATGTGTCACATGGCTGTGGGGCTCCAGTTTTGTTGAAATGTTAAGTGATCCAAAATATGCTTTCTTTTTGATGATGGGTGACATACAATTGTTAAAGAACAGAAGAAAAACAAAACTCTGTTTTAAAATATGCCTGAATGTAGACTGATTGAGAGATTCTAGCTACAGTTTCAACACCCATAATCCATGTTTCTGTTTAAATTAAAATAGTTTGCATCCTCAGCACAGTTTCTGGTTTTTGCTGAGTATAATATAGTGGGGGGAACTCAGCTAACCTTACACTGATAATAACGATACACTTTCCTTGTGTGTTACATTCAGCAGAGAAACAGTAGATGTGTTTCAAACTGTAGAAATGTAATCTCTGCTGAGGACAGTCTCAAATCAACAAAACAGCAGGGCAGCAGTGGCCTAGTAGTTAGGGACCAAGCCCTAGGATTGGAATTGTCACGTTCACTTTACTTTCACTTCATAAGTTGACCTCGGGTGACTTTTGCATACAAAAAATGTCTGTGAGAGATGACTTGGCATGGGTTGAGGAAAGACCCATGGTACTAGTTGGTGGACAAGAAGCTTTTGTTGTGCCTAAGCTACATTAACCTCATAGCTCTAGGACAAAAATAAAAGTCTCTCTTTCACACAGAATACAGGAAGAGAGGGAAGAGCGCTACAAAAGGAAGAAGAATGACCCAGGAGGTGCATATCCAGACGTAGAATTACCGCTTGCACGACGGTCAAGTAAGAAAGACACGTACAAACAAACCAGGAAAATTCACACAGTTATTTATTTCCAGGAGTTAGTTCCTATTTACCAGTTTATGTCTAATCTGTAATGTGTGTTGTTTACTGTTTTTCCAGTATTTGATGATGACCCAACAGTGCCAACCACTACTAACCTCTACATTGGCTGCATCAATCCCAAGGTACACCTAAATATAATGGCTTTAGATGGATGCATATTTTGTGGACTTCTATTCAGATGTCTGGTATTACTGTTTTTCAACAGCGAGGAAAGATTTGATATTTTAATTAGTTCAAATTTTTAATGATTGTGGAATTGTTACAGCTCTGTCATCAAAAGTATAATCTAAATTGAGACTTATGCAGCTTCAAACAAATATTTTGATCACAGTCGGGTGCTAATGTTTGCAAACATTGGGGATAAATTATTTTGAACAAAGTTAGACAGTGGACTTTCACACTGGGCCAAAAAAATGCTTCCCAGACTCCCTGTTTCCTAGGCAGGGACTTTGTCCTGCACTGCACAACATTTATAGAGAATGTTGAACAAGTTTTTGTTTCTGAGTAGATGACCGAGGAGATGTTGTGTAAGGAGTTTGGAAAGTACGGCCCGCTGGCCAGCGTTAAGATCATGTGGCCTCGGACAGAAGAGGAGAGGACCAGAGTGACCAACCGTGGCTTTGTGGCCTTTATGACACGAAAAGATGCTGAGAGGGCGTTGGCTGCTTTAGATGGTGAGTGAAACTGCAGCATTTATCTAGTATCAATCAAAAGGACAATTACAGGTTACAGCATTGGTGTGCTGTGCCTCATTCAAAGGTCCGCTTATGATGGTTTTTATAATCTTTCGTATCAAAATATTCAGATGGTTTCACTGTATTGTGCCTTATTCATACAGTATTTTGGCCCCTTATAACTTTATCTTGAAGAGATGGGGCTTAACCAACCCAGACTGAATAGGTGGATGTTTAGTGAAATCATTGGAGAGGTAGAGATATTTTAGAGAGGAGAGGAATGAGCGCAAGCATGACCAAGACAGAATACATGAATGTAAATTAAAGGGTGGATTTGATTAGGAAGCAGGGATTAGAGGTGGCGAGGATGGTGGAGAATACTTGAGGTCAGCAGTTTGGAATAACAGTGAGTACAGAAGAGATTCCTGACAGGGTAGGATGGGTGGAGAAGAGTGACAGGAGTGATCTGTGACAGACCAATACCAGTAAGAGTGAAAGAGAAGGTTTACGGGGAGGGTAGTGATGTCGGCTATGTTAGGTGGGTTGGAGACGGTGGCACTGACCAGCTCTGGCAGTGGAGCTGGAGGGGGCAGAGTTAAAGATTCTGAGATTTGCTTTGGGAGTGATGAGGATAAACAGAATTAGTAATTAAAAGGACAGCTCAGGTTGGACCATTTCGAAACAAAGTCAGAGATGAGAGATTGCATTGGTTTGGACATTTGCAGAGGAGAAAAAGGAGGATATATGGATAAGGATGTTGAGGATGGAGTTTCCAGGCAAAAAGTGAAGAGGAAGCATAAAGAGGAGGGTTGTGGATGTGGTGAAAGAGGAAGATGCAGAAGACAGGAAGAAATGCAGATGCATGATTTGCATGGTGACTCCTAACAGGAGCAGCCAAAAGATGGGTCCTTTGTGTAGAGTTTAAGGGTTAAAATTCTGATGAGCCTTTTCAAAGCATAGATGTTTGTTCACACCGACCCAATACATTTCTCAATTACAGGAAAAACAGTGATGGGTTTTGAGATGAAGTTAGGCTGGGGAAAAGCTGTACGGATTCCACCCCAGCCCCTCTACACTCCCATTGGGGTCCTGAAGACCACAGCGCCTCCGCCACCCTCTGGGCTACCCTTCAACGCTCAGCCACGAGACCGCTTCCGTAACGACTTCACTAAACCTCGCGGTCGCTCTCAAGAAGACTTCTACAAGGTAAAGCCTCATGCTATTAACAGTCTCTGGCATGGCACAAAAGGGCTTGCACTTGTTCCTGAAATTATTTGAAGTTGTTCATGTGATCAAAAGTTTTTTTAGAGAAGACCATACACTTTGTTTTGATGGTCCAATAAAGAACAAATACATTTTCCAGTGAAACTCTCATTATCAAAACTGTTAGGGTGTGTTTAGGAGAAGGTTAGTTTTTAGACATTTCTTTAATGTCCTTTAACACGCTTGAGTTTCCTGCTCAGGGATTTAGCCCAAGTCTGTCAAATCATATTGTATGGACTTTTCTCCTTTGAAAGATAAATGCAGTTCAGGCTTAATTCCTATGTGGGAAACTGATCCTTAGGGTTAAAGCTGAGGATCAGTTTCTTGAATCTTATTTAGGTTTCTCAAGTATTGGTAGTCTGGAAAGCTGTCCTTCAGGTTTGGAGAAAAGTTACCTTGAATATAATATATGTGGATTTAAATGTTATCTAAAAAGTATTTACAACGGACCAATAAAATAAAGTGGTTTTCTTAAAAATTGGTAAATTTGAATGGTTGAACACATTCAGAGGGTGTGTTTGGATGCAGTTTCCATACGGCAGTGCATTGTATGGACATTTTGAAGAAATACATTTAAAATTAAAT
Source organism: Hepsetus odoe (assembly GCA_017165825.1). Lineage (NCBI taxonomy): Eukaryota > Metazoa > Chordata > Actinopteri > Characiformes > Hepsetidae > Hepsetus > Hepsetus odoe. The sequence goes on from CM029371.1 coordinate 6,607,989, forward strand.
GCCTATCATTTGAAAGCTAGCTGGAGGCAGTTTGGCAAATTAAACCTTGCTAACTGGACCTTTTATGCTTTCTTACCTTTAATACATATTGATTTTAGTACTAAAATTTGACTTCTTTTAGTCCATAGTACATTTTGCTTGTTTTTGTCTGAACATGTGCCTTTGTCTTTTGATAAGTGGCACTAATTTTACTTCACATGCTTAGAAATTAGAAGGACTTCTGCTTGGTGGATGTTTTGCACTGTTGTGTGACTATGCTTCGGTCTTTATCAACATAAACTCACGCTATATTGTTTGTATCTTCATCACGTGGTTTGACGTCACGAACAGACTCTGTACGACGCCGTAGTGACAGTGGTTATCCCATCAGAAAGGTACACACTCTTTATCCTAATATCACAGTATGACACACAACATGGGAGGCATAGATTGCACTGAAAACAAGGTACATGCTTTATCGCTTATACTACAGTATCACTGTGCAAATCACACAAATACAAGACTGCCATAAAAGATTAATCCGTGATTATTGCTAAAGAGACATGCACTGTTAGTTTAATACTAGTTAACAGTAAAAAATAATATATACATATGGGGGAAAACAGTAACTAGCTCATACTCGGTCTGAAGCAGAACCGAATTTACCGGAAATCCTAATTCACCTCAAAAAAAAAACAAAACATATAGTTGTAGTAAATTCAAGAGGCCTGAGAATCTAACTTGCTCATTTGCTTCAAAGGAAAATATTTAAGCTTAAAAAAGGGTCCCTAGAAATTGCACAGTGCACCCCAGTACCACCTGCTGGATAAAGCCTACATTGAAGAGCTTCAAGGTGAAATGAAACCACTTAGGCTCACATGCAACACACAAATCATAATAATGACATTGCAAAGAAGGGAAGCAAGAATATATGGTGTTTTTCCACTGCTCTAAACCTTTGCCACCAAGAAATTTGGAACTGCGCTTTTTCCTGCAGCTCAGTACATAAAGTTCTTGTTCTATGGTTTTGGGGACCTGCTTGAGGAAACATTAATCTGCTCAAGACAGCTTTCTTTTGTCTATAACGCTTATGACAAGTGGCTGAAAAGAAAATAGCTTTTACATGACCAACATGTTGGTATGTACACTAGTGTGGGGATTGCTATTTGTAAATTATGATTTTATATAAGGAGTGTGCTTGTGTGACAAGCTGGTTTGGAAGTGAATGTGAATGTCCTCACAGATGCTGATGCAGTGGAAAAACACCTTTGAGCTGTAGGTTTGTGTTTTTTTTTTTTTTGTTTTTGGAAACTCTTCTAAATGAATCAGTGGCTTGTATGAATCTAATATGTACTTTGTGTACTCAAGAGTCAGGAATTGAAAAGACCCCATAATGCTTAAGGGGTTAAGATGTAACGCTATGGTCTTCATGGCCTTGGAAAGCTACCTTTCTGCAGAGTTGAGCTCCAGGCCTCCTCTGACACACCTGTACCTGCTTATCAAGCTTTCTGGAGATGGGCGTTAAAACAGCACTCTGTAGCAGTGTAGTTCTCCAGGAAAAATGGTTTGAGGTAGCCTGGTTTAGAGTGAGGCAGAACTGACATTTCCAGAGTGGAAGGGGGTGGGGGGGGGAGTGTGCACTCGTTCATGCTCTCATCCTTCTGTCTCTTTGGGTGCGTAGGAACCTGCTGTGCCTCATCCACAGGATGATAGAGTTTGTGGTGAGAGAGGGACCCATGTTCGAGGCCATAATCATGAGCCGGGAGAAGAACAACCCAGACTACAGGTATGTGTAGATCCCAAAACTTTGCTCCATCCGTCCGACCAACCTTTTGCCAATTTATTTAAGAGTCCTGCAAATTACAGCTGCCCAGCTTGAAAAGAGTAAAGTAGTCCAAATATGATTATTATAGGACAAATACATTAAGAATAAAGACTGACGAACACCCATATAAGGTGTTTTCTGCTCCTATATATGCTAATACAGATAAATATGAGGAGTAACAATCTGCTAAAAGCTGTTTAGATACATAGCAACACTTTTTGTCTTTCTCAGGTTTCTGTTTGATAATAAGAGTCAGGAGCATGTTTACTACAGATGGAAGCTCTATTCCATACTGCAGGTAAGTGTTCTATTCTTCACTTGGCAGCCTCTACTTTTTTTTGGAGTTGATTTGGAAGATTTTGTTGTTCTCAGACAAAAGCCCATTAATGTGGTACTGATGCTGGATGATTAACAAGACAGTTAATTACATATAGGGCTTCACCTCTCTCTCTCTCTCTCTCTCTCTCTCTCTCTCTCTCTCTCTCTCTCTCTCTCTCTCTCTCTCTCTCCTCTCTCTCTCTCTCTCTCTCTCTCTCTCTCTCTCTCTCTCTCTCTCTCTCTCTCTCTCTCTCTCTCAGGAGACAGCACGAGTGAGTGGAGGACGTACATTTCAGAATGTTGAGGAGGCTCTGGAGGCCTCCCTGTCCTCAATCCATATCTCCATGGAGTGAGGAACCGGAGGAGGATTCCTCCCCCTCTCAGGAGGAGGAGCTAAAGAAAGGGCAGCAAGGCCGAGTATGTTCTTCCATACTGTGTATGAAAGTGAGAGGGCATGTGCGAGTCGGATTTCAGATTAGAAAATATGAGTCCCTTAAAGTGTTCAAATGACATTTTTAAAAATGGACAGAAGTTCTAGGCTAAAGGCTAAAACCAGTGACGCTAAATGTCACTGAGAGTATCTCGTGGTTTGTGTGTGTGTGTGTTCAGACGCAGGGAGCAGTTGGAAGTGCTGTTGCGAGGTTTAACTCCCCGTAGAGTGGAGATCGGAGACGCCATGCTGTTCTGTCTCGAGAAGGCTGAAGCAGCAGAAGAGGTGGTCACTTGTATCACTGAGTCGCTCTCTATACTACACACACCCCTACAGAAGAAGGTACATACACATCTGCTCACACCAAAGTGTAAGTGAGCATTTAGAGAACATCTTCCAGGGCCTTTGAAATATTTACTCAATAGTCCAGTAGATCCACGTGTAGTGACATCTGCAGTAACAGCTTTTTTAAAATTCGCTTATTAAGCCTGTGGCATCCATTTATTGTTGAAGTTGTGGAAAAGAGAAATTGCATCCATCAGTTTTAAAGTGAATTTTAAACAGGACATTTTAACTTGATTGAAGAGGATATAGAGAAGCGTTAGTGATTGAGACTTACCATACATTGTCTGATAATAAACTGCTTTAAGTTAACTTTTGTTTTAGTTGCACTTCCAGTATTTCCACAAGCAAAAGAAAGTCTTAATGTTTGTTATTGCTTTGTTGAGCAGGTTGCGAGGCTGTATCTGGTTTCAGACATCTTGTACAACTCCTGTGCCAAAGTTGCTAATGCATCCTACTATCGGAAATAGTAAGACACAAATCTTTAGCTCTTTCTCTGCCTCTTTCTTTCTTTCATTGTTTAACTGACCTTGTATACACTAAAATTCAAGGCTTTCTGTGTGTATAAACCTTGCTGAAAATGTGTGTGTGTGTGTGTGTGTGTGTGTGTGTGTGAGACAACTTTGACAAGGCTGCCTCAGATTTTCAGTGACATGGGGGAGGCGTACAGAAGCATCCAGGCCAGACTGCAAGCAGAGCAGTTTAAGGCGAGTGAAACCTTAGAGAAGAATTAATAGTTATATTTCTGAGTTTTTTTTTGTTTTTTTAGCTTACATACATTTCCCACATCTCTTTGTGCGTGCAGGATCCATGTCTTGTTTCCCATTAAGCAGGAGGACTGGGCCATTACAAGTATTTTGATCCCAGCTGAGAACAGCTATAGTGTCACATCAAGCCCGGGGAGGAAGTAGTTTGAAAAGAGCCAGAGTGACATGAAAAAGTCTATAATAAAAAATGGAATCGTAGAAGTATTGTTACTTTGAACAACACTAGCCTACATTTAGGTGGTCTGCAAGTGTTTGAGGCAACACACGGATCTCAGATAATGATGAATATAAACCATTTATTTTCTGCAGGCTGAGTCTCCAGACCTGGATGGAGCTCCATTAGACGGAGCTACTCTGGAGGGGGCAGAGATTGATGGAACTCCTCTGGATGATCTAGATGGCTCCCCGATGCCTTGGGACCCGTCCTCCATTGATGGCGTTCCTGTGGATGATATAGACGGGGTTCTTAGGATATATTAGATGATATTGATGGCGTGCCTTGTGAGTGGAAATGGAAGAGTAGTGTTTTATTTAGTTATTTATTTATTTATTTAAAACACTGGCTCATTAAGCAAATCACTGCACATTCAAAGGAACCCTTTATTGTTTGTTTGTTTGTTTTTTCTTGGTCAGTCTTTATTCTAATAAAGTTTTTTGTGGGTGCTTGCAGTGGATGAAGCCTTGGAGAAGACTGTGCCCAGTGTTGCCTTGTCTAAATGGGAGAGAGTTGATGATGTGGAACCTTCAGGTACCTTCACTCAGAAAGATCATCAAACCTCTGACTGTATAAGCTGATGAATGTCTAAAAGATCACTGACACGTTTGTTTGATGCAATGCTTGTGTTTCACTGAAGAGCAAAGCATTTTGGCTGTAATATATTTTTGTTTTATGTGCTTGTTTTTTTCACCTGACTCTTTTTTTGACCCTGTAGCTAAATCAAACTCTGAAGATGAGATGAGTACTGGGTAAGTCCCACAGTTGGATTGATCTTGATTGTGTATGTTATTTAGTTACTTATTTATTTTTGTAAATTAAGCACTTAGTTTTAAGTGCAATAGGCCTCTTCCTAAAGAAAAACGACAGATGGGGGATAATAGTGGACAGCTTAATTGGATGTTTAATTAGTTGTAACCCTCATTCCTCAGACCATACAGTCCACGTGTGAAAGAGCTACAAAACTGCTCTTTTAATTCTTTTACACATATACACCTAATCAATCTCTGGCAGTTTAGCCTTGCTCAGTCACAGTTAAGATCTAAGGTGTATGATAGTCTGAAATGGTTTTGGTTTAGGGCAAAATAAATTAAATTTTAAAATAAATAAAAGAACAATTTTTCATAAACATTATCTTTTCAGTCAGTGCTTTTTTTTTCTTCTTCTTTGACCTGGCCCTTGCAGACTGGTTTCGTTTGTTCAAGTTGCTGCAATTAGTTTTTGCCATAATCTCTTTGCCTGAGGACCATTTGATCAGTGCTGAATCTTTTAAGTGACTTTAGGTTTGAGAAAGGCACTATATGAATAAAATTATTCATATAGTGATATAAATCCTCTCCTAACCTTCATTGATTTCTTCCGCTTTCTCTCAGTGATGCCGGAAGGGGATGAGGCGGACTCTGACGACAGCAGCAGCAGCGATGATGCGTCCAGCCCCAGCAGGTATGAGGGGGCGGAGTTTAAGAGCAGCCTGAGGAACTTCGAGATGTCCGAGAGCAAGAGGACTCAGCTCCGAGAGCTGGAGGTGAGAGAGGCCGGAAGAGACTTTAAATTATCCCCATAGACTTGCTTTACTCTTGGGCTTGCTGGTGCAGCAAAACCCTTAAACCCAGGTTGTCTCAGGGAGGCTGTAATTAAGAAATGGAAAGTCAATCTGGATAAGAGTGCCATAATGCCATGCAAGGTTTAAACACCTCATTCCTCAGCATGTTACCTTTATTCTAAATCTATCCAGTTTTTCTGGTAATTTTACTGTGTGGCGATTCTGGTGACATCAGTGGAGGTTAAGTCAGGCAGAGCCGTTATAAGTGTGTGTGTGTGTGTGTGTGTGTGTGTGTTGCAGGTAAAGGTAATGAAGTTTCAGGATGAATTGGAATCTGGGAAGAGGCAGAATAAGCCCAACATGAGCCTCCAACAGCAGGTTCAGCACTACAGAAATAAGCTACTACAGAAGGTACACTCACTTTTAAACTTTAATCTTGTTTTTCTTACCCATCTCTACTGAGTAAGCAGCCCTACTTTAAACACTTATTTTCAGAGATGCTTTTTTTTTTTTTTTTAACCCCAAGTACAAGTAGATCACCTCAAGCTGTGTTTAGGAAACGTCTGTTGTTTGACACCGATTGAATCAGTTTTCAAAGATTTCCACATTGTCCTTGAGTTTATTTTCAATTTTGTGAAATGTTCTACAGGAATTTGATAAGATAACGATGAAAAGAAAGACAAACCGAGCAAACAGAAGGCTTGAGAAGAAGGAAGAGCGAAAAGAAAGAGGGGAAGACAAAAGCAAAGGGAGGGAGAAGGAAAGAGAACGGGAGAAGGAGAAAGACCGAGAAAAAGAGAGGGATCGAGAGAGGAGCAAGCGAAGACCGAGACAGAAGCAGAGGGAGGAGCAGGGAATAAGCGGAGAAGAGGAGCAGGTAAACACACTTTTGATATTTTTCGCGCCCGTTCTCAATGAGGAGAAGGGCCGAATAATCTGAGCACCGGGACACGTTCACATCGATATTCATTGCCGTTGAGCGTTTAGGAGCTGCTGTCCTTGTGGCTTAAACTGAAGGCAGTTCAGGTCCAGGCCCTTTAGACACAGATGATGTAAGAAAAATGGCCCTAAGTTCATGCCAGAGATCTGGCTGCACCTCACCTTCTAGGGATTTTCACATTAATTAATCTCAAACTCGAAGAAGTGAGTTATCCAAAGGTCTGATCTTCTACATGACGACAGCCGTGTATTAGTTACACACCACTACCCCCTACTGGACATATTTTGAATTGCATTACAAATTTAAAATGATTATAAAATACTTTTTTTAGGGGTCATTTAAGGTTATATTTGAGAACTGTCACACATTTGAAAAGCTCATCATGCCAGCCATTCTGATGGGGTGTGTGTTTGTGTCTGTGTTTGCATGCATGCGCCTGAAGGACGAGGTCTCGGTCACCACGCAAGTCAAAGCGCTCCCGCTCTCCGTCACCTCAGCGCAAGTCCTGGAGGTCTTCGTCTCGATCGCCCCACCGCTCGCACAAGAAGGCCAAGAAGAGTAAACACTGAAACCAGACTTTTGACCTCTGTGACCTTTACCCCTTTCTGAAGCAGGTTGGTAGACCTGCGGTCTGCTACCACTCCTCTGCGTCTGTCACCACATCGCTTCAGGAGAAGCTGGACTAAGACCCAGCGACTGCTGTCTATTTCCCCGATCCTCCACTTTTTTATGGCTGCTCAAAGCAAGGGTCTGGCCTGGATTTTTTTGTAAAATGAAGTTTAAGCATTTATTTGTACAGTTCCTAAGTTTGTTTTTAAAAAAAAAAGGAAAAAAAAGCCCCTCTTTGGAAAGATCTGTTGCAGGACTGGCCCCCACACTCTTTACAATAAACAGCTCTTGGCCGTAACTGTGGTGGAGAGTGGGTGAAGTTTCAGTTTTTCTACTGTCAGGGAGGAGTCCGCCTTCGAAGAGCGTGCGTTATTTACACTTTACTTCTGAAGTGTGGGAGTCGGCCTGTTAAGAGCAGGTGTCCCTTCTGGACGTTACTCACTTTGAGTTGATACTGCTTTGTAAAAAAAAAAAAAGTATGAGATTTCTGATGCATTTGAGACAAATACTTCCCTTCACAAAAACAGTCCCATTCAAAATGTGATGTTCATTTCTTAGTCGTTTCTTAATTTCGGTGCTGATACTGAAGACTCCTGACCAATCTGAGAGCGTGTTTAGGTGCAGCTGTTTTGATACGGCAGGGGGATCATTTATTTGACATTTCAAGAATTGAGCTCTATTTTTGCAGCCTAAAGGATAAGGGTTTATCAAAACACTGCAGGACTCGGTTCTAAAACAATGAATCATGTACTTCTCTCAAACCTTAAAAGACATTGAGGATTCCTCTCCTGCTTTCTTGCCTGATATCACAGAGTCAGGTAACTTACAGCAGGGACAATGACAAAAACGCAGGACTCTCGAAGCTGTTTTTGAAATCTGCCCTGCAGTGTTTGATTCAACGTTGATGTTTCTGCTGAGGATCTGGCGGCGGATTTGAGAGCAACGTCTAAAATCAGTTTTAAGGTTGTGCGAGTTGGCAGCTAATAAAGCATGGACCTAAATTCTCACTTTTGCCTCAAACCCTGTTGTGTCGTCATTTCTAGATGTGTTCAGGTTGTTCGAGCAGCGTGATACCGTTAACAGCCATCTTGTCCTGAATTCTGTTTTATCTGATCCATCTTGGCTCCTTCAACACCAAATATAGTCTGATATTTAATTCCAGTAAGGTGGAAACGCATTCATCCGACACAGGCAAACTCTTAGATTTTATTCTTTAGTGATCTTGATCATTAAAAAAAAAAATTCAATTATTTTTACAAGTGAACAATAACACTGATACACACATGAGAAATGCAGGGCAAATCCGCACTCTGAAAATTAGAATCAGAAAAGAGAATTCCAAAACAGAGAAATATGGACGATAAGGGTCCTTTTGGGAAATGGAGGCTTCACATATGTAATTCAGGAGCGACTAATCACCAGTTCAAACCCGGTTTTCACTGTTTATCCATTACAAGGGTGTAAATTTCGGTCAGCTAATACAGAACATGTGGCTGAAAAACAGAAAGCATGCTTACGAATGGAATGAACAGCAAGAGGAAATGAAGTGTTTGGAGCACAAAATAATACGACACAGTTGCAGCTGATCTTCAGTAGGAAACACTGCATGGTGTGAAACACTTCTGAGGTTTGTTCAAATTTCAGTGGCCAGAAGCAGGAACGCGTCACTTTTACAGCCACTGCTCGGCAAATACAGATTATCCAGCCAAACGCAAGCCCAGAACTAACTGTGGGCCATTTCTTTTTGCTGATTCACCCTGAAATGTTCAATAGTGTTCAACAGCTAACATTAAGAAACTGAAAATCTGCCCATTGATGACTCTTTATTCTGATCAGGGTGATGCTGGAGACGGTCTCTAGTCCACCTGACATGCATGTCTTTGAATTTTGGTAGAAAAATCATTCCGAACTAGGAGAACCTGCACACAGAAAGGACTCAGACCGCCTCGATGGGCACTTGTACCCAAACCCTAATCGTATAGACGGAAAAAGTTACTTAGTAATAAAATAATAAAAAAAAAAGACATTGAGGAGGAGCCACATGCCTTTTCGCCTCTAACTTTGCAATAACAATTAGATAAAAAAAAAAAATTTTATTTATCGACCCAGGATTTCAGGCATCGTGTTGGGCCTGCATGGATTTGATCCAGTTACTGGCATGGTCTCCTGCAGAACTGCGATAACATAACACTCCTTTTGTTGTTGCTTTTCGCTGTTGCACTGTGCCGGTGTGTAAGCATGCTTTCCCTCTTGATTGATGACGTTTATATCATTCTGATTTGCTTTGTGTTGTATAAAAGCTGACTGTCCCTAATGAGAATCGAAAGAGTTTTATCCTCGTTCACACTTTGTACAGTAGTTGAAGGATTCTTGACCAAGGAACCAATTACAGTGCAGATATGCTCCATTAATTAGAAAGAAATGAAAAAGCAGAAGAAAAGTGCGTGGCGTAGTGGAAATGTATCACCCTTTTCCACGATGCACTACCTGAGCCTCCACTTTCCCATCCAGGCTGTGGTTTCAGATTCACACTGCTCCTGTAGAGAGGACACGACGCCGCTCCAGGGTACTCGCCAGCAGTCTGAGGGAAGGAGCTGTAGGTGGAGCCAATGTCTCTCCCACAACTGTGGACTCTCAGAATTGTCTCTGGCTCAGTTCGTTAAAACAAACTGAGCGTATTCCAGGCTTTCTTTCCGTTTTAGATAGGGTCAATTTAAAGGCTCAGTATTTTTAACATTCCATAAGACTTTGATGGCCGGTGAAGTCGGCGAGACAGGAGGACTTCAGTGTGGTCTGTTTTTAAAGCTCCTGAGAAAGAGAGGGAGAGAAGGTTGACGCTTAATAGCATAATGATCCAACATTCCTTGCTATCATTTTTCTGTTCAGTGTGTTTACTTCAGTATAATTCTAAGGCATAAACAAACTAATTGAACATAAAAAAATTCTTTAGGATCTCTCCTCTAAAATGCAACTAATGCACTCCTTTCATCGTCATTCATATTCATATGTACAATAACAGGGTTGTGGGCGACATGGCTCTGACTATAAAAACACTTAAACTACCTAGCGGGGATCGTTCAGAGTGCGTCGGTGTCGTCGAGTCTTGCATTCTGCGTCGGGTTTCTCCTGTCCTACCTCCTGAGGCACGATGAGAGCGGGGTGTGGTGCGAAGATGGCTGATGTCACCACCGCATTATGAGCTGCGGAACAACAATGGTGCATATGTGAGAAGGATCAGCAAAACCTGACAAACACTGATGAAATTACAGATCATATCTGGGATGTGTTAGGAGTGATGAGGATGGGCAGGATTAGGGACTAGTTTATTAGAGGGACAGCTCAGGTTTGAATACAAAGCCGGAACAGCAAGATAGCATTGGTGTCCAGAGGACTGATGAGTATTTTGGGAGATGGACGTTGAGGATGGAGCTGCCATGCAAGCGGATAAATCAAAGGAGGAAGAAGAAATGGAGCTGAAGATTGGACATAGTCAGGATCAAACCCACGACCTGTTGTCCACCTCTCGGCTGCCACCACCCCACACTAGTCTTTGACACTGGTATCACAGACGACAATATGCCAAGTCCTCCAAACATGCAGCACTATGAAGGTCCATATTACACAGTACCTGAGTAATAATTTATCATTTAATTTATAATCATAAATAATCACATGCAGAACTCTAAACATGGCTGGAGGTGAATGGAAGCGAATGGGAAGGTCATTGATCTGTACCTTCAATATTGGTCAAAAAGTTTATTTTCTAGCAGTGCCACCACATTTACCTTTAATTCCTTCCAGAAGTCATTCATGATCTCTCCATTGAGCTAGCAGACTTGCTGAAATTGCATTAGTGAGTGCTCCCAGATGTAAACATACTTGTCTGAACTCACGATGAATGAGTAGTCATGACTACAAGAGTGAAAGACATTGTAGCTTTAGTGAGATGAAATTTAAAAATTTTTTTTATATATATATATATATATATATATATATATATATATATAAAAAAGAAATACTGGGGTGGGCAACATGGCAGGGGATAGGTCTTGATACTTAAATAAAAAACAAAAAAGTCAAGAGACAGCATAGTATTTACCTTACCCCCAAAAAGGTGAAGTGTGCAAACCAGTAGAAAAAAAAAAACCCCTAACTCATCTTTTCCATACACACTGAACTGAGTTCAACAAACAGCCACTGGGTCAATCTTTAATCACGGACGAAATCATGATTTGCTGGGAAAGAATAGCGATGTAATTTATCTGATTAATGATCATTACCATCATATTTCCCAGCCCTAACGATATTACAGAGAAAACCATTTCCTGCTTTTGCTCCGTTCTTTGCAAATGTATAACGTTTAAAAGATTGTTAAAACTTATTAAAACACAGCCCGAAGGAATCAGCAGTGCTGATACTCCTGAACAAACTAGGTGTTGCCACGGTGACAGCATTTCTGCTGTAAGAGAAGAGCTGTGCTGTTAGCCATGATTTTAGAAAATCACCTTTACCTTCTGAAGGTTTGTAGTACATGAGCTGAATTAACTGAGCAATCAGGGCCTGTGTTTCAAGAGTCTTAAAGTTCGGGAAAGTTCAAATCGTACTCATGGAAGTGTCTCGCTCCTCCGACTGCTGCAGGATGATACCGTTTCTGCTTGTGGTTTCACTGTTTTTTCTTTCTTTTTTTTTTTTTTTTTTAAATGTAGCATAAAAATGAAAAGATGACGGTTCCGAATGGTACCTTTAATTCTGCTCAGATTTACTGTTCTTATGTTCTGTTACTACATAGTTGTTACAAGTTTCAAGTCATCGATTAGCTCATTGGGAATTCTTTGAGAGCATTTCTCTTCACCTGAAGCTCGCTTTGATCTGGCTGCTGCTGTTGACGTAGCCTTTGTACTTCATAGACAGAGACAGGTCTCTCAGGTCATACAGACGAATCCGTGAGTCGTTTGACGTCACAAGGATCTGGAAAAGTAAAGAATGGTCTTGTTCAAACATGCTTGTGCTTTCTCTCTTCTCTGTCCAAAGAAAGAAAAGAAGAAACTACAAAAACACTTCAAACAGAAGAACACGCTTGCTTATTTTGGTCCGAAAATCCATAAAAACGACAGTGAAAAAGGACACAATTTAACATTTACATCATTTCTTTTCACTCACTAATAAATCCCATATTTACATTTACGGCATTTAGCAGATGCTCTTATCCAGAGCGACTTACAGGTCCTAATTTCAGGGACAGTCCCCCTGGAGCAACTCAGGGTTAAGGGTCTTGCTCAAGGACCCAATGGTGGTAGTGCTAGAGGTGGGATTTGAACCGGGAACCTCTGAATCCATAGGTCCGTAGGCAAGTACCCTACCACTAGACCACCACCACCCACCATAAGTTAAGCGCCCAACGTGGGGCTCGAACCCACGACCCTGAGATTAAGAGTCTCATGCTCTACAGACTGAGCTAGCCAGGCATATTGAGCGTGAGAGGATTTACGATGCAGTGCTAAAAAGTGTACTTCATTGCAAAAACTAAAGAAACACTAAAGAAACAGGGCACTGGTGGCTTAGTGGTTTGGGACTAGGCCCCAGGATCAGAAAAGTGAAAGTGACCATTCTTGTTACTGTGAACCAGGGCACAGCACATAGTGAAGCACAACGAAATTCCACCTCTGCATTTAACCCACACACATGCAGCAGAGGGCGGTTATTGAAAGCTGCCTGGGGAGCAGTGATGGGGACGGTAGCTTGCTCAAGGGTACCTCAGGGCAACCTACTAGCCTGGGATTCAAACCCATGATCTTCCAATCCTGGGGCCAACTCCCTAACCACTAGGCCACCACTGCCCCGTAAGAGATAAACCATAAAGGTGCTGGGTTCGAATCCCAGACCGGTAGGCTGCCCTGAGGTACCCATGAGCCAGGTACTGTCCCGATCACTGCTCCCGGGGGCTTTAAATAGCTGCCCCCTGCTGCACCTGTGTGTAAGCTGAAAAGCAGAGACAACGCATTTGGTTGTGTTTCACTGTGTGCTGAGCTTTGATTCACAATGACAAAACAGTCACTTTTACTTCATCTCTTACGTTTGAGGTAAACAGAGCAGGAAGAACTTCAATGAGTATGTAAATGCATGTTCCATATTTTGTGTGATAATAAGCATGTACGCATTAAGCATTATTAGGCAGACCTTGTTCTCTCCAGGCAGGGGTTCAATTCCAGTGATTTTGCGGCCCACGCGATTCCTCCCCCGGGTGGAGCGCACATGGATCTGCGTGTGGTACTTGAGGCGCTGATGGATGAATAAACAAAGAGTATCTGAATCCATTCTGACTGCTGGTTAAGCCAAAATAATGACTACAACGCCTGCGGGAGATCATTTCTGTTCATGTGAAACTCCAAACATTGTTAGGACAATTGACGGTTTTTATAACTGAATAACTCATCACCAGAGTTGATCAATTCTAGTCATGGAACACATTATCTAAGTTGATAGTTATCAATAAAGCAGAATGTGATCCAAGTTCTATTGGTTATTATTTTCACACATGAAAAAATGTTGTTCATTGTGGTGGCGACAAGTGTTCAGCTCTTTTTGTTAAGGCTACTCTCACTAGCCAGCAGGTCTAGACACAGCTCCTCTAAAACAAGCCCCATATCTACAGGACCAGCTATTCTGGTTATGAAACGAGAGAAAATTGGAGCCACATAACTTTACATTTTTTATAGTATAATGGACATCTCGGTCAAATGTACATTACAGAGTTAATGAACCTTAACTTTCTTCAAAACCAGTTCAGTCTGCCAAAAAAGGCATACAAATACAGAAATATAGAAGCATGCCCACCTCGGTGTCATAGAAAATGCAGCGTCCGTCGTAGGTGCCGATGACGGCGTATTTGCCATTTTGGCAGAAGTTGGCTGCAGTGATTAGGCGTGTTTGACCATCCACTTCGTTCCACAGAGCTACTTTCTTCTCGGGGATATTCCACAAACGCAGCCGACCGTCCAATGAACCACTCAGAAAATATCGGTCATCCTACAAACAAGAGAGTGAGAGAGACAGAGAGAGCATACAAACTTATTCATTCATTGCACACACACTCACACACGCACACACTTACCCTGGGATGAAAGGCGATTGCTGTGACGAAATCCACATGCTGGAAGCAGCAGAGGCACTCTCTCCTGGATATGTGCCATAACCGCACCGTCTTATCCATGGAGGACGACAACAGAAAGTAGTTCTGCAAAAACGGGACATCACATGACTGTGATAAACGTTGGAGTGCTTTTTAGAATCTTACCAGCAGGTGTTAGTTGCAAAGGCGTTCAAATGAAGATTTCTTTTTAAATTACTTGAATTAGACAAAGACTTTTTAGGCATTTCTCCCGAAAATTTCAAAACAATTAGGGCTTACCTTTGACCAAGAAAGGTCAAGAAGGTCTGCCGTGTGGCTTTTGTACTTGCAGAAGGGAACTTGCCGGAAGGGCACGTTTCTGTCTTCGGTATCGGCATCCTCCACTAATCCTCCCAGCTGATGGAGAAGCGGAAAATGTAAAAAATTACAATCTATTTTAAAAAAGGACTCAAAGCAGACAACGATACTTTTGTTTTATTGAGATTACTTTAGCGGTATGACTGATGGATAAATTAAGAAACTAAAGTCTACTGAGCGTAACTAGAAGCAGACTGAGATTCTGTCTTGTGCCACTAGGGGTTCAGACTCTACAGCCAAAATACACGACTGCTCCCATACCAAAACTAGAAAGTTATGAACAAATGAATGATAATAATCAATATTTGTTTGTTTTATTCATACCTTTTTATACTTTTATTATATTCTTTATACAGTATATTTTATTAACTTCTATAAAAAAATAAATGACAAGAGTTCCTCTGAAATTTTCCTAAAAAAAAAAAAAAATAAAATAAAATCAAAATAAATAAAAAATCAGAAATCAACTTACAAGAAATATACACTCCTTGACTTTGCCAAGTAATAATATCAAAGGTAATTGCTGATGCTGTGTTTCTGTGATGAAGTGAAATCTGGTCTTACAGCAGTGAGAGAACTTACCCCTCCATCAGTATCAGACTTAGAAGAACACACACTTTCCTGAGAAGGAGAGGGAGATACACGACCTGAAGAACACAACGCAACAGCTGTTACCTTATCGGTCATGCTTTCTCACACATCAAAACTCATTTATCCATTTGTTTACACTTAGAAACTTAGCACCAACAGTAAACAACAAAAAAAAGTGGTTTTCAAAAATGTACTTTAAGCTGGTGTCACGAATGCAGATTCATCTTAAACAAAGATACTGTAACAGTTGTGCTTAAGACGATCTGAGGAAAATGGGCCCCGACAGTATCGATTTGCTTTAAAAACACATTTCAAGCATTCAAGCAATTTTACTGTCTAGACGATTATAGTTCAATGGATACTGAACGTCTTGGTGCGTGTACTTGCCCTCTGTGTTGTATTTGATCCTCATGTTGTTGAAGTAGTCGTAGGCATTTTTTAGAACCCAAATACGAACCATGTTGTCCTGACCGGCTGTGGCCAGCAGCCGCCCACAGTGAGAGAACTTCATCGTCCACACTGCGCCCTGTGCAATGGACACATTAATGGAATCTCATGATCAACACAACATGCTTTTTGTCTGAAGCCTGCTTCTTTCGTTTTCAATAGGAGTCTGCGAATACTTTTATTAGACGTTTCCATTTATTATGAACACGCACACTGGACCCTCCTCTGCTCACCGTGTGCTCACCGCTCAGGTCCTGCACAACTCTGATCTGGTCAAAGTCGAATGGGCCCTTGAAGCTGTGTGCTGCTTTAAACTTGACAGGCCGCGTGTACGGCATCCCCTCGTCGTCGCTGGAGGACGGCTCGTCCTGATCCGTGTGAAACACCTCGTCCCTCACACTCTTCACCTTATTCACCGCGCGCTCTCCATACTCCTCCAACAGGTGCTTGCCTCGTTTCACTGACTTGCCCAGAAACTTCTTCAGCTGAGTGCTGAAAAAGCAGGAGGGGAAAACGAGAGGTGAATGGAAGGGCAGACAAAATGACAAACGGCAGGAGCAGAGGGCGGGATGTACATTAGGTGTATAGCGAGAGGGAGAGGAGGGGAAAAATGTGGAAAGTCAGTCTTTGAATGTTCCTTGAGCCTGTTGGCTGAGCTAAATGCCCCACTTACTCCAGTGAGCACAGTCCAATTACCTTAGGGGGAGCCTGTAAACACTGCTGATAAGCAGTTGGCTGAACCAGACATCAAAACAGACGTTCAATGTTTTTGAAACGAGAGGTTAGAACGCTGCTTTGCACTCCCCTGTTCGCCAAAGAGTGTGTGTGACACAGCGCTTGCATCACAGTAAGTAAACAGACTGAGTGGGCTTTGTCTGTGTGGGGGCGGGAAGCTTGTTTAATGTGAATGTCAAGCCAGAACTCCAAACTCGGCACAACCTTTTGTAAAGGTGAAAAATTTAATGGATGGTTGATACAAAGGAAAGTGAAGTCTGAAATTAGTACCATCGCGCTACATTCTGTGATGTGACAGGATGCCTTGAAACGTTAACCTTGGCAAAAGCAATTAAGGGGGGGAGAAAACCCCTGACAACAAAACTAGATTCTCTTCAGCAGTCATCCATGCCATTAAAAACAATGGAGCAGGTTTCTTACGTTTTCTGTTTGAGTTTCCCTCCATCCGTATCAGCTAGGGGAGCCTGACTCTTGTCGTCGTCGTCTGACTGAGCAGCGTCGTTTCTGCACAGAAAGGAGATCTAGTGTGAGATTTCCTTTGAACGAAAACTCCAAACCTTTTATGAAACATTATGATGTGTTAATGCTTCATAGCCATGTCACTGATCTTTCTGATGTAAAAGTGGATCTGTATGCTGACTGGCCAACATTCATAGAAGAAAACAACAATCCTTGACCTGCCAAATTTACAAAGATCATCCCTAAAAATGCCAATCAAAAGGTGTTGGCCGCAAGCCTTCAGTCAACATTATCCATTTCTGTCAAAATGTTCCTTTAAATTACTGAGGTTTAAAATAAGAACTAGTGTCCGAGAGAGCTGTGACGAAGAGAGACAGAGAAGATTAGCAGCATTTATTTTTCCGTGCCGGAGGGAAGCATCTGTGTATCTAAGTTTCATGTCGCTGTAAAATGAGGACAGATTGGAGTGTGGAGAATTGGATTACTGATATATTTCACTCTGGGAAGCCCCAGGCCCCACAGCCACATCTAAAGCACGACAGGAGTGATATCAAAAGAGCTCCAACAAGAAACATGCCTGCACCTTATTTTGTCCTGAATGATGCAGTAATCTTACTCTTGAGGATCTACACTGCCACACCGCCTGTCAAAAGCTTGGGGCCAACCAGCTTTTTCAAAAATATTTTTTTGAATAATTGAGCATTTTCACTGATATGTCAACATATAGTCACCATCTTTAAAATATATATATATATATATAATTTTTTATATATAATTCTAAGGCCTTTGTTTGTTTGTGTTTGACTACTTAAAATTGCTGGCCTTGATCACTATGAGAAATATGTGGATGTGATATTGTTATAAATAAACAAGTCTCATGAAGATCAACTTCTCGGGCAGAAATCCTGCTTGAAATTACTCTGATTCATGACACAGGGACACTTGGATTTCCATTTTCAACGTTGCAATGAACCAATTTCTGATCTATTTCTTCTGCATTGCCCAATAAAACTAGATCAACCTGATTTTGTTAAGTTATCTGCGTGTTATTGCATGTTACATGGAAAAAGATTCAAAGTTAAACTGTGTAAAGCCAGGTGAAAATCTCCTTCTGTGCGTGTGTATACGAAAACAGCTCGGGATAACTTAAAACTGCAAACGCCCTGGAGCTGATATGTGAAAACATGCTTCGTAAAGAGGCTCCTGGTCTTTAACACTGTTAAACAGGTGGTGTCTAATGCGTCTTAATGCACCATACATTTTTTTTCTGCTTCCTTCCAAGTCCCCCAACTGGTTCCTCTATTCCAGCGAAGAACATTCCAAATAGAAGTAACCAAAAGCTGAACGCCGATTACCTGGTTTAGTCCTGTTAAGAACTAGGGCACATCAAAAACAGGTCCCTGAGGGAAGACCTGGGAACCCTGCTGGAGTGAGTGATGCGGAGCGAATGCTCTATTTCGGGTCATTAACGAGGAGGAGTAATCGGAATGTGTATATCTGACTGTTTTTGAACTCCTTATTTATACACATCTTCAAAGTGTGCTCTTCGAGCTCTCAGTCAAATTCACATCTCTCAGCCTATATAAAACCAACTCAGGGGAAAAACAGCTTTTCTTTTTACTTGCAGTGATCTTTGACCAAACTGCTGGGCAAGATTGTGTGTTATGGTAATGAAGTGTTTTTAAATGACATTAGATTATCACACCGTGCACTGTCAGTTAAAGTTGACAATATTTGAATTAAATCATGATCAATTACACCAGTATTTACCTGAGGATGCCCGAAACGACAGCAAGGTTCATGCCATGACTCGAGGTGTATTTGCGTCACGTTATCCAAGAGTTAAAGCATTTTGTACCATTCAATTAATGCAGGTATTGTTACTCCAGCCCATCTACTAACATGAGTTTCTCCTCTTATTTTAATTCTATATCCCACACTGGATGAGCCAGTTAGGCCAAGTGAAACTCTAGTTTGTTTATCCCTTACCTCGTGTTGTAGTTTTTCATCTCATGTGTTTTAATGCATGCAGCTCATGATGGTGATGATACCGGAGCAGAATTATTCAAAACAGCCCCTTCTTGAGAACACAGGCTGTTTTGCAATTAGCACTGATGTCAATGTGGCTGAGCAGAGACATATTTGATATTTGAAATGGAATATAGGTGGGGGGGAAAAAAAATAAAATAAAAAATTCAGTCTAGATACTAGCCACCAAGTTAAGTGACCAGGTGTAAACATGATCAGTGAGATGTTGTCCTAAACTCTATTCCATGTACAGTGTTGCTTTTGCAGTATGGGTCAAGTAGCTCCCTTACGTGATATACTCCTTGGTCCTTCTCATGATGTGTAATGTTAGTGGATTAATTCCAGTTGGGAGTTTCTCCTCTGCCTGGATCAGGGGGATTTCTTCACCAGTGTCCAAGTTTTTAATCATAACACTCGCCAAGATCTCCTGCATAGACAAAAGAAAAAAACATCAGATTGAATACAACTGTTTTTCTTTTGAAAATCCATGCATACACACCAGAACTGCAAATACCTCATCAGTGAGCTCCCTGCCTGAATTGGAGCGCGGCCTCTGAGGTCCAGGGGTTTCACTACCACTAGAATTGGATACCTGTTCATCATTTTCCTGCACACACACACATTTTTGGAAATATTTCAACTAGAGTTCCCCCCTCCTCAAATTCAATACTGCATATATTTCTGTGAAAAATGTGAAATGATCACCCCTCCACAAACACAGCCTTAAATTCAGTCAGCAATGTGTTTCCCTTCAATGAAATTACATACAGGAGCCACCAACCTGTGCAGTTACTACTTTCTCCCCACTTGTGGCACTGGCAAGGTCCAGAGAATGCTGTGGCTCTTTTGAAAAGCCCCTCACAGTGGAGTTTGGACTGACCAGACCACATGGCTCTTCTGCTGGCTCTGTAGAAACTAACCAATCACAGGAGGCATTGTGTCATTAACTGGTCATAAGTGGGCATTGGAGGGGAAGTGTCTGTGTCCAAAAATACGTTGCAATACATGGGAACTTTAACACTCCCATAATGCATCACAAATCATTATTTACAGATGCTGGTTTAATTGACAGATTCAGGTTTGAGCAATCATAAATCTCTCACCCTCTAGTCCTTTGGGCCGCACCACTTCCTGAGACTTTTTACCAGGTGGGAGTGCTGGCCGAGCTGGCGGCGGAGGCCTCGGGGGAGGCGCTCCACTTGGAGGAGGGGGCCTGGAGGGTGGGGTTTTCTTAGTGCTAGCTACGATATCCGGCTCTACTGTGAACTGCCTGGGTGGTTTAGAGGGCCCCGATGCTTCTGACTCCATCACTGTGTCAGTGAGGGGCACTTGATCCAAGATGTCAGCTGTTTTGGGCATTTCTGTGTTTTCCACGGCGCATGCAGGGCTGAGTGCAGGCTGTGCCGGAGAAGGTCCCAGTGTGCTTGTAATGTCTGGTGGAGGAGGACCCTGATCCTGAGACGCTTCAGCTGCACCTGCCACATCTGGAGCTGGTTCTGTGATATGCTCTAACATCACTTCCACAGGAGGAGCCACAGAATCCAGTGAAGGTACTAGAACCTGAGCTTGCTCTTCAACGCCGTGATCTCCAGATGGGGTCGGGCATCTCTCCTCTCCCCTTAACAAGTCTTCTTCCTTACCACTCTCCTTCTGACTCTCCTCTATAATACTGTCGATGATCTAAAGAGACAAGACACAATGAGAGTGAATCCCAAACAGTTATTATTAGAAATCTGTCCTAGGATGTAAGTCAAGGTTGTGTTGTGGGTTGTGTGACATATGAACTTGATTTATTGCAGGTTTAGTAAGCCTATGAAAAGGAATATTTATTCTCTCTGAGAGTAAAGAGGAGTTGTGTTAAGGCCACAGTGATGGTGCAAGATGTAAGATCTTCACTAAAGAAACAATCGGATCTTATGTTCCTCAGCCTTGCCTTCAGAAAAGCTCTGAACTCAGAGAGAACAAGTCTGTAACTCAGCCAACACACACATGTACGAACAAGAACAACAGATCTAAGGAATGTAACAGGGTTTCCTCTCTTTCTCCCTCTCAGACGCTCTCTTTCAGCCTCTTGCAGTCCCCACCCCCCATACCTTGTCAGAACACTGGGTCAAATAATTTCTAAAAACATTTTTCATTACTGTCAAAAGAAAAAAAAAAAATGCATGTAATAAATAAATAAAAATACATGTGTTATATGAACACAAATATTTCTTAATAAAACAGTAATGGGTTAAATACTTGTCAAATGTAGGTTTTTGCACATAATAGTAACTAAAATAAATAAATCATAAAATTAATAACAATAATAATACCATTAGTAAATATAATAATACAGATTTCTGTCAACATTCAGCACAGATATATGCTTTAGAGTGAGCAAGATCCTCCAAAGTGCACCAACCTGGAGAGAGTCATCTTGGCGAGGTTCCAGTGGCGCCAATCCAGCAGCGACTTCCTGTACCAGGTTCTCATCGAAGACCTTCAGCCAATCAGAAAGAATCACAAAAATACACAGCCACAATGAACACTATAACTGTTTAAAATATAGCATCTAATATATTACAGTTCATACAGATTTTTTTGTTTTAATTCCCTACATTTGCCTATGTCTGTTAACAAGCTTTGACTGTGTTGGTAAAACTAGCCTACATTGATAAAATATTCTCTAATACGTCAGTTTAAAACTATCCTAGAGATCCGAGCTGCATCTCCACTGTAGATGTATTAACACTTGTTTCACAATGTCTTATAGTCTTTGAGGAACCTGAAGGAATTAATAACCTAAACCAGCACATGACCAGTGACTGCCATCAGCTGATTCAGCCTTCACACAACAGGAGTTTATAAAAACCTTAAATCCTGGCAATTTTCTCTCATCTCAAATGTCAAGTCAAGTCAACTTTATTTATATGGCACTTTTATTTACAACTGTTGTTGTCACAAAGCAACTTTACAGAATCCAGGTCCGAGCCCCAGTTGGGAAAGCCGATGGCGACAGAGGAAAGGAAAAACTCCCCCAAACATGAGGAAGAAACCTTGGGGGAAACCAAGACCCAAAAGGGGAACCCATCCTCCTATGGTCGACACCGGAAATAAAAGGAAAGGAAGATATGTTTCTTGTCTTTTCTGCTTTTCAAATGTCTGCCTCTACTAAAGCCCTACAGCTGGATACTAAGGTAAATTCACTTATGTAAAGGGGTTTAAATCCTACCCAACACGATCAGTTTAGGTTAAAACATTCTCACCTGAGGCTGGGGAAGAACAAACTTTGCGGGTGACCTGAAAAGACACAAAACAAGAGAAAGGGACTCGTTAAGACCATAACATGCCTAAGTGACCTCTAAAGCGCTGCTGAGGAAAGGCAAGACATAACGGTGGCTTCATAGTTTCATTGTAATAGGACCTTTTCAGTGCACCACAAGGCATCATTTCTGTTAATTTTGTTCAAAATTTGGTTTTAAAAATACACACGATACAAAATTGTGAGCAGATTCTATTAAAACAATACCGCAAGAGGTTTAGACATTTGAAAGCAATTTAAAACAACAGAACTTAATTATGGCAAAACATTATCCTTAATCAACACTAGGGCTGCCACTAAAAACTGTTTTTCTTCTGATTATTCAACCGATTAATCTAAACAAGCATTTCACTCCAGTGACTGAAGCCAAGACATCAGGTGTACAGCGATTAGGAAGGGATGTTGAAGAAAAGCATTCTAAAATGCTTTGAAGAGCATTTCTGGAAATCAAAAAAGTAAATTTAATTGAAAAATGATGCATCACTAGAAAGCATAAAAAGTATAAAAATTGTATGTCGTCAGTGCAATTTCTAAATGACAGTTTTAGAACCTACTTAGATTAACTTAAATTCTTTCAGGATCTTAAACATTATGTATCTTACACTTTTGTTTACAGTGGTTATGTAAAGTAAGGTATTGTCTTTAAAACCCAAAACAAAATACCCCTTTACTATCTCAACACAAGATAAGGACAGCAAGTGTGACTAAAAAAATAGTGCTGACATCCTCAGAACCACACTATCTTCAGTAAGGTCACCCCTGATTATTTTTATGGTGAAAGGAAAACTTTATTAGAACCTAGGAATGGAAATCTGTTCGTCATATCAGCTTTGACGCTGCAGTTACGTTACAGTAACATCAGCAAACTGAAACGTCTAAAGGGACGAGCTAATATATGAGAAAGCACAGATATTGTGTGCTGATGCCAAAATCCATTTTTTCACAAATATTTTTTTCAGATGCTGATGCCAGAGCCAATGCTTCAGTTATTAAATGTAGAAACCCTGACTAAATCCACCTTGACTAGCAGAATGGAGAAATAAACCACTGAGATTCATCGGCAGGGTTACAAATACAGTAAAATGAATAAAATGTAGATATTCATCTCAGGTCATTCAAAACACAATAGATTTCAATAATAAAACTTATTTGGAAGTAGTATCCCACATTCAAACTTGGCATCTCTCAACAAAGCAAAACAAATTAAGGTGTTGTGCTATTGGCTGAATCAGTCGGAGTTATTGACCCCCATTTGCATATAGCAATAGAATTTTATAGCACAATATTCCGCAGTCATTCCCTTCACTCTGACAATATCTAACAGCATTAAATATTTAAATATCTAAGCTTTCATGTCTTGAAATTTGACACTGTGCAAACTGTTATTTAAATGTCAATACACACCCCATTATAAAATACACAGAATAAAAACGTTTCCAAGGAAAAACACACAACATTTGCCCACTATAACACACAGACAGGAGACACTTATTTATCACAGACGGTCTTTCTCTCACACCCGACCTTTGATCCCAGTCACACTGTAGAAAGAAAACTCTTGCTAGAGGTCAGCTTTCTAAACTGAATGACGAAACCCTGCAGAAGACAAGCCAACCTCAGCCTAACCCAAAACAATAGTGAACAAATGATCATTTGTTCCTCCAAAAGGGTTAGACAAGCCAAAGACCAGGCCTCGGGTTTTAATCTAATAATAATAATCCACATGCTCATGACTCAAGCGTTAGCTGACCACTGTCAAGATGCCAACGCTCCAGTGTCACAGCAAGAAAGACTGGGAGAGACGAGAGATCAAAAGAGAATTTATTTTCAAGGAAATGTTGCATAACGGAAGACGTTACGAAGGCTTGCACCAGCGGAACTGGGAATCACACCCAGCACAGGTTGCCTTAACAAAAAGGTGATCACGTTGAAGCTTTCTTTAGCTTGGTTTGGGGATGTTGGATGAGAGATCTACAAACATATTTTAGTTCAAATTCATCTTACTTCAGCATTATAAGTGGAATGACATCAGAACTGTATAATTACTGTCAGAGAATTTCTCTGCAATGCTAATCCAGTATCAGCCTTACACCTTATAACACATCAACCTTACCTAGAATCAACTTATGTTTGTTTCTGTAAGCCTGCAAATTAGGTTATAAACTAAAGCACTGTAGTCAGGATTTTCTACTGCTACCTAAACATTACGATGCTGTTCGCCTTGAAATATTGATCAAATCTCAACATTTTTTCATTCAAATATCTGCAGATGCCAATGCTTCCGACAACATGGTGCATCCCTAATAAATGCCAGTGTACGGGCATCAGCATAGGTGTCACATATACGTACATGGAAAATACTGAAATATGAGATGTTGACATGACAAATATGAGATGTTGGGTCATTCTGGGTCAATTAAAAAGATGGTCCAAGCTCTACCATTTTCTTTGCCTCTGAGCCACTGTGAAAAATCCTCCTTTTCTCTGGCCGAGTACATACAGTTGAGAATCTATACTGGCTTGAAACTTCAAGGGATCTTCCTTCATTCGCATAAATGCCTCATCAGCCATTTTCGGACACCTGTATCTTTGCAACAGGAACACCTCGGGACCTGAAAAACACTGAGGCACCACCTTGGAGAAATCCAAGTCTTTATCCGAATTCCAAATGTATTTATTTAACTCACAGCACAGCATACCCCCCTCTAAATAAGTGCCTGTATTCATCCTTGTCCGCTATTCCAGAATTAAGAAACATTTTTGCCGAGCATTCATTTCCGCACACCCTACAGCTGCAATTGTTATCTTTCTCTAATCTGTCAAGTTGTGTGCACTACAGGTCACCAAGCATAATACATTTCCATATTGTAAGTCCTCCTATAAATCCAGAATAGTCAAAATCGTGTCTGAGTTCTGAATTTCCTTACAACATATAAGAAGCAGAACAGGGTTTTTGTTTTGAGGGTTTAATTGAGCTTACAGTTTTTAGTGTCTGGAAACTTAATTTATTCTGCAGAGTGTGTCAGGTAGTAAAACAGTCACTTTCATTGTGTCTCTGAAAGATCTGGGTTTGGATTACAGCATAATGAAAAAAATGCTTCTCATTTTAAGGGTTAAATTGAGCTTCCAACTGTCAAGCCTGGAAACTTCTGTGTATCCTGCAGATAGTAAACATCACCAAAATCACCTGTTAAGCCAGAATACTGTCTTTTGTCAACAAGCTGCCTAGTTACTGCTTATATTGTGTCACTGACAACCTGATGAATCAACATGTTTAAAACATAAAACAATACAGATACAATCTTGGCCTCTGTCCAGTTGTAGGAGACGGACCTGTTGGACAGTGTGTGTGTGTGTGTGTGTGTGTGACTCACACATTAGGAGAGGGAGTGAAGTTGACATCTTCAGGAGCATCATAAAATTCCTCAGTGTCACTCGTATCCGACGCCATTTAGACTGTAGGCGGCTACATGCACAGGCCTAAAACTGGAACAAAACACAGTCCCTGCTCAGTTCTGCGCCTGAGAGGGAACTTAACAGGGAAGATGTGAGTTTTTTAAAACAAATACCATCCGCTGGGAGAAATGACAAGCCCAGACTCGCCCCGTTTTCCGTTGCTCCTCAGTCACCCAGCTAGGGCGTTAGCCGAAAGCTAAAAGCAAACACAAGTCCTAGCGTCCAATAAACGCACCGAATGTGTCAACGCCGAGTCTACCGTGCTTTTTCAGCCTCGGAGAAAACAATTCCACTGTTGAAACAGCAGCTGTGGGCCCTCTTTGCAAGATGCAGGCACGATTTATGGACCGAAAACACGAAGCGAGGAGGAAGAGAAGAGCGCAACTGATTTTTCATCTCAAATCTCGCGACGAAATATCGCGGGATTTCACACACCACTTGACGACTGGTCTGAGACCAGCGTTGCATTTTCAGCGCTTCTCAAAACTGAAAGGAATCAAGAGCAGCTGGCTGATCCAGGATCAATACTAAGGAAATAATAAAAAAAAATTAATTCGGATTTATTTAACAAATGGAGTTATTCTTACAGCACAACATTCAGTGAACCACAACGACAAGCAGCGTCTGTATGTATCCCACACGCGCAGCAGGGGGCAGCTATTGAAAGCGCCCGGGAAGTAATGGGGATGGTACCTTGCTCAAGGGTAACTCAGGGCAACCTACTGGTCTGGGATTCGAACCCACAACCGTCCGGTCCTGGGGCCTAGTCCCTAACCACTAGGTCACCGCTGCCCCGTATGGCTTAGTACTTCATAATAATAGTACTTCAGACCACTTCATAAATGTTTTGTACAGTGCATAATGTTATTAAGCAATAATTAATATATTTTATATATTGTATTATATTATGTACTATTATACTAAAGTATTCAAACAATCTTTGGTTTGAAGGAGGAACTTGCAGATGGCCAGTAGAAATTGAGAATGCCTTATGACATTAAATATATGACTTATAGTATTACTCACGAAAAATGTGTACTATACTCTGCTGCAAGTTTTTTTAATTACATATTTATATTCCTATATCTGTTACAAAGCCATCGTGTTGTTATTATTATTATTATAGTCGCTTGTTGAATCAGCCAATCACCGTGTCCCGTTGTGTCAGCGCAACGAACTTCATTTGGCGACGGAAGTTTTGAGCGTCCGTCCTTGATTGATAGGTGCGATGACCAATCAGCAGCGTGCGTCGCGAAACCCGCTTGCGGCGTCCACAAATGAAAGAGTGGCGGGGGCGGAACCCGGTGAGGTTTCAAGATTGGAGTGGGCTTGGGGGTTTAAGAAGAAAAGGAGAAGCACGGATCGCTTCGCTCCAGGTAAACTGCTCAGTTATTCATTAAAGTTAATCTGCCTGTCGCTTTTAACGAGTGAAGCTGGCGGACGGCCGGCACGCTTGTGGAACGGGACAGTGCGGGGAGCCGGAGCCGCTGCGGGGCTAAAGGCTGCGGGACAGAGCCGCTGCTCGGCTCGGCGGTTCCTTCAAAGCTCTCCCGCCGGGAGAAGTTACCGGGCCGGGGTCCCAGTTCAGCCTGGAGCGATAAAGACGCTCGTCTAGGGCTGTTATCTGCTGCACGTCGTCCCGTCGCCTTCTGCCGTGCTCTGTTTAGCCCGACCTGCTAAAGCTAGCCTGCTAACTTTGAGAAGTTCCGAGTAAACATGTCGCCGAGAACTAAACAAAGAGACTTTCTCCCTTTTTTACCCTTTAACACATCACGTTCTGGCTTTTAGGTGTCATGTCGTACATATTATTACCAGAACGCTTTAAAAATCCAGCTAATCTGCGGCTTTAAGTACAGCTTCTTGTGTAAAAGCTGCAACTTTAGACCCCCAGTCAGTGAAGCTGTGACAGACACTGTCACTCAAAAAGAAGCCCTCCAGAGATGACAGCAGGAGAGGAACACTGGTTTCGACCAGTTTATTGACTCCCCTGCCGGGCTGCTGCTCTCCTGGCCTGCTTTCTTGTGGTTGAGAGGATCCTTGAGCCAGAAGATTGGGAGTGAAGGAGCGTGCAGCCTGTTCTGCAGGGCTGCTGCCGGAGCCCTGATTCACTGAAGCTGTGGGAGCACGTTTACCCTTCACTCTAGACGGTGCTGGACGTGCTGTCTACTGCTGCAAGATGCTTGTTGGTTAAATGCAGATGTTGCATTTCATTGTGGTTCACTGCTCATTGTGCTGTTTCAGTGACAATGAGTCAACCTTCACCTTCCTTTTTTTTTTTTTTTCTTGTAAGAAAAGAAGACAATGACACAGTATACAGTGAAACGAAACAATGTTCCTCCCGGACCGTGGTCGTCTTCTACTTTCAGCTGCTCCTATTCCACAGCGGATCACCCATTTCCATTTCTTCCTGTCATCTGCATCTTCCTCCTTCAAATCGTCCACCTGTTCCTCCAGGACGGTGGTGCTGCACAGGACACACAAGTGCAGAAAGTCAAAATACAGTGCAAAAAGCACCAACACAACAGTGCACATACATTCGACGCAGTGCAAAGGCATTATATGAGTGTGGTGTAGAGCTTGCAGAGCGAAGAAGAGCAGTGAATGCAGTACTGGTGCAGCGTTATAGGGATAATACAGTGTTGTGTCAAACTCTGTTTGGCAGCACGATGTTTTGAAGTGCGAGGTGCAAACACTAGTCCATCTATACAATGCGCAAAAGAGCAGGATAAAGACCTGAAGTTGCAGAAACATGGAAGTGTGTGTGCAAGTAATTGGAATAAGAGTGTAGTTCTGGTTGAGAATCTAATAATTAAAGCTATGAAATATACCACTGTTGACTCTTCTGGAAAAATACCATATAAGCGCATATTCTGTAAAATCTGTCATGATGTACTAGGTTGTCTTTTTTCGGCTGCTCCTCTTACAATTCGTTGCAGGCCATCATCTGTCTCGGTTTTTTCTTCTTTGTCTTCCATTTTGCACCAACCGTCTGCATGTCCTCTCTACAAACATAGTTAAAACTTCGATTCCTCTTCTCAACATCCTGCTTCCAAAATACACCTAGTCCCTCCTCTGCATGTATCCAAACAAGCACAATCCTGCTTCTCTGAATTTGTCACCTCCTTAATATATCAAGTCAAGTCAAGTCAAGTAGGATTTTATTGCCATTTCAACCATATGCACAGTACATAGTGCAACGAAATAATGTTCCCCCAGGACCCTGGTGCTACACATAAGACACAAGACCAGACAAACAGACAGAACGTGCAGTGCATTCATCCGATGATGCCCCATGTTACTGGCAGTATGATGGAGCAGCAGTGTTTTGGTTCAAGTGTGGAGTGCAAAAAGTAAATACTAGTAATGAGTAGTAAGTGTTGCAATAAGTAGTAGGTATTGCAGTGGTAAAGTGATTCAGTTCAAGAGTCTGATGGCCAGGGGGAAGAAACTGTTTCTCATCCTGGAAGTGGAGGCCCGTATGCTGCGGAACCTTTTCCCAGATGGCAGGAGGGAGAAGAAACCTCCTATACAAACACTATTTATTAACACGTACTGTAAAAACATTACACATGTTCAAACACTTGTAACTGGAGACCTTGAACATGGTAAACACTGTGTAGGTGAATGTTTTACCAGCAACCTTAATATCTGATGCTGTGATCAGATTTTTGTCACTGGTTTCACTGGGACTCCAGCAACATGGGTTACCTTTATCCATTAGCTTAGCTATGCTGTCCTGGACTTTTGACTGTTTGACTGCTGTTAGTGGTTAGGGAGTTGGCCCCAGTATCGGAAGGCCGTGGGTTTGAATCCCAGACCAGTAGGTTGGCCTGCAGTACCCTTGAGGAAGGTACCCTCCCCATCACTGCTTCCCGGGTGCTTAAAATAGCTGCCCCCTGTTGCATGTGTGTGTGGGTGAAATGCAAAGCTCTAATTTCAATGTCTCTCTGTGTGCTGTGCTGTGTTTCACAATGACCAGAATAGTCACTTTCACTTCATGGGCATTATTTGTCTCCGACAACCTCCGAAGGTGGTTTAGGGGATCTGATCTCAGTGATTAAGGTGGTTCAAGTGATATATTAGTTCAGACCAACACCCCCCCACCCCCCACCCCAAATTGAGCATGAGTAAAGAGGTCCCTTATCCTTTAAATGACTTACGATGTGGAAGTTACTTTTCTTTAACATGATGTGAAAAGGAGACTGTAGCAGACCACATGTCAGGAAAGCATAGCGGTCTATAGAAAAGTAGTTTTAATAGAGGCGGATGTTTAAACTCATCCTGATGCCTAAGTGCTTGTAAAACGTGGAAACCAAGAGTGAATCTACCTTCATTAGCATTTGAGAAAAAAGAAATATTTCTGTAGGTAGGAGTTGGAGGTAAATATTTTATTGTGATTTGTATATTTATTTCTCCTCACCAGCATAGTATGTTTTCTATAGATTCAGATCAACGCCTGTTTTTCTGACCTGGGAGACCAGAATGTTCACTTTTTATTTCCTGAGGCATGAGCTCTGGATGTAGAGCGCCAGGCTGCTGGTTCGTTGCGATTGTGCTCTCTGTACGTGGGCAACTCTTGATTGATAACTCTTTGCACAGCTTTGCTCCTGGAGGGCTGGTGTCCAGCACAGGGTGTTGTTTTCTCTGCTCAGACACTCTCGCTTCAACTCTGAGATGTTAATTCTAAAGTTTAATGGGTGTGTTAGAAGGGGACTGGAAACGGACCTATGATCCAACTCGTTTGCATGCTGTTCACAAGCTGTTTCCACTTTAACTACATTTAAAGTTTTACCAATTAAAATTCTGCTTTATGACAAATGTATGCAATAAATGCAAAAACTCAAAATTTGATGCACATCATGCTCTTTTTACACAAGTACCAGCCGTTACAAACAAAAACTTCATATTATATCATGCATCCCTATTAGAGGCAAATGAGATGCTGAGTTTAGTGGGGTTTATTTTGTTTTTAAAATGGTTTTTTTAAACTCTGGCCACCTATAATAGGAAGTGTTCACACTTTGCCTATTTAAGGGAAATAATCAGACTTGTGAAGCAGAGCAGAGAAGCTTCAGTGTCCACCATGTGTTGTTGTGGGCATGACCGCACGGTAACGTAACCCTGAAAGCTAAAAACGCACTATTCTACCCAGAGCCATCGTCCCAAACAAGCTCAGAGAACACGACCCAAGCGCCCCCGTCGCGTTCGCACCGCCACTTGATCCTTTGAGAAAAGGGGAAAAAAAACAGGAGACGAACACATGATCTTACGTGAATGGAAGCTCTTTTTCTTTTCTCATCCTTTTTATTTAGTGCTGAAAGAGCGCAGCACTGAGAGGATTGTTTGTTCTGAGAAGTTACGCTTGGCCTTGTGAGAGGAAGAAAATGGTGATTATCGTGTAACGTGTTTTTGTTGGATGGAGACGAGAGCATGACGCGCCACGAAAGCTTTTGCTTGTAATAAACCATTTTTGCAAATGAGACGTGAGTGCGGGAACCTTTGAAACATTTGAAACAATCTCAGGCTAACATGTTTACATGGACTTTTCCCAGAACAATATGGGCGAGATTTATTGTTAGGATGGTACTTGACCTTGTGAGCTTTGCTTGTATGGGTTTTGCCGACCTGTTTCAGAAGCATAAAATAAGGCTGGTTTGGTATTTTCAGCATGATTCTTAACATTGCTATTTTTCTGAGCATCATTTCTGATCTGGGCGATGTACAGAGATTATTTTTTTAAATACAGTGACCTGGAAAGTGTAAACAATATGCATTCACTCAGGCATGTTCATCATACGTAAAGTTTTGGCACAAAAAATTTACAGCAACTTTACAACAACTTAAATTAGGTTTTTGTTTGGAGAGACAAAAAAAAAGTCTTAAGCTACAGAAACCCTGTGTTCATACTGAGAACCATCACAAGCCAGTTTGCATTTAAGTGAAGTGAAAGTGACTATTTGTCATTGAAACACAGCACAGCACTCAGTGAGACACGAGGAAATCCTCTGCGTTTAACCCACACACAGTAGTAGGGAGCCATATCCAGCACCCGGGTAACAGTGATGGGAACAGTGCTTTGCTCAAGGGAACCTCAGAGTAACCTAGAGATCCAGGATTTGAAACCACAATATTCTGACCCTGATACCTTGTCCGTAATCACTGAAAAATTAAAGTACCAGCATAACAGCTTGGTCTCAGACGAACAATTCTCTGAAATTGTACTTATTGTCCCAGGATTGTGTAGCCACGCACCACAGTGCTAAATATTTTTGTCCAGTTACCCATTTTTACTCTCTCTCTGGCTCACTCTATTCACCATATGATGGTTACGTTTATCTGCTGTGTTCTGTCCCGAAGTTTCTATTTGAGTAAAAGCACTTCTCAGTAAACCTCCCTATTAAACACAAGCCTGGCCAGCAGCTGACGTGTGGTGCCGTGACCTGGAGCACGTGCCGGTGTCCATCAGCGGGTGTTGCTGGGGGGAAAAGGGGGCTACAGACTGAACAGTAGAGTCCTTTTGAGCTGACCGTTCATTCCAGCTCAACGCTTACCAGTATTTGATATCATCCATGGTTAAAAATCAACCGTTTGAAGCTCAGCAAAACTTTATACTAATTTAATTAATAAAAAAAAAAAATGTATATGTTGTAAATGGAGCCTGGACAATTTCAAATGAAAATGAAAGTGACAATGTTTTTTAATAACAGTAACAGGAGTCTCTTTGCAGGATAAATCAAGTTTAAAACTCATTAGGCTCAATTAAACCCTTAAGATGAAAAACACTACTCTGCTTTTTTAATGTTTTAAAGTTGTTTTGTGCCTATGGGCTAGCAGTGCTGAGATACAGGCATTGGAATATGACCAATGAAGCATTTTTGCAAACAAAGGAAAAAATCTAATCACACTAAATTTCAAGCCATCTTAACTCCTCATCTATATGTGCTGGGCCAGAGAAAGATTGGATCTTTCACTTTGACCTAAGGGCAAACAAAATGGTTCAGTTCTGATAGTTTCGGAAGGATCGTTTGTGTGGTGGAACCCGAAAGACCCTGTTTGTTTGAGTCTAAAGGACCTGCTTTTCCAATACTGATCTCATACTGCAGCGCTGCTGCTTGATGGTTAAAAACTCTTGTATCAGGATGAAAGTGAAAGTGAAAAGGATGGGAGGGTAACTCCTCATCCCATTAAGTGGGGTCTTTTCTCCACTACTGAACGCCGGCCCAAGATGTTGGCTAGCCGAGTTAACCCTTCATTGGTTCATGCGACACCTTTCACGTTTAAGTACAGATCAGCTGCACTTCCTCAGCCACTGACTTGGTAACCGCGCTACACATTATTGATCACGGGTCCCTGGAAACAAGGTACTGCTTCATGCTCATGCTTAGCACGATGATAAATACATGAAGGAATATCATTACAGAAAGTGTAAACCAGTGAAAATAGTTTCTCAGTGACTGTTATGCTCACCAACATTTCATTTTAGATTTAACTTTCCGATAAGTTATCTATAAAGCAACACAATGTGTTATCTGTTTACCTGAATTTCAGGTGAATTTCAGTATGTCTGAAGATAACACCAGTAGGACACGGTGACTTGTTGTTGTTAAAAGTGGTGTTTTCAAAACTTCAAATATTTCATCCAAACATATAATTTATAATCTAAGAGTTAAGTTCATGTAAATATTCAAGGTAAAATAATAAAAAACAACCAACTTGACGAGTTATTTATTTATTTGTTGAACAAATATTCAAGGTTGCGGAATTTAATATTTGACGGGAACCTTCTAGCAATAACCTAACGATTATTTTGAACGGCTTCTTCTTGTGGCTGTTGCTGTTTAGGGGCACAGCAGATCATCGGTTTCCATTTCTTCCTGTCCTCTGCATCGACCACCTTCATGCTCTCTCTCACCGCGTCCTTAAACCTCCTCTTTGGTCTTCCTCTTCTCCTCTTTCCTGGCAGCTCCATCTTCAACATCCTCCTCCCAATATAATCCTCCTCTCTCCTCTGGACATGTCCAACCAGAGCTGTCCCTTTTCATATACTAATTTTTAATCCTGTCCATTCTCATCACACCCAATGAAAATCCCAGCACTTCATACATGTGACATTTATAACTCTAACCTTTTGCTCATCTGTAAAATCCAGCTGGGGTGGGTTTTCTCTTGTTCACTCTTGGAGAAATGATCCAGTTTTATTTTAGGATATGCATTTCAAAAGATTATTTTTTACTGTTTAACTTATTTGCTTTTAATTTGCCGTTGTTTCTAGTGGGTGTTAACAAGCATAATTTAATGCTTTCCGTCAACATAATCCAGGCAAGTCTTGTACCGCGAACGAGACATTGTTTCACCAGGTTTCCAAAAATTGTAAGGGATTTCAGAGTTGTACTCAAATGTTCTAAATGTATCTAGTCAGGACATTTTGATAAACCTTTCTTGTCTCAAGAATGTATGATCATGTGACATCTTGTAGATTTAGATCTAATTGCAAAGCTGAGCTTGGTCCTCTGATCAAATTACTAATGAACTCCTAATTGAATTGAAGTCCCTGTGTTTACACACACGTTCACACCCCGTGAACAGTGAGAAGCAAATTTAGGGTTAAGGGGTTTAGTTCTTTGCCTAAGTGCACTTCAACCATGGTTGCGGGAGGTCCAGACTGAACCAGCAACCCCTCGTTTACAATCCCTCTTGTTTAAGCCTTTGGCCAAGACTGCCATGGGCTGATGTGGAAATGGCACTTTTACTGTGTCAGTATTTTTATTTTTTATTTTTCTCTTTCCTCTGTATTGAACCAGATCTGTGAAGGTGTTCTCCATCACGATACCAAAAAAAAGAGACACACATCTTCTCTTACTCTTTTTGGCCTGTTAGCTTTGTTGTCAGTTGTAGAATAGCTTTCATTATAGGAACGTCTGGTTTTCCTTTTCTTTTGTTAATTGGCACTCAGTTCTGACAGTCCCAGCGTGCCCTGCAAGAACAAAGTGGATGCTCACATGAAACGGAGCGTAAGAAAGAGAGCCGTCCAGTCGCTAGCTTTTAAAAGGCAGATGGATAAAATATTTAAGAAGGGATGTGTACGTGTGCGCGTGTGAGCGAGCGAGCGAGATGTGTGTGTGTGTGTGTGTGTGTGTGTGTGTGTGTGTGTGTGTGTGTCTCTGTGTGTGTGTGTGTCTCTGTGTGTGTGTGTGTCTCTGTGTGTGTGTGTGTGTGTCTACATATGTGTCAGGCTCCAAATCCATCCACTTGCCACCGGAGAGAAAGCAGCCAAGTTTTCATGCCATCTTGCATGCTTGTCAAGTCCCAGCTAGTTTACCAGAGCTTATCCTTGTTCCGCCATGACCTCTGCCCGTTGCCACGGCATCACAGTTGCCAAGGCAATGCAGAGACGTCCACAAGCTGGGGATATGGGTTAAGTGTCCAAGTCTCCAACCAGCACAAGGTCCTCACAGTGGCTTTTTGTGTGAATGACTCATATTTTGTTCTTTTTTGCCATAAAGGAAAAGACTGATCTATGCAAACCCCCAATACGCGTGCGCACACACACACACACACACACACACACACACACACACACACACACACACACACACCACTTGCTATCAAGTAAGGCAAGGCAGGTGGAGTTTCTCTGACACTTCCATCATTCTCTTCTGATGGATTCTCGTTTGTTTTGTAGGAATCACTGCCAGTGTGGTGCTCTGTTCAAGTTTATCCCGTCAGAGTAAAGGTTGCTCTGAGGTTAAGAATTACCGTTGTTTCTACTTTGCTGCTAAATTAGTAGCTCTTACCCTGTCCTAATACTGTCCAGAGACACGCAGCATAAATAAAACGGCCTCTTCCAGCCTTCTCTACACTTGCCCCTAAATTAGACATAATCACAAGCCATATGAAGAGTTCAGTCCCAAGAGGAGGAACAAAAACGCTGACCAGAGAAGATGAAGGGTACTAACCAATTATAGAGACCGCAAAGATTTTATAGGTAGTGACTGGTTGTTCGGACACCAACGCAGGGTTAAAGAGAAATTATTTGTCCAGTATTTCACCTTCCTTGGCAAGCCTCATATTACCGTCGTTTCTGACTGTGTTAATGTGGTTAAAGGCTTTGGATGCTCAATTTTTATCCACTTGTTCACCTCACCATTGACATTAACTGTCCTGAAGTTTGTAGCCATTTGTTTCACACATGGATTTTTATCTGGGAAATGAATGGTCATAGGAGCTGGAGTTGGCTCAGTTGCTAAGATTTGCTTTGAGAGTGATGAGGAAGGACAGAATTAGAAACATTAGCGGGACGATTTGGAGGCAAGGTTGCGTTGGTTTGGACATGTCCGGAGGAGAGACAAGGATTATATTGGGAGAAGAATGTTGAGGATGGAGCTGCCAGGAAAGAGCCAAAGAGGAGGTTCATGGAGGCCACATTTAATTGCACCGATTGGACACTGTGTTTTCTCGTTTACCAGGTGCTTACAAAGACATTTCCAAAAAAGCCTTAGTTTTCTTATACTGTATATCTTTTTCATCCCTGATTTTATCCTCAACCTGAAATGGCCTGTGACACTCCTGGGTCTTTTAGGCTGAACAAAAGGTAAATTAAGCAAATGATTCATCAGCTGAAATGTCATGGTCATGAAAGGCCACTGGACTGTACACTGTTTTCTAGCAATACTCCTATTTGTTTGGTTATCCATGCACTCTTGCAACACTTTATTGCTGTTCTCATTTGTTCAAACAATTCTCTCTCGCTCTCGCTCTCGCTGTCTCTCCGTTAACCCCGGGTCGTGTATCTCGGCGGGGTCCTCCAGACTCACAGATGGTGGACAACAGCCCAAAATATGAGCAGCAAAATATTAATAGAAATGCCATACACTCTCAAGCCTCTGCAAATAAGGAGGGGCTGTAGAGTCAGAGAGCGAGACGTGGATGGAGGGAAAAAAAAAAAGAGCATTGAGAAAGTGCTGAATTTGGAGTTGTCATCTAAACACTCGGTCCAAAGCAGCGATTCACTACTTTGGCAGAACTGCTGTTCGGCCACTGGTTAACCCGGTGGTGCTCGGACCGGGGGTTGTGGGGGCAGATGGGAGGGGTGTTGCTGTGGACTCAGCGAAGTCCTATCTTTACACATTTTAAATTTAGTTGGTTTGTAAAATTTGGCTTTAGCCGCATGTAAAAAAAAAGTGTCTGTCTCTGTTGCAGAGGTCCCTGCAGCTGAGTGCGCAGGCAGCATGGACTACCCTGTGCATCGAGGAGACACTATGTCCATGGGACTACACGACAGGTACTGTGCAATGTATGTCCTTTTTCTACCTTTACACACACACTCATGCACACAGTTTGTATCTACATTGTGAAACATGATGTCCAAGGGCTCTCTTTTTGAGGAAACAACAAAAAAAAAAAGTACAATGTTCTCCTACATTCACACTGTCCTACAGGGTTCTAGACTAGCAGATCCTCATCATTAGGCAAAGAGGCGTTTCTATAATAAAAGCCTGAATGAAGGGAGTTTAAAGCTCTGATTACTGTTTATTCTTGACGGATTCTTAAGATGCCTTGAATGCTGGATCACTGTGTGTGCGCGCACGTGTGTGCGTGCATGTGTTTCTTTTTGAAGTGGTGACTCAGACCCTTAAGGGGTGTGTGTGTTGGATTATTTATATCTGTGCATTGGGTGGGGGGGTGTTTTTTCTGCAAGTACTTATCTTAATGGTCAGTCGGCAAGGTCCAAAAACCAAACTGTGAAGTGTGTTGGTTCTCTCTCTCTCTCTCTCTCTCTCTCTCTCTCTCTCTCGTTGTCATCATTGTCATTATGTGGCTTTTGCTGATCATCTATGAAGGGTTGCTAAGCAATAGATCCACTTTACCATAAAGCCGACTGAGAGAGGAAAATTAAAGACTATGAGCACTTCTGGACCTGAAATGTGTGTTTTTGTAAATTGGAGAGCTTTAGTTTTTTTGAAAGCTGATTAATAATGGAGTTCTCTTGTGTCACAGTTATCAGGCAGTACATCCTCTGTAATGGCAGAATGTAAAACTGCTTTTTCAGATTTTGTGATCATTTTAAAGGCGTTACCGATATTTTCTTAGTCAGGGTTGTATTTGTGTTGTAGACATTGTGGCACCTGGGGGGTGTTTTAAACTGAAACTGGGATTTTTTTATTTATTTATTCTTTCTTCAAAAATGGGATTTCTGGGTTAGCCAGATAACTTGGGCCTGAAGCTGAAGGTTGAACAATGGAAGCATCCGTCCCTTCTCTTTCTGTAGGCACGTTTGATTCAAATAATGTGGCGAAACTCATAAATCCATCTTTGTTAAATACCACCACCATTGCAAACAAATCTCAGCCATTAGCTTTTTTAAAATTACAGCAGAAACGTATCGGTAGCAGTGGTAGTTTTTAAAATGGAAGTGGAACTCTCACGCCGTCTCACGATGGACCTTCTTGCAGAATTAATGTATGAACATCATAGGAGTCCAGTGTGAGTTGGAGTAATCTTAAGATCAGCGCAGTAGGGATCCATTTTTTTTTTTTTTTTTTTAAGCTAAGTAGTTTAGGGAACTAAAACAAAATAACTAAATGACAATTTGAGTAAGCATTTTGTGTGACTGCCTTTTAAACAGTCTTTGAAGGTCTTGCATAGACTGAGAGTCACGTGGAGAGAAAAAGAGACAGATGGAAATGGAGAGAGGGAGACACGCAGAGCAAAAAATGTAAAGATGAAGGGAAAGATGCAGATAGAGAAACGGATAGTTATGAAAGCGGCGGGTGGCGAGATGGATAGGCGGTCTGGCAGACACGCAGGATGAATTGCGTGCAGGTTCTAAAGCTTTACTTCTGCAGTTGTTTGTGTCGTGGTGTTGAGTTTGGATTCTGAGCTGGCCTTCGTCACTGTGGTGACCTCTCGTGCTTTTTCTAACCTGCTCGGTTTCATACTTCGTCCCCCGTTTTCATCTGCTGTGCTTTTGGCAGCACCCTTTTAAGTGCTGAAGAGCTGTGAGTGAGTCCTTTCCTTTCTTTTTTTTTTTTTTTTACTCTCTCTCTTTTTCGTTACTCTTTCCCCTAATATTTTACATCTGCTGCTGAAGCACTTTGGAAATGATAAATGCGGATTAATTGTGGATTTTCTTTGAGCCTTGCCAAAAATACGCTCAGTCATCCAGCCTGTCGCCGTTTTACTCGAACATGTCACTCTCTTTCATCCCTGTGCTGTTCTGGTAAAATGTGTGCATTATGCTTTGCTGGATCTTTGTTCTTTTTTAGCTCTTTCATGCTTGGCTCTTAAGTCAAACGCAGGCTCCTTCTAAAGAGACTGGATGCACGGAGGCTTTCGATTTTGAGTGGTGTCCGTGATTTCATGGGGTTCAGTGTCGTACAGGCTAATGTTGTTTCAGAAGAGGTTTGTGAGTTACGAGTTCTTTTTAGTTCCTAAAGCTCAGCATGTTTAATAGGTCCCGGCTCTGATTTCGAATATTAAAGATCCGGCAGCCAAGCACAGTCTAAAGCATTTATCAGAGGCCTTATCCGGAGCC
Organism: Hepsetus odoe; assembly: GCA_017165825.1. NCBI lineage: Eukaryota > Metazoa > Chordata > Actinopteri > Characiformes > Hepsetidae > Hepsetus > Hepsetus odoe. Next base: position 6,646,996 of record CM029371.1, read on the forward strand.
ACACTCAATGTCCATCGAGATTTTTATTTAAAAAAAAAAAAATGTTTTTATTTTAACTACTTTGGGTTAAAGGCTTTGCTGCGGAGTTCAGATTGTTGCTGGAGAATGCACACAGCAAGGCTCAAACCCACAACCTCTTGTCTGTAACTTGGTGTCCTTTCCCGAGACTGCCCCCAACCTAAACAGTCCCATAGAGTAGTCCCACAGGTCCTAAAAACGCAGATTAATTGTAGACCAGTGGGTCTGACAAATAGATGTTAACCCATTAACTGCTGATTTTTCTGAATTGTATTTATTTTTTTGTTTTGTTTTTGAATTGTTTACATCTTTCTTGGAATTCAGAACTTTAGCCTTAAGTATGTTTCACGTCTCCCACGCCTACCACGGAGAAAGCAGCACCCTCTGCTCGCTCAGACATGGTGGTGTCAGGCTGAATGTGACTTTAATGTGCCGTTGACAGTCAAAGCTGCATATTTAAAAGTACTTTACTCAAGCAAGAAAGTACAAGCTCTGAAACGCACCTAGATTATAACATTAAAAAGTCTCCTTTTAAAGGACATTTTTAGCAGCTTTTTGTTCTAACGTGAACTAAAGCTCTCTTCAAATAATATAATTGCAAGACTATTCAATAATTCAAACTTTAACTCCGATAAAACCAATCTACTGAAAATAATGAGCGCTCACTTCACTTTAATCCATATCTCTGCTGGTTCTCACATCAAGGATGTCACACTAAATGCACACCTTTTCTCCACTGTCCAGTTTCTTCTCTCTTACATCTGGTTCCGTTCGCCCTGCGCTCATGGACACACCAAGGGATAGTCTTGTCCGTGTGGTTTTGAGGCTGAAATGGGCTAGGTCTTGGGAAAGTGATGCAAAATAAATCACGAAGAAGAATTTACTCCCCTCAAATGCATTCCGTCTAAAGATGTCCGTTCTAAAAACGTGACGAGTAGAAAATGCCTATAGTCTGGAGTATGATCTCATCAAAATGGTTTTTCAGGTTTCAGTGTTCAGATTTCTTTGCTTATGAAAGCACAGTAATAAATTATTCGTACGTCATTCCGTAGAAAGAACGAAACAATCTTTGCAGTTGTAAATATGTGAATTTTGTTTGAATGTTTTTTTCTAAATCTGTTCTGATGATCTGCAGTAGCACTGGTTTATTGCACGCAGCAATAATACACAAGAGGCCCCGGCTGTGCTAATTTGCTGTTATTTTAGAAAGCTTGGCCACTTGAGTTGAGAGATATAAATGGCATGAAAGCAAGAAAGTGCGTTTGGTCATGTCCCTTTTGAATGACAGTTGGAACTTTAACATTACGGACCCTCTTCCTCTGAGGAGTATCTGAAGTGTTTGGACTAAAACATATAATCTCTGCAAACTGCTTTCTGTGCTTTCCTCCTTTATGGAGCTCAGTCTGCTCTTAATCAGCTCTAATAATAGACTCCTATAAATAGACACTCCTCCACCTCACTACACATTTAGCATTTAATTAAATGGGAGCGGATGGCTGTGTGTGTGTGTGTGTGTTCATATGTGTGTTCAGTGCCTTGTATGTCCAGCAGAGGGTAGAATCTCTGTATCTATCCGTGATAAGTGGATGTAATGGGCACATGTTGGCGTTCATGTCTCCGTTCATTAAGCTGTGCTGTTTTGGCCGTGTTTAGATCGAATGCAACTAAAGCACGATCTGTAGATCACAATCCCAGCACCGGGCTAATATTTCCTCTTTAACTCTTCAGCAGGGGAGATTTTTATTATCCGTTTTACCTGTTGCTGGTTGATTTTCTTCACTAGTCGGCTGAAGTTCAGCACTAAAAGGCCCAAATTTGTTATTTGTGTTTTGTATTTCCTCTGGTCACTTGATTTTCTGAACCGTTTTGTCAAAATAATTGCAAATTTCCCCACTTATTTCAGTATTTTTTATATATAAATAATTATTTATTATAATTACTTTCTTTAATATTTCTTCCCCAAGTCATTTTCTTGGGTTTAAGGTCCGCATAAACTTTCCTCTCGAAAGTGCTGTATAGGACTGGCAGTTTCAGTCACCTGACACTTCCCTACTTTTTGCACGTTCTTCTCGAGCCACGCCTCATATCTTCATATTTTGTTTTTAAAGAACTAGACTTTATGTAATTTCCCATGTTTTGTTGAGGAATAGTCCTCCAGGCGCCCGGAACGACACACTTTTCAATCTCGATTTTAGTCCCTGTACCTGGAGAGTTTGAGCACTGTTTTTTTTGTTTTGCGTAAGTCACACAGTGACCTACATATGAATCATTCAGTCAGAACAAAGTGTCTAACTTCAGACTTGAAGCAGTGAAGGAACGGATGCAGTTGATTCCAGAGGAGCAGGTGATTAGTTGGCTGCTGAGTGACTGGAACCCCTTATCTAAAACCTTGTATCAATGAGCATTTTGCAGCCTGGAGCACTAAAACATTTTGTATATCTCTAATCTAATCTATTCATTATGCCCAAAGTAAGATGATAAAACCCAGAACGTAAGACGAAAATGATTTCCTAGCATAATATGAAGAAATGAGGGGTGGCTCCAGGCTTCTGCGCACTACTGTATATTTTCTCTTTATTACATGCCAAGATAAAGCTGCTACACTGCTGCAAGTTGGGAGTTTTGTCCGTTTGTGACTTCTAATAAAGTGACGAAGTTCATTTCTAACACTGACAGAAGAACATCATGCGCCGGTGTAAACACCACTCTTTATCATTGTCCTGGAGCCTTTGTGCGACTTGATTTGCTAATCGAATTAGCTGGGATTTGCTGTGTTGATGGGCTTGGCTTTCCTCTTTGCCAGGCAGTTACAGCAGAGTGTGTGTTAATGAATTAACTGGCTTTATTGGTTTTGTGCTCGTTCACCTGTTCCTCCTGCATGCAACAGTCCGAGGGAAGGAACCTCCTTTCTTTGACTTTTTGACCCCTGACTTTTATTTATTTTTTATTTTTTTTGGTGTGAGTGTGAGAAGCTCCGGTTGCAGCGTTAAATCGGATCTGATATTCCAGCTAATGGTTTAATCACCAGTTCCAAAGAACAATTTCCATTCTCTCTGTATCCGAGTGCTCATAAAGTAACTGTGTTACTTTACACGACTAGATTAAAGATTATGTAGTGTATGCAGTAATGTGGGAAGGTTTCAGATACTTTTTGGTTACATATGTTACATTTAATTCTAATACAAAATCAGCATTGTTAGCATTATGCATTGCTAGATTAAAGTAATAGTAGAGAGAAATAAGCACATTGGCCTCATGAAGCCCATACAGGTATCACTGGAATAACTTCAGATTCTTTGGTGTGTTCCAGCTGAGCTGAAACTTCAGAATGTCTTCCTCTTTTCCTGTTTATTAGCAGTTCAGTCTTAATTATTGTCTTTATTTATGTATTTATTTTATTAAAAAAAAAAACACAGTACAGTTCCACTTCTTTTGACCGATAACCATAAGTGTGTTTCAATTCTTGAAAGGGTGCATTTGAAGACCAAACTATCAAGTGCGGCCCAGAAACGGAAGGGTCTGTTTCCAGCCCAACAAATCCCAAAATTCATTGCACTGCAGCCTGTCTGCAGTTTTTTTAAATTTGTTTGTCGTTAATAGCCACGGCAGCTGTTTTAAGATGCTAGGTGACCGAAGTGATGCTTCATCGGGCAGGCTGTGACGCAAACTGGGAATACTCCAAAGACCAGATTCTCATTTGACGTCTGGTTCGTGGACTAGTTTGTCTTTTGCACTCACGGAAATGGTAGCCCCGCCGAAGAAGACGGTGTTCTTCAAAGGATGCAGCTACACAGCTACTGTGTCCCATGAGCTTGCAAACCACCGAAATGGTGCTGAGTGACGGTCGTCTTTGTGGTACACTAACTGTTGGCCTCAAATTGCAAAACCAGGATTATATTTTAGGGGAAGAATGGTGTAAATCTAACTTTTCACTATGCGATGGCTTCAAGAAGAGCATCCATTGTTGATCTTCACACACCGAGAAGAAAAGGGGCCAGAGAACAAGGATAAAGTGATGTTCACCAGATGCGGGAGTGGGGAAGAAAAACAAAAACAACCCGCATCAAACTGCGTCTGCGGCCGAGATACGGCATCTCCTCCGACATTCTGTCAGCTCCTTTAACGGAGACGGATGTAATCGCAGAAACGAGTTGTCTTCCTCTTTTTTTTTTTTTTTTTTTTTTTTTTTTTTTTTTCTTCTTCCCTCTTCTCTCTCCTTCTTTCCTCATTGTCGGCATGTTCCTTTAGAAGAGTAGTGACCCGACAGCCGGAGAAAAGGCCGGCAGCAGGGTCTGGGCTATGAAAAGCTTCTTTTCAACACTGTTAAAGTTGGGATTTACTTTTCACCACTGATCACTTGATTCAGTACAAACGTCTACATTTTTAGAGGCTGTTTCCTTTACCAATCTCCTTTAGTTCGTAGCTTAATCAGCATCAAAATACCATTATTTAAAGCAATCCATCGATTTGACCACTATCCTGGATTTTTATTCTAACTTTATTCATTTCATTCTAACTACTTTCAGGAATTGTTATAATTTCATTTTAACATCCTGGATATTAAATGTATTCTAAAAGCTTTATCAATTATTTGAACTGAACTCTGGGTATTTTATTGTAGTGTCAAGAAATTAATTCTGGATATTTTATTTATTCATAAATGTGTTGGATATTTTAATAGAATATCATTCATTTCCTTATTTAAAAAGAAATATATTCATTTTATTTTAATATTATGGGAACTTTATCCTAGGTTTACTTTTAATACTAATTTGTAGATTAATCCTGGCTTATGTCGTGCTTCACTGACTGTACATGAGAATAGGGAGGTGTAGTAAAATTGAAGATTGACCTGGAGATGGACATGTGAATGGACCCTCAAAGGTGCCCTTGGACCGGGACGTTAACTTCACTTTCTCTGGAGAAAAGGGGCGTTCGAACCATTTCATTACGTTTTCAAATGGGAGGGAATGAAGCCCACGATTGAGTCCATGTGTGAACAGAGCAGGTCATTTTCCAGAGCGAGTGAGTGAACATGTTGATGCCAAACTGGACCAAAAAAATTTTCTGACTTATAAGAAGGTCATTCGCACAAAGAAGCCAAAGAACAAGAACTGCAGATGTGATGGACAATATTAAAATGATCTGAGAATTGGGCCACCCAGGTGCCACCCCTCACCTAAACCACGCAGAGTATTTCCAGGTGGTGAGAACACTCCAAATCTATATTGAATCTCGATGAGGAACCAATCAAAGCTTATACTGTGGTATCGCGCACACAGTATAAACACTTTATATTTACATCCTTGAACCATTTCTTGCGCGTGTGTGGAACAGCAAGTTTCAATTTAAATTGAAATAGTTCTTAAAACGTATGGCTTGTTTTTCTGTGTTTAATATTCTGTGTTTAATATTTAGTCTGTTAACGGAGTTAAAGAGACGAGCGAACAGTGAAGAGCCTCTCAGGTTTAGATGACAAGAAATTTCTTTGCCAGATTGGAGTGTCTGGGAGCACCTCCACCACTCCGTGGGGTCTTTCTCAGCTTCAGCAGGTTTCCTCACTATTCGTTTTATGATGATGATTTCATTTTTAGAATCGCTGGATGTCAGAACTGTGTGTTTTTGCTCTGAGCTCTTCTCCAGCCCCGTATAGTGTCTGTTACAACCAGCCGTTCCTCTCTCTCTGCATTCAACCGCATACAAAACCACCCCCTCCCTCAATCTCTCCTGCACTCCCCTCCCCATCACTCGCTCTATTTTGCTCTCAGCCACCCGCTCCCTTTCCTCCCTCCCTTTCTTTCCCTATTTTATTCCCAATCCCTCCTCCCTCTCTCTCCCTCCTCCTCTCTCCCTCTGCAGTCTGCTCGCTCGCTCGCACTCTCTCTCTCGCGCTCTCTCCCTCCCTCTACATCCAACACACTCTGCAGCGCCTCGTCTCTATACCTGAGGTGGATCCCTTTCTTCCCCCCTCCATCCTCCTCTCCATTTCTCATCTTTATTTTCTTCCATCATGTTAAGGATTTTCAGGCTCTCTCTCTGAAGGACACTGCTTTTCCTTCTTTTCTTTTTTTTTTTTTTTTTTTTCTTTTCTTTTCTTTTTTTTTTTCCCCCCCAGCCCCCCACACCATCAGTGTTTTTGGGTCAATCTCCTAACCTTCACCTCCATCCCTCCCTCCATCTCTCCATCCTGCACCCGGCTGGAGATGGGACTCCTCTCCGTGCCGCTGCTGGACTGTGGCCTGTCGGCGCTGCTCGGTGCTGTGAGTTCAGGGAGCCGGTAGCTCATCATGCCTCTCAAATGGAAGAGCGGCTCTCCGGTCAGCTGGAGGTTTCCGGTTCCCGTCCTTAAAACGTCCCGCTCGTCGCCGCTCTCCCCGGCCTACATGTGAGTAACACCGAGTGGATGGAGGCCCGGGGGAGGTGCAGAGACCCCGCTGTCCGGGTTTAAATCCTCCTGCAGTGCTTTGTCTCTGAGCAGTGGCTCTCGCTTCCCACCGGTCCACCTTAAATGGCGCCGCGGAACCCAGTTTAAGGAGGAACGGGTTAAATTCCAGCCGCTTAAGCGCGGATTCTCTTTATCCTCTCAGCGTTTCTCTGTACGCTGTGTGTGCGTGTGAGATTTATTCCGCCGAGCTTCTTCACATTTCCGTCGACCGGAATTTCAGTGTATTTTTATCCTCTCTCTCTCTCTCTCTCTCTCTCTCTCTCTCTGTCTCTCTGTCTCTGTCTGTCTGTCTGTCTGTCTGTGTGTACTCTTGTCTCATACTCTGCTGTCCTTTTTTTGTCATTCATCAAACAAGCTCTCTCTCTCTCTCTCTGTTCTTCTCCCTCTCCTTTTGCAAATCCTTCTTTCTCTGTCGTGTGTGTGTGTGATGGTTTTCTGCAGTGATGGTGAGACAGGGTGTTGGAATCAGCACCTGTTCTTCCTTCCTGTTCCGTCACGCCTGTCCTCATCTCTTGCTCTTGGTTCTCAGAGCCCTTTAGTGTCTGTCAGGGTCCCAGGGGTCTCCTCCTCCTCCTCGGTGTTGACCTTGGCTAAACTGGGTCAGAGTTTTTAGTTGATGAGCACTGAACGACCGCTTCTTTTCCTGGCAGATGTGTAGTCTTTATTTTTACATGTATGTTTACATTCTTCATAACGGTCAGAAAGAAGTGAGTTTTGGATGAACATCCTGCTGATCTTTTCCAACATCTCCTCATCCTCTCACCTTTTTGTTATTTACTAGTGGAGTTAATCTCCTGTCAGGTTATTGATGATCATAATGAACAGACCATTTACAGATTTGAACAGAAACACCATCTTCACAGCTGTCATTTGTGGAAACAGCATCATGCTTGTTGGTCAGGATTTGTGGTGGGGGAAAAAAAAGACATTTTTTTTTATATATATATTATAATTTTTTCTTTTTTTAAAATTATTTATTTATTTATTTATTTATTTTGGTCTAGTCATCAGCAGCAGTTTTTTAATAGCATTACACATGAAGATTGTAATATACAGAATAAAAAAAAATGTATACAATACTGTGCAAAAGTCCTGAGCCATCTCTCATTTTCTTCCAAAGAGGCAGATGTTCTTGTACTTTTATGTAGGACAGAGTTTTTGCCTCATTTTCATTCCAGTACCTGAACTGTTTTACTGGCAGGGTGGGCTCATCTCAAGAGAGACAGAAACAGAAAAAAAAAAAGCACACAACATCCAAAGAAGAGCTTTTTATTGTCCTTCAAGAAGCCTAGAGAACTAATCCGGAAGAAACGACTTAAAGAAATGACATGAAAGCTTGCCTTGGAGAGTTCAGGTTGTGTTGAAGATTAACGGTGGTTAAATATTGACTTGAAAACTGGTCAGAATTATATAGGCTCTGTTTTATAGATACAGTGGAACCTCTGGTCATGAACGTTTCTGATCACACGCAGATCGGGTTGCGATCAGATTTATCGCCTCTGTTCCACATTATACCGCTGTTTTGAGAAGTCTGGTCCACCTGCTAAATGACAAACACCGGAAACCCCTGAAATCTCTCTTTCTCACAAGAGAGAAAACACCTGAAGGAGAATGTCCCTCCATCACGGAGCTGGACCTTCCATCAAAACTGTAACCTCCTCAGTTTAGGTTTAGTTTTTGTATAAATTAAGGATTTTTGCTGGATCCCTGTGCTTAAAACAAAAAACAAACAAAAAAAGTTTACAGTGAGCAGTTCATAACTCTTAGTGTTAGTTTTTTGTGTTGTTCAAAGTTTTCTCAGTGTTATTTACTGAGTTTACTATGTATTCTATACATAAATCTATACAAGCTATGTAAATATGTTCATTTTTTAAAGATTTTTAAGCACAGAATTATAGTTAAAATCTTTAAAAAATGAACATATTTACATAGCTTGTACGGTCTGAAACGGATGAATCGTATTTACATACAGTCTTATGGGGAAATTCCTGTCTCGACCAACTCTGGTCGTGCCCAGAGGTTCCACTGTACATGTTTTTACGAGTATGCTGCACATGTTACAGAGGATCTCTCATTTTGCTGTGAAATATAAAGAATTGAGGGGATTTTATTGCATAGGACTGTGTGTGTATTTATGCACAATGCGCTATTAATATCACAGTACAGATTACTTTAATAACTGACTGGCCTGTAATCCTGAGGGATTGGAATCAGGGTTCAGATTATTAAATTCCTCTCTTGTCCTTCCCCCTCTTTAGCTCAAGTTGATTGCTGTCACCAGTTATTTTTAAAAAAAAAAAGCACACAGCAGCGTGTCATGTCTTTTGGTTTGAGGTTTTGTGCTGAAAACAATATAAAGGAGGAGCGTTCTGCCAGCAGCCTGGTTAGATTCTAAATCTTCATCACACCAGGCTTGATGATATTTGGTGCTGTGATGGTCTATTACAGAATCTCCTAAAGAATTCAACTGGAGGATGTTGACGAGAAGAAGCGTTGAGTGGAATTTTTCTAGCAGGGCGGCTTGTTGGTCTAAGGGTATAATTCTCGTTTTGGGTGCGAAAGGCCTGGGGTTCAAATCCCGGAGGAGCCCTAAACTATAAGTGTCATTTTCTTTAGGTCACAGGTTCAAATGGGCAGCGGTGGCCTAGTGGTTAGGTATTTGGCCACATGATCGGATGATTGTGGGTTCAAACCCTTTACCAGTAGGTTGCCCTGAGGTAATCTTGAGCAAGGTTTCATAGCTGCCCCATGCTGCACGGTGTTTGCATAGGTTAAAGGTTAAATGCAGAGGTCCAATTTCATTGTGGTTCACTGTGTGCTGTGCTGTTGCAATGATCGGAATAGTCACTTTCACTTTCAAATCGCACCTCCAGCACCACCATCATTGAGTTCCTGAGCAAAATCCTTAACCTCAAGTTGCCCCAGGGGGGGTAAGAAATGAAAGTCGCTCTGAATTAGTTCAGAGTGAGTTTGATGCCATGCACGATGAGCATGACGACGTTGACTACTTGTTGCCGTGTTCAGGAATTGGTATAATGTATGCTACAATTCCTCATAATCAGGTTTAACTTTCCAGTCTTGATTCTGTTCAGTCATCACTTTGAGATCGATGTACTTTTCTACTCCTCTCCCCATTTTCACACTAAAGGCCGCTCAGACGGTAATATTTCGTCTCTGGATCAGTTTGAGAGGTCAAGAATTGGAACCTGTGCTCGCTTTGACTTAATTACGAAATAGTTCGTTCACACTGCTTTCCTAAACGCGTGTTAATCTAGGTCATGGATTAACCTTTACACTTAAATCGGATTAACAATTGTTAGTGTGTTTTGGATTTATTTATTTATTTATTTATTTATTTATTTTTTGCTGTAGACTACTGCGGGTTATGTTTGAGCACGGTCCTGTTTGTGTTATATAAACTCTGAAAATAGAGTTTGACCACAGATGGCCTCCTCACACACACGCACGCACGCACGGCATCAGTGTGTTTTCTTAAGTGTTTACGGCTTTCTGAAACGGTGCTGTAGTCTGCAATTACGCAGGAACCCTTTCATTTAGATCATAGACTCTGGTTTAAATGTCTGTCCGTCTGTGGGCGTGCACCTCCAACTGAATGTGGACTCCTAAATCTTTATGGTTTAAATGTATATTTTCCAGGATTTAGCAGATGCTATTATCCAGAGCAACTTCCATCTCTTGATTACGGGGACAGTCCCACTGGAGCAACTCTGGGTTAAGGGTCTTGCTCAGAATCCCATTGGAGGTAGTGCTAGAGGTGGGATTTGAACCTGTAGACGAGTATCCTACCATTAGACCACCAGCACCCCTTACTGAAAACTCGAGCCTTCCTTACTAAACTTAAATAGCCTGCGTGATCAAGCTGCGTAATATACAATGATGTAACTGTAGCAGAGAACTTTGTTAAAGAAAGCAAAGCAAAAAAGGACAAAGTGCAAGATTCAATATGCGGTTGTTTTGTGTTATACAACTGTAATATTCTTTTATTACCACAACTGTGCGCCCCCTCCATCTTCATCTTATTTTGGCGACTCCCAATAGTTGTCCCCACAGCACATTTGTCTCCATCGCTTCCTGCCTTCTGCATGTTCTGCGTCCTCTTTTACCCCGATCGCCTGCATGTCCTCATCAACCTCCTCTTTGTCCTTCCTCTTCTCCTCTTCTTTCCAGGCATCTCCATCCTCAACATCCTCCTTCCAAAATACTGCTCGTCTCTCCTCTACACATGTCCAAACCAACTCTTGCTTCTCTGACTTTGTCTCCAAACCGTCTAACCACTGTCCCTAATATACTCATTCCTACTGCTGTCCATCCTCGTCACTTCCATTTGTAAATGTCAGTATTTTTAACTGGGAATTAAAGTAACTGGGAATTAAAGTATTTTTAACCCCCCCCATCTCTGCGCGCTGTCTTTTCATTGGCGCTACTGTCTCCAACCTGCATAAATTTGGCTGGTCTCACTATGGTCTTGTGAACCTTCTCAATTCCCTAATAGCAGTGGGATCTTTCGGCTGGTGAGACTGCAAAGATATTTGCAGCATCTGCACGATGTGCTGGTCAGTCAAGCTGTTCTGATCCATGGAGAGCCCACCTTGCAACATGAACTTGTTAGATGGCTTTGTTTGGCTTGAAGGATTCATACAGAGGCCAGGAAGCCTGCAGAACTGTTTCTAGACAAAACATTAAAAATACAAGAAAGTCTTTCTTGTCGTCTTTGGAAGTAAAACATGAAGCGAGGGGTAGCTCAAGTCTTTTGCCCAGAGTGTGTGTGTGTGTGTGTGTGTGTGTGTGTCTAAGCATATGCACAAAACAAAATGTTTTTTTTGTGAAGGAGCCTACAGGCTGGTCGTGATGCGTATGGATGGGTGTGTGTGTGTATACAGTGTGTCAGAGGTCAGGATTACTGATTTCTAGAACTGTTTGTGCTTTTTAGCATCAGAGATGGATTATATGGCAAAGGTTTGCATGTGTGATAGATTTTAGAAGAGCCAAAAGTATTCTAGGTGTGTGTGTGTGTGTGTGTGTGTGTGTGTGTGTGTGTGTGTGTGCACGCGAGTGTGCAAGATCCAGCAGTTTCTCTAAATTTAGCCCACCTAGTCTACTGTAGTGAGGATTTCATGCCTGAGAAGGATGAACAAGCGCGTGCGCGCACACACACACACACACACAAGCACAATGGGTGCTTGTCACGCAGTAGCAGAAATGGTTTGAGAGCAAGAAGACACGGATGAGGGCAAGATTCTGTCCCCTCACCAGCAGAACTAATTCTCTCTCAAATAACCAAATTATAGGATTGGTTTGAACGCTCATTTGCATATTGCAGCCTTCAGTGATTTTAGTCCAGCTTCCAACAACTAACACACACACACAAGCTTTTGTGGCATTATAATCTGATCAGGTTCCGGCACAGTGTCCCGACTGCTCAGCAGATTGTGTTCAGGGAGTCTCTTCTCTGGGTGTTTGTACAGCATTTCTCTGAAAATTCCCTCAAACGCTGGAATACCCTGAAATATTATTGAAAGTACATTATAGTGTTTGGATATTTCTGTAAATACATGAATTTGGCTGGACTTTGTTCAATTTGGAGGAAACCGTAAGTAGAATAAATCGATCTCTTTCACTTCACGTTTTTCTTCTGTCTATCTCTTTACTTGTTCATTCCCCCCGACACCCACACATCCCTGAGATTGCCACATCTGTTGCTCTGATAGGCCGATGACCAAATGAAACATTGGCATTTCATCCATGTGTGTTTGTGATGCATGCGTGCACACACACACCTTCTATCACCCTTCTAAAAACATATTCATGGTGTAATGAATCTTCACTCCCTGTCATCAAACTGGTGGAAGTGCCTGACAGCCAACTTGTCACACACCCGTGCGCACACACTTTACACTCCTCTCTGCCTTGGACTGAGGTTTTCAGTCTTGTGGCACTGAAAGGAAAAGACTGCTGAAGTTAAGAGAGAAAAGGTGCCTGTGTGTATGATTGTTTAAAATGAAATGACCGTTAAATAAATGAGCTGGAAAATGTTCTTTTGATTGATTCGGACGCATAATCCTAACGGATCTAAAAAGAAAACTCTTCTAACTCAATCACGTACAGCAGAGCCTCAGCTCGGGGTGTGTGCTTGAACTTGGACGAGAGCAGGGGGGGAAAAAAAACAGTGTCCCCACTGAAGAGCTTCTCTAGTGAAGCGTCTTCTAATGCAGATTGACTAATAAACAGAAAACAGTCCTGGGAATGTTTTCATATTGGAAAAGGTTTTCAGTGGCGTTTTCCAGGCTGAATTCATTAGCAGCCCTCGAGAGAACAAGTAGGAAAGAAGGTGCGAATCAAGATGCTGGGAGAGCGAGAATGGATGGAGTAGAGCTGAGAAAAAGAGGGATGTGTGTAGAGGAAGAGAGGCAGTGTAATCAACACTTTCTTTTTAGCTTAGTCACACCACACCATTATCCCGCCTGAGGGCTAAAACCCACCGTGTAAAACACACGCTGGCTCGCTCCGTCGACAGTGAGACTTCAAAAGGTAGATTTAGCGTTTCCCGAAGCATGGCAGGAACAGATAAGAAGGATTTAGTGTAAAATTAGCATAAAGACTCAGATCACTGGGCAGTTAGGCTTTCACAATTAACTCTGCATGTTGAAAGGAACGGAAGTCAACCTGATGGCCACTGCTGGTTTTTAAGAGCGGAGTTTTTGTTCTGCAGCAAAACCGAAATCCAGAGTTCTGTCTCGGTGTCACCAGGTCCATCTCTTTCCGTTTCAAAATGCTGCCAAAACTTGAAGGAGTATTTATTTATTCTATATGTTTGAAAATTATAGAGTAGCTCTACATGTTTGGAGGAGGAAAGTGAATAAAACCACTAGGCTTATGCCAATGGCTTTAGCTTTGTTTCCCAGACCCCCATGGAGGCCATCAGGCATGACAATGAAATGCGTTCTCTCTTACGCACACACGCACACACACACACACACACACACACACACAAACTCACCCATACCCCTTCTCCCTAAACATTTCGACCACTTTGCCCTTGGTTGGGTTCAAACCACCAATCCTCTGGTTCAGAGTCCAGCATGCTGCCTCATATAAACAGAGGTCAAACTTTACTGCAGCATAAAAAGGGCCACACTGTCCACCAAGTCCAGTTTGGCGTCCCCCTCCTATAGAAGCTGTGGAACTGCTGGAAACTTTTTTTTTAAACTTATTTATTTATTCCCCCCCCCCCTCTCCCTGCATTCAATAAAGAGCATGACAACAGCTATGGTGTCGAATGACACTGATGCTAGTGACCCAAATTGAAAGTCAGCCCCACTTGGTTACATTTTATAAATCGAAACTGGGAGGGAGGGAGAGAGAGAGAGAGAGAGAGAGAGAGAGAGAGAGAGAGAGAGAGAGATGGACAGAAGGATATATAGATGGTAGACAGAGAGAAAAACATCAAATATGGTGATGGACTCCTTATTGGCGGTGGAGAGGCGTTCTTGAGAGAGAGGAAGGGAAGGATGGAGGGAGAAAAAGAGAGCTTATTGAATGACATGATCAAAATGGACTTCAAAGCAAAGCCAGGTGGGGTAAGACTGTGTGTGTGTGAGAGAGATTTGTTTCACATCAGCATTATAGAGACCAAACAGAGTGGCACTGAGAGGCATTTTGACAACTAGGACATCTGCATAACAAGACATGAGAGCAAACACACACACACTCTCATGTATCGTGAAGTCGATGCCTATTAAAGTTGGTAGCCCTCACAGTGGTACTAATTGGAGTTCAATTCCTAGCCGAGGACTCCTTCCCCGGGTTTCTTTTGGTGTCTTCCCACAGTCTAAAGACATACTGGTCAGAAAAAGTGTGTGTGTGCGCGTGTGTGCACGCCCTGTGAAGAGCTGGCAGCCTGCCCCAGTGTTTTCTCTGCCTTTCGCCTTGTGATCAGTGCGATAGTAACAAGAACCCCCTGGTTAGGATAGGCAGCACAGATAACGGGTGGATGGATTTTAGTTAGCAGTGAGTAATGAATTTCCCTGCTTGGAAAAGAACAGAAAACCTGTTGAGTCAGCACATGTAGAGGAGGACAGGGCTGTAGGAGGAATGAAATGTATGAAATTCTTCTCGCTGGAAGTCTTTGAAAGAAGCAGTCATTAGTTCCCTGCGTATATATATAAGGGTGGATGGAGTTTTGGGGGCTCTCCCTGATTGCTATGGTTACTTCACATTACGTTAAACGTGTTTTTCCTCCGCTGCGTCTTGTTGACTGTTACAACAGTAACCATCTGTAATTGTAAAACACATTTAGCACGATTTAAAAAGCCTGTATTGTTTTAAACATTCCCATCTGTGAACATTTACAAATGGGCAACATTTTCATTCCTTATGATGACTAGGCCCCAGGATTGGAAGGTTGTGGGTTCGAGTCCCAGACCAGTAGGTTGCCCTGAGGCAGCCTTGATGAAGGTACCGCCCTCATCGGCGCTGGACATGGCTGCCCCCTGCTGCACGGTGCGTTTGGGTTTACAGCAGAGGTTGCATTTTCCTGTGGGTCAGCGTGTGCTGTGCAGTGTTTCACAGTGACAAATAGTCACTTTTACTTAAAGCAGTAGCAAGTTATTGCACTTGTCTGAGTGATGGATTGATGTACCAGGAGAAACAGGAAGAGAGAGAAGGCAGAAATCATCATGATCTGTCCATCCTGGTGGAGAACTACCTTGCCTTGAATTTTGAGTCTGTTTTTCCTAAATACAGGACAACCACGTGGTAACAGCACAGCAGTCGGGGTTAAAACACTGAAGTATTCCTTGAATATAAGTGACACTTCTGTGCATTTCCATCGTTATTGAGGATGGCAGTAAAGGTGGAGAGGCGAGGCGCTTCACTTCATCTTTGTTCTTTCCGTCCAGAGAAATAAAGCAGAAGAAATAAAGGCAGTCAAACGAGACTCTTCACCCCTTCAGCTGATGGACATGTATGGAGGTCGGGAACGTAGTTTTGTTTTTTTCTGTCTCTGTCTCTTTGGCAGGAGAGTGTAGGAAGGATGGAAGAGCGATGGACTCCTTAGGTTTTACAGTTGGATGTTGTTCTCCAATTTTATTTTAACAGAAGTCGCTCCATGTCCACCCGTGCAGTTCGCCTCTGTCGTCCTGTGACTTAAACACACGGAGGCTGGGCGAGTCAGTGTTCATCCTTTTATTTTAGCTTTGGCTGGTTTTAATGACACGTAAATGTTTTTCTCTCAACCTTTCTACCCTCTACCTGTCTATCCATGCTTCCAGGTTACTGTTTATCTATCTATATATCCATCTGTTTATCTCTCTCTGTCTCTCTCTCTCTGAAGTTTTAGTCTCATTTACATGTCGGTCATCAAACGGTTTGCTGGTGTTTTGCCAGGTGGGTCAGGAATACAGCTGGATAAACCCAGTTTGATCTTGGGGTGTGTGTGTGTGCGCGCGAGTGATTGCATGTAAGCTTGGATCTCGACAAGCCTAATTAAGAGGCACTGGAACAGTCCAGTTGAAAAGGAAGTTTGTCGGTGAAAGGAGAGAGAGAGGGGGAGAGAGAGCTATAACAGCTGTTCTCCTGGTCAGTGCCTGCAGACCTCATATGCCTCCTAATGAGTTCCTTAATGATGAATTATTAAAAGAAAATGTTAATGCTAATCTCTTTGAGGAAGGTGGTAGAAAAGAAAGACTTCAGTGGCCCCGAGTGAATCATTTCTGTGTGTACCATCATATCAGTTTGTTGAAGGCAAGGTTCTCTGGCACTTGGAGAGTGTTGCCAATCATAATCTAATGTTTTAGATTTCTCAGACACGCCTCATAAACGGTGTGAGACTTATGAATGAGGCAAAAGAGACTCGCAAAGCGTAAATGTCTGTGTTAAGACTGGTGTGGCAAGTGCCCATGTAAATGGTAAAGAGGAAAAGAGTTTGAGGCAGCATGAGCATGTAACGCCATGTCAGTTCTGACCAATTCGGATATTCTGAAAACAGTCAGGGTGTCCTTCACTGCTCTTCAAGAAACTTTTCAAATCATGCCTCACTATTTTTAAGAATTATTTGAATCATGTCAGGTTTTGTTTTTGATATATAAAAAAAAAAGTGTGTATATCATATATTAACACACACACAATTTATATATATATATAAGCCATTTATATATCATTTAACTTTTTCATGTATATTAAGATTGTTTTTCAGGTGAGAATGGGGGGGAAACAAAACAGTCTTGTTCCTGAAGTTGCACTGCATTTCATTTTGCATATATTTTTCTGTGCTGATTTGAAACTGAAATCTTATCAGATTTTAAATCTGATTAAACTAAATAAACAGACAGATTAATGGATTATCAACAATTGTCAATTGCAGCCCAAATCAGGATACTATCTGAATAAGTCCACAAAATAAAGTGTAAACACACCCAGAATGCATTTAAACCCCCACATCAATCTGACCTCTTTGGTGACCAAAACACCCATGAGGGCGAGACTGCACACAAGACGTCCAAAAACGGACATCCGTGAGATTCGAGTGCATCAAAAAACAAAGAAGAACAAGAAAAGAATATGAAGGGAAGCATAAAAATGTCCCCTTTTTAGTCATTGTCATTGGCTGTAGCTCAGTGCCGAAACTCACAGCAGTATCCTTCCTGCAGGCTTTGGATTTTGCGGATCTTTAACCTGCCTGATATCGGTCGGGCATCTGTGAGGCTCCTGGGTGGCGCCTTTTGAGCAGCATCACACTCTGAGCCAGTTAACTCAAATAAAGGTCCAGTGATATTAAACATCACCTCATCCATCGTAATTAGCTCTATACTCATACTTTTTCCAACTCTCTTTACCATCTTTAAAAATAAAAATCACTTTCAGCACTTGCACGTTTTCTTTTGAGACCTGTATTTGTGTGTGATTATTCCGGGACCTTGCTGTGGACAAGAGCATCTGTTAAATGCCATAAATATAAAAGTTGACGGTTGTCACATCGGGATCATTTTCCAGGCCAGCATTGTGATGGTTTTTCCTGCTAAAACAGTCCCGATTTGATATGTCTTTGATGAACTTGTTCAAGTCCCTGCTTGTGAGAAGAGAACCATGCACTAAACATTCTTCTTTCTTCTACTGCTCCCCTTAGGGGTCATCACAGCAGATCATCCGTCTCCATTTCCTCCTGTCCTCTGCATCTTCCTCTTTCACACCACCTACATGTCCCCTCTGACCACATCCACAAATAAAAAAAATTTAATATTAAATGTTGTGATTTAATATTCTGGTATACCGGCTTTTCCTGACATGGTTTCATTCTTTCTTTCGTGTTTTCTCTTCGTCAGACGACGCGGCTGTGTGTGAATAAAGCAGCACTCATCTTTTGATCTGCGCCACATGTACAAAAAGCTTTTCCTAGAAAATTCTGGTTAATAAATCTGAGTGATGTCTGTGTTTCTGCACTGCAGGTCAGACTGGAGCTTCAGAGAGCTGATCTTGCGTGTCTCTCTGTCTCTCTCTCTCTCTCTCTCTCTGTCATTCTGCCTGTCTTGCTCTCTGATTGTCTTTCTGTTTATCCTTCTATTTCTGTGTTGCCTGTCAGTCTTTCAGTTTAGCAGTCTGACTGTCTGATTATCCATCTGTCTCTGTTTATTTTCATTTCTTTACCCATTTCTCTCTCTCTCTCTCTCTCTCTCTCTCTCTCTCTCTCTCTCTCTCTCTCTCTCGTGTTGTCTCAATGCACATCACAATATAGTTTGTGTGTGTGTGTGGCATGTGTGTGTTTTAGTGATCTCTATTTCTCGTTGTTTTTGGCAGCCACCAGCACTCCTTTGTGGTTTGGACCACCCACTCTCTGCTTGCTGCATCTCCAACCTATCACCTGACAGGGTAATGCACCAACCAGCTGCCTGTGCTGTATCATGTGATTGTGACCGTGTACCGCCCCCTCCTGTTGCCATAGAAACCCCTCCGCATCTCCGTGTCAGTGTATCATAGTTGTCTTGCGCACACTCTTTACCTCCCACCTCCTCCCCTCCCCATCTTCATTCTTAGATGACAATCCCTCCATCAAAAGCCTCAGGCTTATATTCAGCCTCAGCAGCTCCGTAGGATCACCAGTCAACTGACGTCTGCTCCCAGCACTCAACATCTGGATTTTAAGCCAAGACCAAGAAACGGAGGCAGAGCCAACGGGGGGCCAGTGAGCGATGGTGTCAGGGGGGCGTACTTGGTAGATTTTAAGTCCAGTGTGAACCAGGAACCAGATGTTGACAGAACACTCCTACCTGTATGAAATGATTAGGTCTAATATATAAGGCAAAAGGCACTTAAGATTTAAGGGCTCATTCTAGTTCATGAAATGTGTATTTTAACTAGCAGAAGAATTTTTCAAATTGAGCCCCCAGTAAGGCAATTCATGAACAATTTATCCTTTCTGTATTGAAACAGAAGTTTGAAATAATGCAGATTTAAAATCACAAAGCCTGCAAGATGTATTTTATCCTATATTATTCAGTTTCGACATGTGCTGATGAAGTTGTATTATTTATTAATAATAAGGAGAATATAATATTATTATTATTATTATTATTAAATCTAGTAATGTAGAGCTTGTAAATTGTCAGTCACGCACTTTAAATTTACTGTCCAGGCCTAAAGTCTGGGGGGGAAATCCTAATCAAAAACAAGGCTGGATGGAAAAAGGCAATCACAGTTAAAGAAATTTATTATTTTTTTTCCCCCCAAACTATTTAGTTCCAGGACTAGCCATGGGAATTGACCCATTACCCATCTAACTTGACAGTGCTTTTGTATAGAAAAACAAGTCACACTTTTAGAAGAAACACTTTCACACTAGGCCGCCTGTTCTGAAATCTTTGAGAATTTTTTTGTTTGTTTGTTTGTTTTTTTTAAACCAGTGTATTTACATTAAACAGTTCACTTATTATTAGTGGACTTAAGGGAAGAAAATAATCAGTATAATCATAGAGTTCTGGCTCTTTAGCTGGTGTTTGCCTCTGTGTGCATCTGGTAGAGTTACTGGTGAAGCCTCCGGCCTGTGATCATCCTTCCCTTCACACACTTTAGTTAAGTCTGGAAGGAAAGAAGAGATGGAGGGATATGCCAATTAGAGACCTTTTACCCTGGTGGTGTATCCCCTTTGTTGGTGAGTTTTCTCCCTCTGAGGAGGTGTGTGTGTGTGTGTGTGTGTGTGTGTGTGTGTGTGTGGGGTTTATTTGTGATTTTTTTTTTTTTGTGACATTCAAAAAGTATGTATTTAACTGTATTACTTAAACATTTTCTTTCAGTGTGTGTTTGGTGAAGTGGTTCATTCTAAGGAAGCTTGCTGTTGTTTACTCTTTGTGAATCGAACCAAGCGTCTGGAGTTTGGACTGAAAATATAACCGTTTTATTTCATCTCCAGACCCACCAGTGATCCTACGTGTGTCTTTGGGTAACGTAGGTATCGTGGACCAAATTTCTCTCAGCGCCTTGCATGTGTTTTTCTCTTCCCTGAGTGATTTTAGGCCAAAACCTCCTCCAGACTGTCAGCAAACAACGTCTCAGGCAGTGTGTTCATAACAATTTCATGGCATGTGTCTCTGTGAGGGAGCTTTTAAGTCTTCACATACCTGGTTCCATTCACCACCACCGTGAACAGTTCTGAAGTTTCTCCAGAATGAAGCATTTCACACCCAGCCCACCCTGTTTCCATCTCTAATTCTTCAATGAAAGGTCTGTTTTGTTATTTTGGGACGGGGGTGTAGATTTGATGTTTCGCAGAGCCTCTAAATTAGCCAGCTGAGACCCGGTACTGTGGCCACTCCCAGAATAAAAACAGCTCGGAATCAAAGCCGTTCTTCAGAAGGGGCCCCCAGATCGCTCGTCCTCCTCCTTTTATTGTTTTTCATCGTCCTTTTAATGCTCTGGATTCTTGTTTCTTTTCCTTCCAGTCACTGGTTGCGGCGAAAGAAGACCTCTCTCATGTGTAAGCAGGCCGGACTTATGACTCTGTATCCTCATGTAGAGCGAGCGCCAGCACAGATGCTTCATTTAGCCACGGGAGAGCGGGCTAGCCGTTCAGAGGCAGGGAGGCAGCAGAACAGGCGCAAACAGGCCAATAATGCTGACAGGATTGTTTTGGGCCGATTCGCTTTGCTGCCGCTGGGGGAAGATGCCATTAAATCCATATTTTATTTATTGCAGCAGAGCAAGCAGCTGAAAGCTGTGTGTGTGAGCGTGAGCGAATGAGGGGTTTATTATGGTGTAGCTTCCATGTTCTCAGCAGCAACACAGACACTCCTAAAATGTATAGACCAACTTTAATGTAGAGTGATTGTCTTATGACTTACTGTATTTTGTGTTCTCTCTCTCTCTCTCTCTCTCTCTCTCTCTCTCTCTCTCTCTCTCTCTCTCTCTCCCCCTCAGATCTCTGGTGGAGGATGATGATGCTCATATGAAGGTTTCTCTTGGCTGTGGTGAAATGGGTCTCTCTGCTCACCTGCAGGCCTCCAAAACCGGCAACACACGCTTCTTTACCAGTAACACGCACAGCTCCGTCGTCCTGCAGGTACGGGTTGGTGTCACACAATAGTTTGTTCACCACTGATGAGCAGCACCCACCGAGCCGTTGTCCGGCAGCCCATCTGTTAATGCAGCGTTTTAGCCTCTGCTGCAAGGACTGTATGTTTTCTGCATCAGTCGTGGCATTTTTACACCTCAAAGCTGTATTTAGAAAGTGTTTTAAACAAACGATCTGATTTTCATAGCTGGCTAACATATTTGCAATGGTGAAAGGAGCTGCTCAATACTGCTGAACAGAATCGATTCAGCCAGAAATATTCCAGTGAACGGTGTATAGTTTATAGAATGAGACCCAGCTGTTTTTTGGATACAAGTCTGTGTCGTTTTGACCTCCTGCACCATCTGAGCATGACGATTAACCCAAAATAGCTCCACTTAAAGACTTTTAGTGGCTAATAACAGGGCGACTGAGGTGGTGCATCGGATAAATGCCGTGAATGTAGACAATTTCTCCTGATTTCCTCTCTTAGAGAAGAGGTGCTTTCAATGTCACACACACATCATGGGGGCTGTTGTCCTTCCAGCATTTCCAGAACGTTGAGGCAGCGTCCAAAGCAGGTCTGACTCTAATTAAACGCTATGTCATGATGAGCTGTGGGCAGAGCACAGCCATCTGCCTACACAGGCATACTGCCACAGGACGCGTGTGTGTGAGAGAGAAGGTCATTGCAATATAGTCTTGTTTTTTGGCACACACCCCCAAACTTCATCATCAGGACTCCACACATGAGAAAATTCATTAGCACCTGTCAGCAGGTCACTGGGGGGGGGGTGTGTGTGTACATGGTGAGACGCTCACTGAGTACACATCAACAGGCATACGTGTGGCATCGCTGTCCTTGGCCCGTCATTGGGGAGAACAGTCTGTGTTTCCATGACGAGGTCACACAATTGATCACCATGACAACAACATTGACAGCTGTCACCATCATCATAGAAAGTGGAGAGAAACCAGACCAACGGGAGAAACATCCTCTGGTCCTGGAGCGGAGGACACACCAGCCAATATGGACTGGAATGATTGATCCTCATTGCGTGTGTGTGTGTGTTACTGATTCAGTCAGTTTTGCTAGCAGGCTGATGATGCAGGTGAAAATCTTTGTATGTATTTATTAGACGGATCTGGTCAAAAACAAAAAGATGCACCACTCACTCGGTAATGCTAACTCATCTGTATTTTCGTCTCAGGTTTGCTGAGCTGTTTTTTTGTTTTTTTTTTGGACACCGTATTTAGTGTTTTATGCAGTAATTTTCTTGATTGTCAGGAAATAAACTGGAATTTGTTACATTTTAAAACGTAATAAATATGCTGTTTGTACTGTTATGCTCTTATCTGACACAGTTGAGTTACTATTTATTATTACAGTGTTGTCCTAGTGTCTGAATGGGGTATGAAGGGGGTAAAGTGCGAGAGAGTAGATGGGTTAGAGAGAAAGTGGATGAGTTGGAGAGAATGTAGATGAGTTAGAGAGAGAGATTAGATATGTTTGAGAATGAGAGCAGATGAGTTAGTGAATTAGAGAGAGAATAGATGCTTAGCACGCATGTGTATGGGACTGAACAAAGCAGGGCTGATGGGATCACTGGGGTGGGTGTGTGTGTGTGTTGGAGGGATTGATGGAGATTAAACTGAGCTTCAGTCTTCTCACACAATTACTGCCCTTTTAATCAAAGTTTAATTGAATCAACAACGACCTGTCAGAGCAGGTGTGTGTATGCATGCAAGCTAATACTCACCTTTTTCTCTTTTTATTTTTTATTTTTTTATTTTTTTCGGCTGTTCCAGTTTAGGGGTCACCACAGTGGATCAGCCGTTTCCATTTCTTCCTGTCCTCTGCATCTTCCTCCTTCAAACCGAGCACCTACATGTCCTCTCTCAGCACGTCCATAAACCCCCTCTTTGGTCTTCCTCTTCTCCTCTTTCCTGGCAGCTCCATCTTCAACATCCTTCTTCCAATATAATCCTCGTCTCTCCTCTGTACATGTTCAAACCAACGCAACCCTGCTTCTCTAACTTTGTCTCCAGGACGTCTAACCTGAGCTGTCCCTCTAATATACTCATTTCTAATCCTGTCCAACCTCGTCACACCCAGTGAAAATCTCAGCATCTTTAACTCTGACGCCTCCAGCTCCGCCTCCTGTCTTTTCTTCATAATAAATACATACATTTCGATTACACAGAGAGAGAGAGAGAAACGGTTGTGAACGAGGGAATCACCATCCATAGTTTTTTTTAGTTTTTTTTTTTTTTTTTTTTTTAAGTAGCCTGTTAACTTCCGTTAACCTTGAAATACTAATATTAAAGAGCAAATTAATTTGAGGTCATTCATTTATGCAAACGTTAGTAATTAGACTGAGACATGCACATTAACAGCAATTCTATCATGTTTGATCGCTCTCACACAAACATACACAACACTAATGCTTTCTGACATCTATGTCATGCAGAGGACACACAAACACACACGCGCCCACAAACGCCCACGCGTGCCATCTGCCTGACTCGGACAGATGTGTGCACTCATAAGCGGTTATTACAGTGATGGGTTAATGGAGTATTTAATGTACCAGATTGCTCGGCGTGATCTTTACATGTATACGATGGTTTGTTTTTAATAATGTTCAGCGTTTGTGCTGTTTATTTCAGCATGCTTCACAGACAATAGCACTAAAATGGTTTAGTGAAGGATTAAGAAGAACATTTGTTAGCTGATTAATAAGTGCAAATGATAAATGATACATAAAAGAAAAACAAGCTAAAGTGAAAAGCCCTGGTTGCAAAAAGCCAGGGTCGTGAAAAGCTCTTAACAATAAAATCTTAAACTTCTTGTTCCAAAAAGGCCTTGCTGATGGAAAATTTGTACCTACCAGCTAGAGACTAAACTCCCAGGTGAAGAAAAGGCTCATTAATAATGAAAGGTCTCTAACCATAAGCCAGCTCGTCGAAGTTGCAGGAATGAGCAGCCCAGCCTATCACAGTTTGATCACACTAGCTGAAATGTGTCTGACAGTGATTTTTCTCGGGTAGAGAAGGTGAAGACGGTGAAAATCGAGAAGGAAGGTGAATTCTCAAAGACTGTGGTAAACGTTGACGGGGATTTTAAAGCCGGCGTGGTTTGATTCCCCCCCCTTCCTGCTGCACGTCAGGATTCTGGCAGCCGCTTTGTGAACTGCTGGTAAATTTGTAATGGAGCTTTTGAGAATACAGGATAAGAGCGCACAACAGTAATCCGGTCTGGTCGACACAAAAGCGCGGGAACGTTCCTTGCTTTTGTCAACGGAGAGAAAACAAGACTGACAATAGAAATGTTGCAGAGGGGAAAGTTAAGCTGGGTTGCATCACTTTTCCCAGAGTGGTATATTTGAAAATGCCCCAAAATGTAATCTCTTTTTTTTTTTTTGCTATTTAGGTATCTAAGCAACATTTAATAAGTCTGCAGTCATTTTTATATATTATTTAAATATTCTGTTATATTATAAATGAGATTATTTTTAAATAAGTCAGGCATTGTAGGATGGAGCTTATGGGACAGCGGTGGCCTAGTGGTTAGGGAGTTGGGCCCGGGACCAGAAATGGCGTGGGTTTGAAACCCAGACCAGTCCTGGGGACGGTACCTTGCTCAAGGGTACCTCATCACTGCTCCCTGATCGCTCTCAATAGCTGCCCTCTGCCGCACATGTGTGCGTGGTTGAACAGTAAAGGTTGTATATTGCAGTGGTTCACTGTGTGTTGTGCTGTGCTTCACAATGGCGGTCACTTTCGTTTCCAAATCCACATGCCTGCCGTTTTTAAAGTAGTAAAATTTAGACGTCAAATGCATCTTCATGGTTCCACTCCCAAAAGAGAACTCCGATGTTTTGCTGAACTATTACTTAACTATAACTATTAGCAGTTTAATTAGCCCGAGATTGAAACTGAAGTTGCTCAAATAAAGAAGATTTAATATTCGCTTTAAGGAGTGTGAATCGGGTGTTATCTTTTCAGGCTGGCCTGCCAGTGTTTTTCCTCCTCAGTTTTGTTCGTTTCACCCTCTTGTTAGATTTGCTGTTATGGGACTGAAAAGTAGGTCATCCACCTCACCGTGATCGCATTTCTATGGTGATGCCATCGCAAAGGCTGGTCCTGTGCCAGCGTCTATAACGCACACCCTTCACCACACACACTTTGCAAACTCACCCACTCCCTTATGCCCATGAATTGTGAGATGCTGCTGTAGCATTAGTCTGGCAGCACACCCACCCTGCACACTCGGAGTTGTTGTTTTGTGTGATACCTGAGTGTGAATTTTCTCCGCGGAGCTCCGGTTAGACTCTTTGGGACTGAATATATTGCTCACTTCACTTGCAGATGGTCTTCTTTCACACTAGAAAACTTGCATTTTCAAGTGTAATGCCAACATTAATAGGTTCATGGAATATGGAGGAATTTTCAAAAGTCTATTCCAAACGTAGAAAGTTAGCAATCTGGTTATTTTTTAGGGGCCACATCATGGAATATCGGGGAGTATAGATCATAGCGTGCTTTGTCTGTTGTTTATCAGGATGTAATCGTGTCCCTGCAGCAGCACGGTGATGCTTCTTATTGGTTTATTTTAGCAAATCCGTCAAACACACAGCATCCTGCTGTGCTTCTTGTTATTTAAAGGTAGCATAATCAGAATTGTTTAATCTTCATCTCAAGCGTCGCCATAGAAGCTCACTTGTTGTTCTCGTTCTCGTTCTCTCTCTCTCTCTCTCTCTCTCTCTATATATATATATATATATATATATATATATAGATGAAAGAAAGTAATATCTGTATACATTCATTTGTTCAGTTCTCATTTCCAAATACTTTTTTTTTTTTTTTTTTTAACCCCGTTCACAGATTGAATGGTTTGAACTTTTTGTTTGCTCAGCACAAAAGCAGCCTGTGTTTCTCTTCGTAGGTTATGGGAATTCAGGTTTTTAGTCAGTGAAAGTTAGGAGGTTTGAGCCGCATTCAAATAAACGCCTACCATCCAGCACTAGAACCCTTCTTTCCTTCACCTAAGTGAGAGCTAGAGGTTCCTAAAAAGTCAAACTCTCAGGGATTAGAGCTGTTTCCACGTATAATTATAACCAGCTTTTGATTTGACAGCTCATTTATTTCATTTTTCCTGATAGTGCACTTAACATAATTAGCAACCATGCACATTATTGTTAATGGTAACCAGATAAAGTACATATATTTAGCTTTTTGTATTTTAAATTTTTAAAAAAATGTTCAAAGCTGTGAGCTGGTGATTTATCTGCGCTTTTATTCGGCCGTACAGCTGCAACAACATGCAAGTCCGGTGTTGATTCAATCAGTGGTTTACTCCTAATGGAAGCTCACACAATGCTGTGTCTTGACGTTTTGCCCCAGGACTGCTCCAGTGACCCCAATAGCTGTGAAGCTGAAGGCCATCGCCTTCATTAGCTCTTTAACACGGCCTTCTCAGATGCACTCGTTTTAACACCTCGTCGATCTGAGTGGGTTTGGGGGAGGGGGGGAGGGACAAGTGTAATGTGACTGGTGGCCTCTCCTCCTGACCCAACACTCAATGAATTAGTCTTTGAAATCTTTTATTCATCAGCAGGTTCAGCTGGATGTCCTGGTTCTGAGCCCGTGCTGAGATTTAGGCCACTCAGAGGAAAAAACAACAGTGCATAACTTCATCCTCTTTTCAGGCCAAGAAAATTCTGTTCGCTTTCCTTTTGTTCGTTGTCTTCTTTATCACACAGTCATTAAGAGCATTAGGTTAGGGCTCGTCAGCGCTCTCCCTGTCTCTCCTTTTCTCTCACTCACACTTTCACACTTTCTGTCCAGCTCAGTTTGACGGTGCTTTTTCTTTTTTGTTAAATCTATAAAAAAAAATATTAAAAATCTCAAAATGAATTGTGATCTGTTGTTGAATATTTCATCATGAGTCTTTTTCTGACTGGTTTCATAAGTTTTCATCCAATTTAGTGTGATATTTATCTCTTTTTGGTTATCTATGACATGCCAGCCTTTATTAAAATCTCTCTCTTTCTCTCCCAGGGTTTTGATCAGTTGCGGATCGAGGGTTTGCTGTGTGACGTGACGTTGGTTGCCGGCGATGGCGATGAGGCATTTCCTGTCCATCGAGCTATGATGGCGTCATCCAGCGACTACTTCAAAGCCATGTTCACAGGTGAGAGAGGATGAAACGGTGGATCAGTGCAAGTGTTTATAACAGTGAAGCTTGTCCATGGATTCGCCACAGACCATCTGGAGGTTTTGGAATATTCCCAGCTGGCTGATCATTCTTACTTGTTTTTTGTTTTGATTTGATTGCATTTAACCCACCACTTTTCTTCAGACATTAAGCCCACCTGCCGCTCTTCTTCTTTTGAACCCCATTGGGTTGGTTGCGAGGGTGACTGTGATTATCACTATATCAAGACAAGACGAAGTTTCTTCATCAGCATCGGAGTGGGAGGAAATCACGTTCCCTCAGCACAACATTCAAAGTACTTTGTTTTTAAGGTACATCGTTGGACAGTACAACGTCTGACTATGCACAGGACACAAGTGTTTTTTAAGATTGTGTTTGATAGATCATTAAGATTTAGAGATGCTTGGTGTGTTGTTTTTGATAGAAACCGGTGATTGCACAGCAGAAGATTTATAGCAAAAATGAGAATTTATTACAGTTATGGTGACTAAAGAATGTCCCGTTATTAATCCCGTTCTCAGGGGAGATGGAATGACTCATCTTAAGCCCTGCAAGAACTCTGAACAGAGTTCCGATGGCTTGTGGGATGAAACTGTTGTACGTTCTGGCAGTGCCGGAGCAGATGCTTCAGAATCTTTTCCCAGACGGTAGAAGACACAGGAGTCCATGTAGTGGGTGGGAATGGTCCTTTACAATCTTGCTTGCCCTGCTGAAGCATCGAGTGTGGTAAAATTCTTGATATTGAAGCAGGCTGCAATAATGAGCCTCTGACCAATCTCAAGGTGATCAGATGGAGCTTCAGTCAAGTGTTCATGAGGCTTTTAATCTTTTTCCCTTTTAAGCAGCATGTTTTTTCTTACAGTGCCTTTTAAGCTATTATATGTAAACCATCTCTTTTCTGATTGGCTGTTGATTCTTTATCACAGCTCATTTGAAAACCATAGGGCTTTCTTTAAAGAGATCTTGTTAAATATGTTGGTTTAACGACACAAAAACTATGACTCCGACTGTTATCGCAGCATAAAAGTACAAACTTTTAATTATATTTGCTTACATACAGTACTGTGGAAAAGTTTTAGGCAGGTAAGAAAAAATGCTATAAAGAAAGAATGCTTTCAGAAATGGCGTTAATCATTTATTTTCATCAATCAACAAAATGCAGTGAATGAACAAAAGACAATTCTAATTCAATATTTGGTGTGACCACCCTTTGCCTTCAAAACGGCATCAATTCTTCTAGGTACACTTGCACACAGTTTTTGAAGGAACTCTGCTGGTATGTTGTTCCAAACATCTTGGAGAACTGACCACAGATCTTCTGTGGATGTAGGCTTCCTCACATCCTTCTGTCTCTTCATGTAATCCAGACACACTGGATGATGTTGAGATCAGGGCTCTGTGGGGGCCAGAAGAACTGATGCTGGTTTGAAGGCAAAAGAAACACCAAATATTGATTTGATTTAGATTTTTCTTTTGTTCGCTCACTTTGCATTTTGTAAATTGATAAAAATAATCATTTATATTTCTGAAAGCATTCTTTGTTTACAGCATTTTTACACACCTGCCTAAAACTTTTGCACAGTACTGTACGTACATACATACAACTGACCTTTATCTGCATAATTGCAATACTGATATTTTGTGCAGCCGTAATGAAAATTCAGATTAGCTGTAATGTGGATTATGGGTCTTGTTCAGGATTTTTATCCTTTAGGAATAATAATGTCATCTGTTGTTAAAACTGAGCTGCTCTCCTGGTCCACCACAGTGCCATGGACTTGGGCTCATTATCGCTTGGCCTGTGTAAAGATGGTTTGGTTGTAGCGTGTAGTCACGCGTCAGATGTTCAGATCCTCATTTCCTGTAGACCGTGTGTACAGTAGTGAATCAGAAGGAGTGTTACTCGAGTGTGAGAGCACTTTCTGCTGCCTGAGGGCCACGGCTCAGCTTGTTAGTGTAGCATGAGCTAGTGCCTTCAGTTAACTTCAAACAGAGAGAAACTGGTTCCTGTTGTACTTTTAATCAATGCAGCAGGCACTTTCCCTTTTGAAATTTGTGCACAGCCGGTCAGTCTTTTATTAATTTATTTTAACAAAATGCAGTGAATGAACACGAGAAATCTAAATCAAATCAATATTTGGTGTGGCCACCCTTTGCCTTCAAAACAGCATCAATTCTTCTAGGCACACAGTTTTTGAAGGAACTCTGCTGGTAGTTGGTTCCAAACATGACTGTGTTTCAACCTCCGTGTGACATTGATGATCATCAGTACCTGTTTGGTAAAACTGGTTGATCATACACCGACTATAATCCTACAAAATCCCTGACTTTGTGCAAGGGTACCTAGAAGAACTGATGCTGGTTTGAAGGCAAAAGGTAGTAACACCAAATATTGATTTGAATTAGATTTTTCTTTTTGTTCGCTCACTTTGCATTTTGTAAATTTATATAATGATTGTTTATTTTTATTTTTTGAAAGCAATCTTTGTATTTTTTTTTCATACCTGCCTAAAACTTTTGCACAGTTCTGTGTGTGTGTGTGTGTGTGTATATGTGTGTGTGTGTGTATATATATATATATATATATATATATATATATATATATATATATATAAAGACAGACCTTAAGCAGAAACATCTCATCAGAAACATCAAAATGTTACTTTAAAATGTCTGGCAACCACAAAAAAAAACTCTCACTGATTTTCTAAGGCACTGGTCCTAATTAGGGTCACAGGGGGTGCTGGAGCCTGTCCCAGCTCTCCCAGAGCGAAAAAGCGGTGAAAAAACCTGGACAGGTCGCCTGTCCATAACAGGGCAGGAGCACACAGACACATACACGAACAAAAACACCCACACACACAGTCCTAGAGGGCAATTTGGCATCTCCAGTCCACTGGACGTGCATGTCTTTGGATGGTGGGAGGAAACGGTAGCACCCAGAAGAATGCCATGCAGACACACACCACTCAGAAAGGACCTGGGCCAATAAAACAGCGCTTCCCACTGCACCACCATGCCACCCGTTTGTTAATAGAAAATAATTCATTCATTAATATCTGAAAATAAATTGAATGCAATCTCTGGGGTGAGACCAGGAGCAGCTGGTCTTTCCAACTGAAAATCAACATTATCTATGCTTAGGTATATCTAAAAGTATGTGGGACATATATTTGACAACACTCTAACATTGTGTACAGTCTGAGTTGTGTGTTTGGGTATTTCAGTTCTCTTATTCCATGTCTCTTCTACACTGCCCTGGAAGAAAGTAATTTCTGTAAAGATCGCTGGCCTGTCAGCTTCACTCAGTCTGATTGGACTAGCCCCTAAGCATTGTTTGTCTGTCTCTCTCTCTCTCTCTCTCTCTCTCATGCGCTCGCTCATGCTCGTTCTCTCTCTCTCTCTCTCTCTCTCTCTCTCTCTCTCTCTCTCTCTCTCAGATGAAGGGCTTTAGTGTTCTTAAGGCTGTTTTCATCACTCATATCTCAGCTTGCTTCATGACAGGAGTGTCATTCTACTTTAAAAAGTAAAACATCTGAGTGACACTGAAATCAGTCCAAGGTGCAGGAGAGCGAACTGTGGAGGGCGCGTATCATTTTGTTGTCTTGTTTTTTTGTGGCCATTTTGCAAGGTGATACCAGAAGAGAGTGTATAGTATGATGGTGGCTTTACAGCACTGATGCTCACTTGCAGAGACTTTAGACCAGTCCACTGAGAACTGCAAGGTTTTTAGTATTTAGTTGCTGAATATGATATTTTTACCTTCCCCCCCCCCCCCAGTTATTTAATCAGAATTTCAGCACACCTAAAAGAAGAAAAATAACATCAGGAATCATGTTTAACTTCAGTTTTTAACAGAGCAAACAGTGTTTTTGTCTGGAGTTTGCACAGGTCGGATGATTAGGCAGAGAGTGTTGGACGTTACCAGTTGTAGTTTCCTGTTCTGTTCACCCTACCGGATAATGCACAGCATCACTTCTAGTGGAGCTCCTGACCTGGAAAATCGCTTCATGTTGTAAAAACCTGGGGCGAACTTAGCTAGTAATCAGATTTGCCTTCCTTTTCCTTTCCATTATTCTTTCCTTCACTCATTTTTCGCCTCAGCTGCTTTCCCACTTCTGCGTGTACTGTACTTGGCTCTCATTCCCTCCTCTCTCACTCTTCCAGGTGGGATGAAAGAGCAGGATCTGATGTGCATAAAGCTGCACGGGGTGAACAGGATCGGCCTGAAGAAGATTATAGACTTTATCTACACCGCCAAACTCTCACTCAACATGGAGAACCTGCAGGACACGCTGGAGGCAGCCAGCTTTTTGCAAATCCTGCCTGTGCTCGACTTCTGCAAAGTGTTCCTCATCTCTGGGGTAGGAGATTACCATCACACACACCACATGCACACAGATTACCATCTAACACACTGGTGCACACACGGTCACATATGCTCTTCCCAGTCTTCAGTATGCAAGGTTCAAGGGAAGACTTTCTCGATTGTTCTGGCACACCTGACTGAATTAGCCATTTGATTGACACAGTTGACAACTTTAAAGCAAGGGTTTTCAAACCAGCCCTCAGGAAAACCCCGACAGTCCGTGTTTGTGATTGTTCTTGCTCCAAACACAGTTGAACAGGAAATCTGCACTTTACAGCCACGGATTACCTAGCTCAGGTGTGTTTGGAGCTGGAACACAACAAAAGAATCAACTTAAAGGGGGTCTACCGGGGTTGGTTCAAAAAACCTCTGTGTAAAGATGGGTGTTTACTGTATTAAAACTTGGTAAAAGTGATAAAGTGTTTACTTTAGTAGAACTTTCATCACTTGCTGTTGACACACAAGGCTTCCAGAATTGACATGTCAATACATCATGTTCATTTGCAACTGCTGTTGCCAGGTTGGACTTTAAAGACACCATTCAGAGTAACAGAAAATGATGGTATACATTTCAAAATAATTGTATTATTGACCGCAGCACAGAGGAAAAGACGGTACGGAGCTGGAGGTGGCAGAATTGAAGAAGCTGAGATTTGCATTGGGAGTGACGAGGATGGATTAGGAATGAGTAGAAGGACAGCTCAGGTTGGACAATTTAGCGACAGAGAGGTGAGATTGGGTTGGTTTGGATATGTGCAGTGGAGAGACAAGAAGTATAATGGTGGAAGGAGGATGGAGTTGCCAGGCAAGAGGAGAAGAGGAAGGACAAAGAGGGGCTTTCTTTATGTGGTGAAAGAGAACATGCAGGCAGTCGGTGTGAAAGAGGAATATGCAGAAGACATGAAGAAATGGAAATTATTATTATTAGTTGTTATTATTATATTTTATTTTTTATAATAAGAGCTGTAATAGCTCTCTTGGGCCTCTGTCATGTTATCAGATATCATATTAATTTATATTATTGATACTATTAAGCAGATAAGTACTGTACTGTTTTTAATAAATAACTATTGGAATTATGATAGATTCAGTCTAGCAAAGAAGGATCGGATGCATATAAAAATACCTGAAACTGTAATAAATAAGATCTGTTGAGAATAAAATGTAAGAGCAGGTTCAGAAGAATGGTGCTTACCAGTCATGTGGTTTTCAACTAAACAAATAAGAAACCTCTGCTTTATGCCTTAAGTTGGATGGATTTGTTTGTAAAGTGTGTGTGTGTATGTGTTGCTACATGTTCCTAAGGATAAAAATAAACAAGCCTCAAAGTGGTCTTAAAATCTCACCAAGTCTAGTAAATGGCAGTGAAACTCAGTCGATTGTCTGCACTTTTTTCCTGAAGACCTGACATTTTGGTGGTGGAAATGATGATTGTATGTGTATGTGATAAAATAAGTGCATCCCTAGTTAATTTACAAAAAGGATCACTACCTGCCTGTTTGAGAGGAGCAGCTGTTTAAAGAATCACTGCTTACCTTTGTTCTACATATTTACCTCCATCATGTTCTGGCAGGTTTCTCTGGAGAACTGTGTGGAAGTGGGCCGCATCGCCAACGCCTACAACCTCACGGAGGTGGACAAATATGTTAACAACTTTATCCTGAAGAACTTCCCCTCTCTACTGGGCACAGGCGAGTTTGTCAAACTGCCTTTTGAGCGCCTGGCGTTCGTCCTGTCCTCCAACAGCCTAAAACACTGCAGCGAGTTGGACCTGTTCAAGGCCGCCTGCAGATGGCTGCGCTATGAGGATGGCCGCATGGATTATGCCGCCAAGCTGATGCGCAACATTCGCTTTCCGCTAATGAGCCCAACGGACCTCATCAACCACGTACAAACGGTGGACTTCATGCGCACGGACAACACCTGCGTCAACCTCCTGCTGGAAGCCAGCAACTACCAGATGATGCCGTACATGCAGCCCGTCATGCAGTCAGAGCGGACTGCAATACGTTCAGACAGTTCTCACCTTGTGACTCTAGGGGGCGTACTAAGACAGCAGCTGGTCGTCAGCAAGGAATTACGACTTTTTGACGAGAAGGCCCATGAGTGGAAGGCGCTGGCGCCAATGGACGCTCCCCGCTACCAACATGGCATCGCCGTCATTGGCAACTTCCTGTATGTAGTGGGCGGCCAGAGCAACTATGACACTAAAGGAAAAACGGCTGTGGACACGGTGTTCCGTTACGATCCACGCTACAACAAGTGGATGCAGGTGGCGTGTCTGAACGAGAAGAGGACGTTCTTTCACCTAAGCGCGCTCAAAGGGTACCTGTACGCCGTAGGTGGGCGGAATGCGGCAGGGGAATTGGGTGAGTATGCTTGATTGGTTACTCTGGTTGGTGTTTTTGACAGGGTGACCAATCACAGCACCTAGCAGGTATTCTGAGAATAATACAGTAACAGACGTTATTTATAGAGCACTTTTCATGCTCTGCATGTGTAAACACAACTGACCGAATGCACAGTATATGCTGGTTCAGGGTAGATGTGTTACATTGTTGCATCAGATTTATCATTTTCTTTTCCAATCCAGCATTTACTGGCTATCTACACAACTCCTATGTTCAGTGCAGTACATGAAAACCCAGAAGCTGAGCGTTTCCATGACCAAACAAGGACCAAACATGAACGCAGCTAAAATCTGAATTGGATTTGGGGTGTCCACACTGCTGGGAAAAAAATCCAATCTGTGTTGCATTAGGGGTAACATGTTTTTGCGCCACTGTAATATGAAAATGGCGTAAATGGCTTAATGTGCCTGCTCAGGTGAAGAACAATTTTTGTGGGGGTTATTTGAGACAAGTACACACTCCTCAATAATCCTAGCTTTAATAATGATATCGGAGTTCTGCAGTTATGGGTATAAACCATGGGGGATCAAATCTGAGTTAGCTGTCAGATGTAAAACTGAATATTAGAAGTGTTCGTTAAGTACTGGGAGTAAATTGGTCAATTTAACTTGTTTAAAATAGCAGCTGTTAGTTATTTTTGGACAGCTGATCCCAGTACTTCAGAGAAATTAGAGGTTTTACCAGATTCAGGTCATGTAGTCAGTCCTCGGAGAAATAATTTTGTCATCATTAAAGTTGAACAATGTCATATTGTATAAAGTCAAAGCGGCCCTGGCAGGGTTGGCGGAACAGGTGCAGGTTACAGGTGGAAAGTGCCAGAGAGAGAATATATCTGTCAAGCAGATCAGGGAAAAGCTGTGCTGGAGCTGCCTGGGGAAAAAAATAGAACCAGATGCCACTTAAAAATACACATTAGAGTGCAAATGATAGGAGCAGGACTCCAGGGCTGTACCAGCTGTGGGTTTGCAGCACTAAATGGTTGATGATGAATAAATTGTTATAGAATAAAAGCAGATAATTAAAGTATATACAACTAAGGTTGGCTGGGCAGATTCCACCTTTTCATACAGTCCATTACAGTGGGGGCAGAGGGGGATGCGTGAAGTCCCCATGGGTGATTGTCACTATTATATTTTACCTACCATCTTACTTATGGAAAAGAGTAACTGTTGATTTTGAACATAACCCAGTTTAAATAAATAAATATATAGAAACCTCAATGGATAGTTGGTTTGAGGGATGCTGGGTGCATCTCCCTGACACCCTCCCCCTGGGTAAGTCTTCTGGTTGCCATGGTCATGCGTCTGCAATGGCTAGCATCAGTGAAAGCTGTGTGTAGGTTGAAAACCTCAGTGAAATGCAGGTAATTAAAATTCCTGGGGTGCTGTGAGAACAGAGTGGAATGCCTGGGTGTGCGCGCACACACAGACACACACACCCCAGGAATAAGATGTGCACTGATTAGCCTCAGTATTAAAACTAATGAAAGAAATAACATTTATGTCTCTACATATATTGGGCTGCACATGAAACATCAGTGCTTGATGTTGGAAGCATGCAAGGATCTGAATGAGTCAAGAGTTAAATTGTGAGGTCCAGATTGCGGAGTCAAAGCATCTCCAAAATGGCAGGTCTTGTAGGTTTGTTTTGGGGAATGTAGTGGTTCAAACCCACACTAGATGGTTCAAGGAAGGACAGCCAGTGAACCGGCAACAGGGCAATAGTTATCCAGCGATGGGGGGACGGAGGTGGTGTATTCAACAAATCATGTTTCCTCTTATGTTACATTGAAGTCCAGGTGTGTTTACATTGCTTACCTGGGAAACACATGCTCCCTGGAGGGAAGAAGGGAAGCCAGCAGTGTGTGTGATTTCTCTGGGCAGTGATCTGCTTTGAAATCTTGGATCGTGACAGTCCTGAAGTTACTTTGACACCTTAACCTGTCTAAACACTGTTGCAGACCAAGTGCATTGCTTCATGGCAATACTGATCCCTGTTCCCGGAGTTCAGTGGACTCAGTCAGGTAATGT
This sequence comes from Hepsetus odoe, assembly GCA_017165825.1. Classification (NCBI taxonomy): domain Eukaryota; kingdom Metazoa; phylum Chordata; class Actinopteri; order Characiformes; family Hepsetidae; genus Hepsetus; species Hepsetus odoe. The sequence continues at coordinate 6,683,049 of CM029371.1, forward strand.
CCACCCACTGTGCAAACATTTTCCAAGGAAGATCAGAGGAACGACTGTGTTGACTTGGTTTGCCCAGATCTCTGTCTGACTGAGCATATCTAGGATCTGTTGGCCAAACTCCTCACATCCATCCAACTTAAAGGACTTGAAGGACGTGTTGCTTAGTGCAGACACGGCAGCAAAGATTCTGAGAACTTGTGAAATCCATGCCTTAATGGGCCAGAGCTGCAGCGAACATATCAGGCAGGTGGTTATAATGTTCTGACTGAGCACCAATGGTCTCAACACCACTGACCACCCTGTGCTGGTGGAAGGAGAAGGGAGAGGGGTCAACGGCTCAACATTATGATGATTCTCTGTCTTTGCTTATCAATATGGCATCACTCATCTCATGGAAGAATCTCATGGAATCAAAATCAGTTTCTACACCATCCCTGCAAATAAGTTACAATTTAATCAGAATTTGATTTGTTTATCTGGCCTTAATGCATGCATGTTTGAAGTGAAGTGAAAGCAAATACTTGTCATTTTGAAGCACAGCATACTGAACCATAATGAAAATGAAGCCATGCACACACATGCAGCAGGGGGCAGCCATGTCCAGCAGCCAGGGAGCATTAATTGAGTCAGTACCTTGCTCAAGAGTACCTCAGGGCAACCTAGTGGTCCGGGATTCAAACCCACAACCTTCTGATCCCAGTGCCTAGTCGTTAACCACTGGGCCGCCACTGCCCCACGTACCTTATCCTGCAATCTGCGGTCCTATTTTTATACACACACACAAAAACACACAGAATTAAAAATACATTTATGCTGCCACAAAACCACTCCCACTAAATTACTGCCATGAACACGCCCTCCTGTATGAGAAATCTCCCAGACCACACAAAGGCCTTGACCTGCTAAATACAGCATCAAGGTTATTCTAAAATCGCACATTTAATTTTTTTTTTTCTCTCTCTCTCTCTCTCTCTCTCTCTCTCTCTCTCTCTCTCTCCTACCTTATGCCTCTCTTTCCTGTTTGGTTGCCCACATTTCAGTGATCTTGGTTGCCATGGTGACCAGAGTCATACCGGTCAAGTGGATTTTATTGTCTTATATTGAATTACATTTTGTTTTTCTTCTTGGCTTTTTTTTTTTGGGTGGTGCCATCTGCAGACAACACACCAAGAATACGAAGTCCAGTCGTGTACGGGAAGATCACACCCTGTCACCCAGAGCTAAGCAAGAATCACCAGATCTCATAAATGAAAGTTCCCTCACGTTCAGGGTCAGGGTTAGGAAAGGGAGCGCTGATACAGGAATAGGTTACCAAGAAAATATTCTGTCATGAACGAGGTCAGAGCGTGCCGACAGACGCCGAAGAAAAACGGATCCCATTAAATCATCCCATGTTGGTTTATCATTATGCAACAGATGTGTGGACACATGTTGGAGAAGACAAAGCGTGAAGTGACCATAAGCATGGGTGTAAAACTGTTTCTAAGCTACATCTGAATGCACAATAATACAAATATCCTCGAGGGGAGAGTAGAGTTGCATTCAGTCCAATATAAAACTGTCCAAAAGGCCCACACTACTCAGATCATTCACTCACTCATTTTCTTAGCTGTTTGTCATGACTAGGGTTGTGGGCAGAGCTGGAGTCCATCACCGCTCACACGGGGAAAGGTGGGGAAACACTCTGGACAGGTTGCCAGTCCATCACAGGGCAGACACACACACACACACACACACACACACTCCTATGGGCAAATTAGCATCTCCAGTCCAACTGATATGCATTGACTTTGGAAGGAAACCGATGGAAAAATGAGGAGAACATCAGGCAAACTCTGTAGAGAAATGATCCAGACCAAGTCCAGGACCATGAGTCCATGAGTCCAGGACCTCCTTGCTGTGAGGTGACAGCACTACTCACTGTGCACCGTGCCACCCATGTTATAAGAACTAAGTACAACTCCTCAGTATCAAAACAGCAGAAAACTTAATGGATAAATTGCAGAGAAAGCAAGAGAAATCTAACAGCAGGTTGTGTTGTCTTGAAACATGTCCAGTGTGTTTTTTTTTACAAAAGATTTGGGTGACCGTTGACTTTTATGGTGTTTTTGATGTTTTATTTGCTGTCGTTATTCCACTACTGTGTGAATAATCTCTCCAGGCAGGGGTCAGAGATTATTTTAAATAGAAGCGGAGCTGTCTTATTTTTAGCCATGAAGCTATCGTTATCGGAAAGCACCCTGGAGACGGCACTGCGATGCAAGGCTGAGGTCATCATTAAGGGACAGTAGTAGTGTGTTTAAAGAACTGTAGTCTTAACTGAGCTTTACTCAGGTCCCCCTGAGAGATGTTCTGGTGTTGGAAATAAAGACTTCTTCATCTCCGCCGCCTAGCTCACTGTTAAAGATCCAAGGTAAAACCAATAGAAAAGAACACAGTCTGTACGATCTAAAGTTAATAGAAAGCAGATATAAACTCTACAACTTTGAATCTTGAAATATACAAACATACTGCAAAAGCAATGACACTTTTAAAGAAATGTTTTGTTTTTTTTAATTTATAGATATCGTTCTGGCTCATAATGATTCATTATACTTTACAAGGGAATCCTTGTAGTTCAGAAGTGAATGAATATAGTCCACATGTGAATCAATATACAAAAATGAATAAAGTTTTAAATGAATCCGTTTTCTCCGCAAATAAATGTAAATAAATGAATTTGTATAGTTCGTGAGTCAATATCTTCACATATTGGACAAAGTGAACTATATAGATGTACATGTGGACTATATTGATTAATCTGCAGACATTATTGATCATTATAGGCACAGATTAATCAGGATTTTTTTGTGTGTGTGGTCGTCTCTGCTTGATTGCTGTCCTGCTCCCTTCAGCAGATGGAAGAATGAACTTGTCGTTTATTCCTGCTTCCGTATCTCTCCCATTCTGATCCGCTGGCAGCCTTTGACCGAGGCGATCATTCTTTACTCCTCTTTTTCTCTTTTGTTGTGGTCTCCCTTGACCTACTTTCATCGAAATCTCCTTGATTTCTTCTTTTGCTTCCTTTTCCCATGTATCTTTTCAAACGGTTGTGTTTATGTTTTCTTGTTTGACTTTTCTTTTGACCTGGCTTTGATCCGTATTTGCCTCCTTTATTTATGTTTTGTGTGCTTTTTCCTGTTTTTGGTGCACAGATGCCAAGATTACAGATGATTTTTAATTTCTCATTCTCTCACCCTCTCTTTCTTTTTATCTTTCTTTCCTCTTTCTCTTTCTCTCTGTCTCTATATCCAGCAACGGTGGAGTGCTATAACCCCAGAACGAATGAGTGGACATATGTGGCGAAGATGAATGAACCACATTATGGTCATGCTGGAACAGTGTATGGAGGCTACATGTACATCTCAGGTACGCTTCACACTGTTCTTCACACTGTTCCTCCTAATCACCAGCCCTGCGTGGGGATTATATACACCTTTAACCTGACTCGCCACAAGCCGATCCCTTTACATGTCAAGGGTTCTGATTCTCACTAAAGCATTGGTAAATATGCCAAAGAGTGGATGGCCTGGCAAAATTTCTTAGCATTTGACTTCTACATAGGAGACAGGAAACCACTGCTAAGCAACAGGAGCGGAAAGGCTTGTCTAACGGTTGCCAAGATATTGTTCTATAGAGTTAAAAGAGGAGCTTTTAGGAAGACGTGGTCCGATGTAAATGCCATGCAGCTTTCCACATTTAAAGCATCCTGCCCTCAGTCAGGTTGGAAGTGTGATGGTGTAGGTACGCTTTAGAGGCTTGGCTGACTTGCTGTAATAGAGGGGAAGATGAATTCAGCTCTTAAACTGAAAGTAATAAAGGAGAAGGTAGGTTGATCGTATTGGTTGGTGTCACCAGCAACTGACGCACCTCTCCCTTTAACACTGAAAACTGAATCAGATGGGATCTTCACACTTTTCCTTGCCCCCCCATAGCGTGTGCGTGTGTGTGCACGCGCGTATGTGTCATCATGCTTTATTTAGGTGCAAAGTTCAGTTCTCAAACTATGCATGTGTGTAATACACAAAGGAAGAGAGTGGAAACTTTTATATCTCACACACACAAACACGCACACCCTTAACACCTGGAGCTGTGGGATACAGCAACATAGACAGTGGGAGATATTATTGGTGACACACACACATGGAGAGCATTAATCCTTTCGCTGTATGAATGTTTCTGTCACTTGTTCTGTTTGTAGGAATGCATCTCAAATCCTACATTATGCAGAAGAGGCCTACTTTCTGCATCTCACACTAATAAAATGTAAAGGTGAATCGTGGGGATATGTGAAAGAAACTGCTTGGAAGGGGAAGTTGCGGCGTATTAGCTGAAAAAAATAAATTTAAAGCGAGACAAAGAGGTGCAGAGACAGGAAGCTACAGAACAGCCAGTGTACTGAAATGTTATTCTAATCATGGCTGTTACTTTGGCGGTAGAACATAAAGCAGCAGGAAGAACGTGCGTGGCCTTGTTTGGCCCAATCCCGTTTCAGCCCTAGCATTCATTCAGTTTGCGTTGGGAGAGAGAGGTAGGAAGGGCTATGTTGTTTTTAATTGGCACACTTCTAACTGATTAGGAGAAAATTCCCAGAATGCCCTGTGAATTATGGACTACACAGTCAACCAAAGACACCCACAGGTGGTTTTTTTTTTTTTTTTTTTTTCTTTTCATTTTTAGTAAATTAAGAATTTTTTCTGTGCTGTTTTCTGTATAAATAAGCATTGAAACATCACTTCTAGGCCTGATGTCTCAGGATCTTGAAAGCAAATGTTACGCCATTGTTGCTAAATTGTGCTGGACATTCCTGAATTTGGACTTATGTCATATTTCCTTCAAGAACAGCTTTGCGCTGGAGACTTTTGTACAGGGCTTTACTTTATTTACATTTACAGCATTTAGCAGACACTCTTATCCAGAGTGACTTCCATGTCCTAATTACAGGGACAGTCCCCCTGGAGCGACTCAGGGTTAAGGGTCTTGCTCAGGGATCCAGTGGTAGTGCTAGAGGTGGGATTCAAACCTGGGACCTCTTGGGCCATAGATCCATAGGCAAGCACCCTACCACTAGACCACCACCACCTTTTATTAAATATAATGGGCGGTTCTTAGCAATCAGAACCTTTTGGCCTGCATTTTACACAAATAGAATAAATGAACAGATTTACAGATGATACGCAGACTGGTGCACTCAAACACTCTCTTTCAACATGTTTCATTTAGCTTTTTTAACCTAAACATCTTCCTTTAATCCTCTTCATTCATTCAGAGCTATTTAGAAACACACACACACACACACACACACACACACTGTTTAAGGGGTGATGTATGCACACACACTTAGTCTAACACTCGTCCTGCATCTCTATCACTGTGGTGTATTTTTAGAACTTGCTGATCTTTCACATTGTGATCTCTCTCTCCCTTTTTCTTTCTCTCCTCCTTTCTCCCTCGGTCTCTCTTCCTCTGTTTTTCTTAATATCCTTCTCTCCTGCCCTTTTAACACACCCTTCCTTCATCTCTTCCTTTGATCCGCCACTCACTCCACCACACCAAAGATGAAAGGGGTCGGAGGGGAATAACAAGGGCAGAAAAGAGGAGGAAGAGGAGGAATGGGAGGGAACAGTGAAAGGAAGGACCGAAAGAGAGAGGGAGAGAGCAAATGGAAGAAAAGAAGAAAGGGAGTGAGAGGGCTGGAGATAGAGGAAAGGAAGTGGAGAGACAGAGGGTGGGGCTTTTTTGGCTGATGCCCAGATGCCTTATGGGATATTTCTGCTCTTTATTTTCAGTCCTCCCTATAGACATGTCCTCTTTTCTTTTTCATCCCTTGCTTCCCTTGCAAATTTCTCTCTCTCTCTCTGTCACAGTAGCAAGTGTGCATGTAATTACACATTAATATTCATTATTCTGTGCTGCCTTGTATGTTTGCACCTTTGTGTGTGTGTTGCTCACTCATCTATTTTGTATTCAGTGCTTAGACTTTTAGATCCTGCAAGCATGCATGCACCAGCATTTTTTTGATTTTCTGTGTGTGTGTGTGTGTGTGTTCCCCTAGGTGAGCAACTAATTAACCTGCAGTCAGCACCAAACACAGTAATAGTTTCATAGTTTAATGATCGAGAGCCTGATACCAGTTTTTAAAATGTCCAATACTGATACCAGAATCATAAGAATTAGCCAATAATGATCCAGCGATTCTGCTTCCGAATGATGGGCTCAAGCTCATGTGGATTATTTTACATGCAACCCTGCAGAAATATTGTTGTGAAGTTTGGAGGTTCTAATCCCTGATTACTGTGGTCCTGCAGGAGGCATCACCCACGACACCTTCCAGAAGGAGCTAATGTGCTTCGACCCAGATGCAGACAAGTGGACGCAGAAGGCTGCCATGACAACGGTGCGCGGGTTGCACTGCATGTGCACAGTGGGCGACCGGCTCTACGTGATCGGCGGAAACCACTTCCGGGGCACAAGCGACTACGACGACGTTCTGAGCTGCGAGTACTACAGCCCGGCACTGGACATGTGGACACCCATCGCAGCCATGCTGCGTGGCCAGAGCGACGTGGGCGTGGCTGTCTTTGAGAACAAAATCTATGTGGTGGGCGGGTACTCGTGGAACAACCGCTGCATGGTAGAGATTGTGCAGAAGTACGATCCGGACAAGGACGAGTGGCACAAAGTGTTTGATCTGCCAGAGTCGCTGGGTGGAATCCGAGCATGTACGCTGACCGTCTTCCCTCCGGATGACCTGACGCTCTCCGGCTCGCCCAGCCGAGAGAGTCCGCTTTCCGCTCCCTGAGGGGAGAGGGGGAGAGAGAGAGAGAGATGGGCTGAGTCCCAATTTGGTAGCCTGTTGGGCATATAGTGTACTACTTGGGTATTGAATCCATTACTTCATGATCTGTGTAGTGCTCTGTTCCACTATAGTACAAATGGCTCCCTTTACACTGTGTTGGCAACCAATTCAGATGCAGCCAAAGAGAGCGAAACTGAAATTCATTCGCTGAATGAGATGGACGGCTTGGTGGTGGATGGAAGAGTCATGCTGTTGCTGGCTCTCATTCAGCTGTGGCACATCCACTGAGGAGAGGATGAGAGAGAGAGAGAGAGGGGGGTTTAACAGCCATTGGCTGTTATAGTGTGCCATGTGGGAGTAGAAGCCTTTTTTCCATGATTTGCATTGTGCCCTATAGTGACTGTGTGTACAGTATAGGCAGTGAGATGCAGCCAGAGAGGAAGAGAGGGGGGAAAAAAAAAATCAATCTGATTGACGGACGGGTGGCTTGTAGGATGAAAGGGACGGAGTCTCTCCCTCTATGGGTGCTTCTCTCTCTCTCTCTCTCTCTCTCTCTCTCTCTCTCTGAATCCCTTGTAGCTTCCTTCTCCCTACATATTGCATTATTCCAAATGATTTCTCCTGCTTCTCAACTCCCCAAGCCAAGAAGCAGGGAAATACAGTAAAAAGGAGAGACAGTGAGCCCCAGTTAGCTGCCAATTGGGATGTGTAGTGCACTGTGTGAGTGTGTGTCCTGTTATTCCATGATCTGTGTAGTGCACTATGACAGCACATGGTTAAGGGCATAGGGAAACAGAGATAATAGGGAGCCATATGGGATTCAGCGCCTCTCTCTCTCTCTCTCTCTCTCTCACACACACGGTTGCAGATGACATTATTTAATGACCGGGGTAGTGCCCTATATAGGAAATGGGGAGCCATTTGAGACACAGCCAGATCAAATGAAGGATGAAAGTATGGAAAAAGATTTAATGGACACATCAACAGAATGCCATTTTCAAGGACTGCTGTCTTGTCAGATGGATAGATGAGTAGATCCATTTCTCTCCCCTCTCTCTCAATCTCTTTCTTTCCTCTTTCTCTCTCTCTCTTTCTCCAGGAAAAAGACAATGTTTGCACTCCCCCCACCCCTCCTTTTTGTCTAAGCGGGTCTGTGGTGAAACCCCCTTCTTTTCCCCTCCTCGTTGGAATCTATGCTGAAGACTACTCATCCCTTCATCCCTCTCTCCCTACTCTCCTTTTTTGCAGCAGAAAAAAGGAAAAATTGAAACACCAACCTAATGACGTTATGTTTTGTTTTGTTTTTATTTTTGTTTTGTTTTGTGTTTTTATGTCTGACCTTCCTTGGCAGGAATAATGCTGACTTGGGGGAAAAAAACAACAACAAAAACAAAAAAAACAAGGGACTTTGCAATTCAACTTTTCTACCTGACGTCTCTGGAGTTTCAGAATGCTGATTAAAGGTGTCCTCTCATTGACCCTGGAAAATACACTACAGGATGCCCACTTTCCTCTTCCTCTCTTTGTTCTTCGAATATCTATCCGTTGGTTTAATTTATCATGTGTAGTGAGCACTTCCATATTTTTTTATGTGTTCTTCACCCCTAAGATCTATCACTCTTATTTATTTTTTTTCTCTCTTTCTCCAGCTGAATCTCAAATGGCTCCCTTCCTCCCTACTCACTGCACTACACAGGTCACAAAAATGACTTCAGGATTCAAATAGTTCACTACACATGCACATGGGAACCGTTTGCTATTCAGTGTCTCTCTCTCTCTCTCTCTCTCTCTCTCTCTCTCTCTCTCTCTCTCTTGCATCATCTCCTGTGTTTAAGCAGGTGGGCGCTTGTTGACTTCAGGAAGAGGAACAGATTGAAAATTTTTAAACTCAGGGGCCAGCCTGCCCCCCCCCCCCTCCCCACTAACCCCTTCCCCTAAAAATGACATTTCATTACTTTGTTCCTGCTATTGTTATGAACTGTTAAGAAAATGGTGTTTTCTAAATTTAATAAACCAGGTTTTGAAAAAAGCGAAAGCAGAACCATGCCTTAAATTATTTTGATGCAATTTTTTTTTTTTTTTTTTTTTTTTTTTTTTTTTTTTTTATAAACACTGAATTTAAAGAGAATGAAACAATCTGCCTCAAATCTAAGGACACTTTACAGACAGCTGAACTGTTCGACAGCAGGCAGGAAAGACTGGAGTTCTGTACTCCAGGGTTTAACAATCAATTATTTTTATATTAACTGCAATTGTCAGTTGACAGTAATGCAGAGCTTGTGACTAGGAGGTCCAGCACATATTACATTTAGTCCTTGAGCTTCAAGTCTGAAATTAATGACGTTTTGGCTAAAAAGGGGGGTGAAAAAAATGTAAATTTGATTTGCAATCTAAATTGCCGTTTCCAAAATCATATATGTCCGTTTTCTGTGAGGACTCATCCTTCATCCCTCGGGGTGTGTGGGTGGGTGGTTGGGCAGGCAGGCCAGGTGTGCTCTAAAGGTGAGGGTCTGTCTGCCCCAGCTTGTTGTGGACACTTGTGTGGTTGTGAAGGTGACTCCTGTGGCCTGTCCCTGTGTGTGTGTGGGCTGGAGCCCCGTGAGAAAGCATATGGTCACATAATCTACAGCACACGCACTGCTCTGCAGCCAACCAAATGGCCGACGTGCACCTTATGGCTCCTTCTGAAACTGGGGCACAGACAGTGTGGTTTATTTGCGATAAAAAAACGTTCAAATGTAGATTTACATCAAGCAGGAGGGATTTAGGATGATGTCACTTCCTTTCATTCTTAAAAGAATGTGTCTGAGTAAGTAAAGAGTGATGTGAATGGACACTAGACACCCGTGTCACTACAATGCAAATTTAGTGGCTCGATCAACTATTGCACCAAATTTGCTTTGGTGATTACATTTTGCCAGATTGGGCCAGAATTCCTGCACAGCTATTCCAGGGTTGGATCTTATGGTGGCACAAAGAAGTGTTCTATTGAGGGGGCACTAACTTTTCCCATGGGAAGTTATGCAGAGTTTTAATCCCTGAGGAAATCATCAGATCGTTGGAAGCTGTTTGTATACTCATGATGTCCTTTATATTAAGCTACATTTATTTAGAGATCAGAAACAATTTATTGTGACAAATAGAGGACAACCATGACCTGGTCCTGGATAAGCAGCTTGGGGAATAAATGAATAAATGAAAAAGACATCAGAAGGGGGCTTATACTTTTAAACAGCATGGGGTATCTCCCTGCTATCTGAATAACTCACAACTGATTTGGGGTCCGAATTTAATGCATCTTTACGTTTCAAAATAAATTGGAAATCTTCATCTTAGCCGCTTATCCAGCCTGGGTGACAGAGGGCGGATGTCAGGTCGGGTATGAGAAGTGGAGAATCTGTTCCCACCGTGAACAGATCCCAGTGACTCATACTGGTGCTTCAGTCTCTATTGAAAGGGAAACAGCAACGCACTAAAATCTCCAAATATCACTCAGAGCCACATCAGCCCTCCAGCAATGCAACAGTTGACAGTTCATATTTTGATTTGTTTTATCAGTTCAGCAAAAATCAGTGGCTTAGAACGTACTTCCTGTTAAGCTCCGTAAAAGCAGCTGCAGTACCAGTAAACTACACCCAGTCCGACACCGTTTCTGCTTCTACTCGTATGAAAAAGTCTAAACACAACATTTTGTGCGTTTTGTGTGTTGCTAAATTAAAAGTTCTAAGGAAGAATATTTGATCTGGTCGTTTTAATCATGCTAAAATCGAAAAATCATTTGCTTTTGCAAAGGCCTCAATTTAGAGTTTTTACTTTAGTTTTAGTTTGTTTAAATCCATCTCTTTGCGGGGTTTTATAAATGGGGTTATTGCAAAATCTTTGCATAATGACCTGGGGACGAATTCAGGCACTGGAAGGAATCAGCTGAATTGGATAAACGATTGAGGCTGATAAACGGGTATTTCTTTAAAGTCTGTTTTGTGTGAGGATTTTGAAGCTGCAGATAATCTCAGATTTTTTTTTTTTTTTTTTTTTGTTGCTGCTCAGTGCGTCTGCTCTTTAAATAGGTCGTCTCTCCGAAAGCAGGGGATGGTGCTCAGGCTGTCTGTGTGTGTGTTTGCCAGGGGCTTGTAGTTATTCTAAACCATCACAGGAGCAAAAAAGCACAAAGTCAAGGGCAGACACATGCAAGTACCCCCAGGGTTGTGTGTGAGTGTGTGTTTAAAGGACAGGGTAGGGCAGATGAAGTAGATCTTCTTTGCAGCAGGAGAAAGTGTTTTCTGGAACACAAACCACAGACTCTGTAATCTGATAACATTTGGGGATGTGGAGACAAAACCCTGTTGCTATGATCCACACATCACTGCGGGCAGCCGCAGCCATACACCCTCGTGTGCAACCCACCGCGCACACACACAGACAGACCTCGGGATTCTTACACTTCTTGCCAGCAGGCCAGAATGAGAGTAGATAAATAAGCAAGTTTCCAAATGGATTCATAACATTGCAGTTTGTTACTAAAATACTTGCAAAATACCTTAGAATAAATGATTATTTTATTTCATTAATTAGAATTTTGGATAATATTCTGACAGCCAAACATCCACATTTTGTGTCACCCAGAATAAACCCTATGGTTTTTTTTTTTTGGTTTTTTTTTTAAGGCTTTAGAAATGTGCAAAATAGAGTCGATAATCATTTTTTTCCTGCTATAAAAGCTTCTTGCATTTTAACAAAACAATGAAAAATAGAACCCCAAAAATTTGATTTTTTTTTTTTTTTTTTTTTAATGAAACTGCTGCCAAACTCTAACTGCTGCTGTCAAACATAAACAAACCTTTTTTTTGCAGCTTCAGTTTCAGGTATTTTTGTAAATGTTCAGTGAAAGTGACTATTCTTGTCATTGTGACACAACACAACGAAATTCAACCTCTGCGTTTCACCCATACACACACGTGCAGCATGGGGCATCTATTGAAATTGCCCGGGGAGCAGTGATGGGGACGGTACCTTGCTCAAGGGTGCCTCAGGGCAACCTACTGGTGAGCGAATTGCACCCACAATCTTCCGATCCGGGGCAACTCCCTATTGTTGCACAATGCCATTTTAAAACCTCGCTAATGGTACATGTATATGTTATAAACTCAAGGTCATTGCTACAGAGCTTGGTGTGATGTCTGAAGGCTTGACCTTTGCAACACACACTCTGGGCTTCTGTACTTGAGATTATTACTGTTTACCAATGAGGTTCACGGATCTGAATCATTTCACCAACCTGCCTTCATGACAGGCCTGACTGATTAATAAACTCTCTGAAATGACAATGAAATTCATGCGATTTGCAGCACGGATCTGCCCAGAGGTCCTCTACAGTTTCAAGAAATGTCTTTCTATCCATCCCTCCCACAGTGAATTTTATTCTATTTCAGGGAGTTTATTAATCAGCAAGGCTGTTATGGAGGCAGGTTGGTGAAATGATTCAGAGCTGCTTTAGCTCTGGGGAAAGGTTATACATCCTCCTAGACATAAATATAGATGCGTGTATGTAACAGATAAAAATAGTGGCCACCATGAGCGTTACAGGCAGCTAGCGTGAGCGTTCCAGATGACAGATGCTGGGAATGTTTCAGTTCTTTGAGAATAAAGGTGCATGTCCTCTCTCACCACATCCATGATCCTCCTCTTTGTCCTTCCTCTTCTCCTCTTGCCTGGCAGCTCCATCCTCAACATCCTTCTCCCAAAATAGTCCTCGTGTATCCTCTGCGCATGTCCAGTCAGTCAGTCATTTTCTGCCGCTTGTCCCAAGCGGGGTCGGGGGGTGCTGGAGTCCATCCCAGCTCACACAGGGCGAAGGACAGGGGACACACCCTGGAAAGGTCGCCAGCCCATCGCAGGGAGGAGTGTGACGGGGACGGCACCTTGCTCAAGGGTACCTCAGGGAAACCTATTGGGAAGGGGCTTGAACCTCCGATCATACGGCCAAACGTACACAATCTACCTTCTCTTTGGTTCCAACTGAGGTGGAGAAACTGAAAAATAAAGAGTTAAGATACGTACAAATTCTACTTAAAGATTCCTGTGAAGATACCTGATGATTCAGGCAGCAGTGCCCTTGTGGTTAGGGATGAGGCTCGAGGATCAGAAGGTCATGGGTTCAAATCCCAGTAGTTTTGCCTGATGTACACTTCAGCAAGGTACCGTCCCCATCACTGCTCCCAGGACTCTTTAAATAGCTGCTTCCTGCTGCTTGGTGTGTATGGGTGAAAAGCAGAGGTTGAATTTTCATTGTGTGCCAAGCTCCACAATGACAAAAATCTGTTTTGTTTTTTTTTTTTCACTTTAGTTCAGAGCATTTGTAAATGTTCTTTTGTCTTTCTGTTTAATTTTTCTCCTCTAATTTTCAGAATCTCCTATGAAAGAGTGAGCAGCAGGAGAGAAAGTAGGTAAAACTAACGCCGATCACTTCCTGTATAAAGTATGAAAGCTCGAACACCGTTCTGCTCCACAGATACAGCATGACGCAGTGAATAATCTCAGCTCAAGTTTGCTTAAGCTCAGTTCAGCCTCACTGGCTAGAATGAGAGTTCATGAGACTCGAGTGGTGATGGTCTAGGGAAAGGATAACTATCTTTAGACTAAACAGTTTGTGGGTTTGAGCCTGGCTCTATCCAATCTCAGACATCATCTCAGCCCCTCAGCAAAACCGTTAACAAGTATTTCCATGGAGACCATTCTTGCCATTAGACACTGGGGATGAGTGTCTGATAAATACCATAGTTAACAGTGACAGACCAATCATGAATTAATCTTTTGATTCATATTTGTTCATCTAAGTAGTCTCGGCTGTGTGTGAATAATCACACCTAAAAAAATAGAATCCATTTATTGGCTGAACGAGTGAATAAGCACATGAGCGTAGAGCCGGTCTCACTAGTATATCAGGGCCTGGAAGAACAACTCATAAAGACAAAAGGAGCAGTAAGAGGTGGTCTGTAATTGATTACAGCTGTCTAAATGTGTTAGTATTCCACGCAAGTGAGGGTGTGATAACTTAGTAATTGATTATTTCTGGCTTGTAGGCGCAAATAAATCCTAAACGGCACGCTATATTGATAAACAGCTCATTAAAATGGATGTAATGACAGAGGCTTGGCTGATTAGCATGATTACCACCGAGTATGCAGATTCAATGCATGTTTAATGAAAAGATGTGAGTGAGTGTGTACAGAAGGGTACTTAAGCAGTGTGTGGTGTAAACTAATTAGTGGGAGGGTCACTGAGCAACAATGTTCTTTCACTCTGCTTGTGTTTTAGAGCCCAGTGCATGCACATTTATTAAATAGAATTGGCCAATATCAGCACACATCTCACCAATAAATCCCTGACGCTGCTCGAAGTGGCTGTGTTTATTATAAGGTGCTCATCTTGAACATGAAAATGAATTACGTAGCCTTTTTAATGCTCTACCCTTCTTATGGGGACGGCTGTGAATAGGGTTGAGCGATATGCAGGAATTCTAACATCACAATACTTTCCCCGGTACTTAGTATTTATCACTGTACATATTTTATTTTGTTAAAAGGGTTCTTTCTGACATTTTTTACCAGAGAAGGCCAGTAGTGTATTATATACTTAGCTAATGTGAAAGTGACGTGAAAATGACTATTTGTCATTGTGAAACACAATGAAATGCATCCTCTCACCCATACAGCAGCTATTTAAAATACCCGGGGAGCAATGATGGGGACGGTACCTTGCTCAAGGCAACCTTCTGGTCTGGGATTTGAACCCATGACCTTCTGTTCCTTGAGCCTCGTCCCTAACCACAAGGCCGCCGCGGCCCGAATCTTCAGGTATCTTCGCCCAAATCTTTAAGTAGAATCGTTAGATTCTATTGCGTAGGTTTGGACGTGTGCAGAGGATACACAAGGAGTATTTTGGGAGGATGTTGAGGATGGAGCTGCCAGGCAAGAGGAGAAGAGGAAGGACAAAGAGGAGGTTCATGGATGTGGTAAAGAGGACATGCAGGCGACTGGAATGAAAGAGAGATGCAGAGGACCGGAAAAAATTAAGACAGATGATCCCCTGAGGCAACTCCTAATGGGAGCAGCCCAAAGAATAAGACAACTCTGAGTATTGAGGCGTTCAGACAGAGAATCGGGCTGGAAGTTTGACCCTGACAGTGAGGGGGTCAGGCTCTGTTATCCTGTTGGGGTATTTTTCTAGCACGATTTGAGATCTTTTGTCCCTTTAGAGCAAAGGTTTTCTGAAAATGTGTACATTTTTCACTGCCACTGTCCTTTTTGTTCTATCATAAAACATTACCTCGCCCTGATAGATGGCATCTTCCACATATAAAAGCATGATGACGATGCCCCTATGCACCAGCCTGGAGGCATCACTTCTTAATGGGTATGTGAGTCTGTGCCTAGGTGCTCTAAAGCTTAAGAGACTTCATGTTGTGTTTTTCTTTGGTTACCCACCTGTACAGCATTTATAGTAGTTGTTCTCCTCAGGGA
Organism: Hepsetus odoe; assembly: GCA_017165825.1. Taxonomy (NCBI): domain Eukaryota; kingdom Metazoa; phylum Chordata; class Actinopteri; order Characiformes; family Hepsetidae; genus Hepsetus; species Hepsetus odoe. The sequence continues at coordinate 6,698,397 of CM029371.1, forward strand.
CTCCCTAGGAAGGCCATGCTTTTGCTCTAGCACACCAACACAGAGACACAGGGGAATCGGAGCCTGAGGAATGGTTTGAGAAACATTGAGCTTGATTGTGTGTGTTTGTGTGTAGGTGTGTCTGTTTGGTGAGACAGTGTATAGAATGTTAAGTGTTGTGTTATGTAATTCTGACTCAACATTCAGGCTGCTTTACTGCTCATACTCTGCCAACTCTCATCAGCTCCTCATCCCACAGCCTTTAAACATGAACCAGAGACACAGTCACTGTCTGAAAAAGTTTCACTTTAACCAAACACCAGACAGCTGCTGTGCGTACTCCTAATTAGCGGTTCTGCGGCCTAAAAGAGAGAAATGAATCCCTACACGACAGAAAGAAGACACTAAATGTAACTGTGCAGAGATGCTGTGTGTGATGGAGGGACAGAGGTGTTGCAATAGAGTAATATCCCACTGGTCCAGTGGGGAGCCGTGTTAATGAGCCTGCTCTTTACAGGACCTCTCTCACTCATTCAAAACTATAGCTGCAGCCATCCTCACGAAACAATGGATCTGACTGGTCACAGCCCATGAACTGGATATTGTTGCAATGAAACCCAGCACACATCAGCACTTGAAGGTGATCTTCAACCATTCAACATTCAGCATCACCAGCCAACTAATCCGATCATCTGGAATCATCTGCACCTGTTTCTTCACTGCTTCATGCCTTAAGTTACATGCCTTTGCTCTGTTTGAAGGATCAATTTTAGGTCAATGTGTTGCTTAACAAAAAAAAAAACAAAAAAACAATCCTCTTTGGAAAATGAAAATGATGTATATTTTTTTGTTTGTATTTCTTTCGCTCTCTTCTTCTTTCAGCTGCTCTACTTAGGGGTCGCTACAGCAGCTCATCTGTCTCCATTTCTTCTGGTCATCTTCCTCCTTCAAACCAACTGCCTGCATGTTCTCATTTACAACATCCATACTCCTTTTTGGTCTTCCTTTTCTCCTCTTTCCTGCCAGCTCCATCCTCAGCATTCTTCTCTCAATATAATCCTTGTCTCTCCTCTGGACTTGTCCAAACCAACACAACCTTGCTTCTCTAACTTTGTCTACGACGTCTAACCTGAGCTGTCCCTCTTATATACTCATTTCTAATCCTGTCCATCTTTGTCACACCCAGCGAAAATCGCAGCATCTTTAACACTGACACCTCCAGCTCTGCCTCCTGTCTTTTCGTCAGTGCCACCATCTCCAACCTGTACAGCATAGCTGGTCTCCCTACAGTCCTGTAAACCTTTACTTTCACTTAAGCTCGCACCCATCTGCCACAGATTACTCCTGACACTCCACCTATTTTAACTTGCACTCTATTCTTCACCTCTGTTTCACACTCCCTTTACAAGTTTTGTAAATTCCAAGTTTTTAAATTCCTCCACCTTTGTCACATATACTGCCTGCATCCTAACCACTCCAGTTTCCTCCCTTTCATTCACTCTCATGAAGACTATTTTGTCTTTGTCCTACTTACTTTTATTCCTCTTCTCAGCTCAGCGCTGATCCTAGATGTAGGCTCACTTCTACTCTCAATGCATCCGTCACTCCTACTGCAGACCTCACCACTGTCACATGGCAATCATACATACCCTGAACTACTCTTACATACTTCTCTGTACAGCTGCCTTCCTCATACAAAACCACTCCTCTCTAGGTACTTAAGGTCATATGCCTTCTCCAGGTCCACAATGGGAACATGCAACTCCTTCTCCTTCTGACCTTCTCTGTACCTTTCCAAGAGAAACTCAGAGCAAACATTACATCAGTAGTGCTCTTTCCCAACATAAAACCATAATGTTGCTCACTAATCATCACCTTTCTTTTCTTTTGCTTTTTCAAACTCTTTATTTCCCATTTCCAGTATTCATATTGATCTTCAGCTTAGATTCTCAATTTCTCTCTGTCTCATTGTCTGTTTCTCTCTGTCTCTCTTTGCGTGACAGACTTGTTAGTAGTGGATCCCCCCCCCCGGGTGTGAGTGTTGATGGTGCAGTCTGCCGAGCTCATATGAAAATGTAACACACAGCCTGCGGCCTAGAACATCACACAGGGTCATGTCGGGAGGTGGTGCAGTTACCCTCCCCCACATCCTACACAGACACCTTCTTTAATATGTAAACCCAACATGGATCTGAGCTCCCACGCTTGTGTGTAGTGTCATGAGTAAACCTATGTATCAGACTATTGTATCATGTATAATTTATATTCACACATTCTGCATTCTGCACATTCAGCCTGCTGTCTTTGCACAAACGTACACACAAAGTCACACTTAAAATGGCTTAATGCAATAAATGAAACTATTACAAAAAGTATTGAGACACTACTTATTAATAATAATCTTTTTGCTGTTTTGAGGTGTCATATATTGAGTAATTATCAGTGTAGTCCCGATGATGGACTCTGCTATAAAATTCTCCATAAATGTTCAGCAGGAATAAGGAGTTTGTTCTAGGCTCCTCTGGTACCTTCATAATATTTTCGAACTATTTTATGAACTATTTTGTCTGTGCATTCTCTTGGGATTATAGGTGTGACCTTTCTTTCTCCAAACTTGATTATCATCACCAAACAGTCCTTTTTTCCCTTTATTCTGATCAGACAACATTCTTCATAAACTGGTGTCTATTTATGCTTGCATGTATTTTAGGTTTGAAAATATGCTTCTTTTGCAGCATTAATGTGTAGAACCTTTTATCATCGAAAACTAAATATTTATTTCCCTACTGATTCCTAAACCTATTCCTGTGTTTATGCTTTTAATGTTTATGCGTATGAGTTCATACTGATATGTCTGTGTTTATTTGGTTGGACTGAGCTGAGAGTAGACATATGCTGCAGAGTTTAAGCTAAACTTCATTTTCAGTGTCGTATTAATGCTCTAGTTGAAACTAAGCTGTTTTTGCACTTCCACCACGCTTCAGCTTTAAAGCTGGCATCAAGCTAAATGTCCATCAGCCTGTTAAACATGCTCCTCTGTGTGTGAGCTAGATGTCCTGCCGTTTAACTTTTGGTTCTGGGTTCCCTGAGCAGTTTTTCTCCTTTTCTTTGAGACACACTGTGTTACAAAGACACTGTTCCAGAGCTAGAGGATTACCTCCTGATTACACCACCTCCAGAACTGTCACTACAACTGATTCATCTATTTCTTCTTTGTTTTTTTTTTGCTTTTTTCCACCCATTAGCTAGGTCCATCACGTGATGCTACCAAGCTGCGAAAGGAAGAGTCATCCTTCCCACCCAAAGAGAGTGAGGCCAATTAGGTATTCTTAGACTTCCAGCTGTGGCATCAGCACAGATTACTTGCAATCTCCTCACGATGAAGCCAATGCTTAGACAGTTGCACCAATCAGGAGCCTCGAATTCACCTTGCATTTGGTTATTTTCCTGAAATTTATATCATTAACATTCTTTTACAATTAATACCATTACATTTAAGTCTATTTCTCATGTTTGTATGCTACTGATTTACTGCCATAATGCATTGACAGTTACCTTTTAAGAAGCGACTGAAAAAAATGAACAATGATTAGTTAAACATTAGCAGCTGTAGAAATGATCATTTAAAACAATGGAAAATACATCACAAGGTGCCTGGTGCCTTTGAATGAATCTATAAATGCATTGTTGCCAATGCAAGTGACCAAGGTAACTGTTACAATTTAGGCTCATTAAATTTACTGTAATCACTTCCTACAGAGCAGTTTGGATCATTTACTCATCAAAAGTCATCTTCAAATCTTCTTTTTTTAAGTACACTTTGTTTATCTATCACTGTTACGATTCTGTCTGTTTCTCTTAGCCTCCTTATGAGATTTGCAACGTTAAAGGCCAAGCCAATTTCCTCTGTTTCCATGATGCATATTGAACCAATCTCTTTGTGGATAACATTAGGCATTGACATGTTGGGCATATGCATTAATCAGTTAAACCGCAGTAATAAAGCACAGACATATGTCAGGCGTTCGTTTTGTGTAATAAAAGTAAAATGTGGTGGGAGTTGTTTTATATGGTAAGTCATGCATAAGGAATATAAATGAATCAGACTGTTACTTTAAATCTATGTAAATTAAAAACCATGGATAATTTTTGTCTGTGCTATGAGGTAAAAGTGAGCCACTGATCATGCTGAGTGTTTTCTCTCAGTGATGGGTGGGAGGGGAAGAAACATATTAGATTTAAAATTATAGATACTTTAATAATCCTAGAGAGGAAAATTAGGCCTCTGCCCATTTGAAGAAGAGAGCACATGCTGAGAGCGGTGAGCAATTAGCACACCCACTGCCAGGCAGCGAGCACACCCAGAGCAGCGGGCATCCATATGACTGCAGTGGTTGAGGACTAGGTGCCTTGCTCAAGGGCACTTCAGCCATGGATGTGGAGGGAAGAGAAGCATTGACCCCCCCCGCCCCCAACACACACACACACACACACACACACACACAATCAACTACCTCTGATTTTAGAGATGAGTAAGTAGCAAAATATTTAGATGAAGATGATGAGAAATGAAGACTTTTATCGTTAAATGAAATGTGAGTTTTGCTTAATATAGGACATGAAAAGTTCGGAAAGTAATCTCTAAAGCCGTGTGTGTGTGTGTGTGTGTGTGTGTGTGTTGAGATGTGCTACTGCTTACATAAAAATTGCAGACTGACACGTGGAGGATGAAGTGAAGCGGCCTACAGCTCTACAGGGATATGCCAGTCTTTCATAAACTCGACCTGACGCATGACACAACAGCTTATAGCAGCTTACATCAAAGCAGAACCTGTTCTTCTTCATGGAGTGCAGTAAAGGCAAGCCTGAACTTTTTCCCTGTTAATTCTGCGGAAGGATTATGAGTTTTAAAACTTTCACATACAGTCAGGGCTGAAAGTACTTCTGTACTTTAGTTTGTTGTTTTTTGAAAGTGTTTAATGTGTGTATAATTGTTTGTGGCCTTGTGTTCTTTTTTTTCTGTCCTTATGATGATAGGAACACCACAAAAATCATTACTAGGGACTAATAAGTATAAGATGCCTTTCTGAGTGCAAGTTTTGGAGTCAATGTCCTCTTAAATATGGTTATACTGAACTCTCTCTCTCTCTCTCTCTCTCCCTCTCTTTGTGTGCGTGCATATGTGTGTGTGTGTGTGTGTGTGTGTGTGTGTGTGTGTGTGTGTGTGCTCAGCAGATTGACCTCCTTTTGGTTCTAATAGTAAAATCTGTTTCATGCAGATGTATGTAATGAGTTCGTAGACATGGAGCTTATTTGGGCAATAGGACACATGCAAGAGTGTCTTTTCTGTGTTTTTTGTTTTATATATTTATTCTTCCGTTCTCTTTCTCTTTGCCTTTCTGTTTGAACTCTTTTACATTTCACTTTATTCATTTTCTCAAATAGATCTTTTCTTGCTAACTTTTCTCTCTTTCTCTCTTTGTTTTTCTCCTTTATTTATCATTCTCTTAGTTCTATCTCTCATATCGCTGTTTTTTAAATTCCCCTTGCTAATTTCTCTCTTTCCTTTATTTTGTTTGGCAGTGAATTGCATATATTTCCCCTTTTCTCTTATCCTTCTCCTGTAAATTCTTCTTGCTTCATCCTTCTCTCTTTTCACTATTTTTTACTGTTCTCTGTCCTTTTGCTCTCTTAAGTTGTCTTTCTCTCTCCTCTCCTTTTGTCCCTCCCTCTGCACTCTCCCCTCCTTCCACTTGTTCTGTCTGTCCTTCTCTCTCTCTCTCTCTCTCTCTCTCTCTCTCTTTTTGTACTTTTTAAACTCTGGAACTGGGACAGCTCTGTCTCCGTCCTCTGATTGGTTCCCGTCCTGGTTGTCATGGCAACAGTCACCAGAGCCGCCCTTCCTTAGCTGAGTTGGCAGACGCCAAAGCGGCCAACAAAATGCTGTTGAATTATTGAGCTGGCGGGCACCGGTGGGGGGCATCAGATTAACCCTTTAATCCGGAGCAGCGGGCAGACTGGCTCAGATCTCCGTCAGAGTGAGAAATATCACCGAATGAGTGGTAAACACTGATTACTGCACAGCTGCTGATGCACGATTATCAGCAGCGCCTAAACAGTAAACAAACCAAAAGCAGCTTCTCATCAACAAACAGGGCCGGAGAAAGCAGTTCTGTGACCCCTGGGCTGTGAAAAATGTGAGGCCCCCCTCTAAGACACCCTTATAAAATCAATATGCTGCATGAAATGTTTAACAGGGTCAGCAATTTATGTAGGGGCCTGAAGTGAGATTTTATTGAGATTAAACTATCGACACATCAGAAGATTCTAGGTTCGACTCCTGACTGGCTTCTTGGGGTGTGATCAAAAGGTCATGGGTTTGAGTCCCAGACCAGTAGGTTACCCTGAGGTATCCTTGAGCATGTATCCATGGTTACACTACTTGAAACCTTAATTCAAACCCCAGTTCAACGACTTTAGCATGGAGACCACCTCTTTCATAGTCCACGCCTGACTCTTGGAAGACATATCATCAGACAGCAGAAGTGTAAATGCTGTTTTTGGCAATAAGATGGCTGTAAACACGCGCTGCCATGGGTAAATGCTCACAAGCCTTAGATAAAAGGATACTCACTGTCATTGGGCTCCCTTAAACACTAAGTGTCTGGTCTGTATCAGACAGCTTTGTGCTGGAAGTAAGAAAGAAAGGCACATCCTGCCCACTTAGAAAGAATGAGTGAAGTGAAAGTGACTATTTGTCATTGTTAATACAGCACAGCACAGCACACAGTGAACCACAACGAAAAGCTTCTCTGCATTTAACATACACACACCATGCAGCAGTGGTCAGCCATACATCCAGCACCCGGGGAGCAGTGATAGAGGACGGTACCTTGCACAAGGGTTCCTCAGGGCAACCTACTGGACTCAAGCTCATTACCTTCCAATCATGGGGTCTAGTCCCTAACCATTATGCCACCTCTGCCTCTAGTTATTCTCAGATTGCTGCCAATGGATGGCTGTGGCATCTCCCGAGGAACTCATGATGTTCAGGATAACATTCATTGTCAGTTTAGTTTTTTTTTTTTAGCGTCTCCCACTTGATGTGTGACTGAAACGTCTCCCACCACATCTCAATGTTCCGATGAGTCAGCACTCATTTTCACATCACTTCCAAGCTATTGTCTCATTATTTTGGACACTTTAAGTGTTTTTAAAAGCGTCAATTGCGTGCAGTCTAAAATAAAACTGGCATGCAAAAAAAAAAAAAAAACCCTTTACTCCAAATGAATACAGACTTTTTTTTATGTGCTTCCTACCAGTTAGCACTGGGAAAACTGCAAGCCTAAATCACCAGTCTCCTGCTCCTGGCCAGGAGCTGCTCAGTAGACTGGCTTTTGTGGTTTCTGGCAGTGTTTGACCCACAGGACAACAAATGAATTGAGAATTCAGGCTGGTTTTGTTAGTGCAGGATGAGGCTCTCTCACCCTGCTGTGTGCGTTGCTGTATTTCTGCAGTAGAGTGATGTCATGGTTGTTCTGGATTCAGTGCAGGAGGGACTGATGAGTTGAGCTGGTGTCTTTGGCTCATGTGGCAATTAAACCTTCCACTGACAAGGCCGGCTTACATTTCAAAGCTGTGCACTTCATGTAGCCGGGTTTTTAAAGGTGTGTGTGTGTGTGTGTGTGTGTGTGTGTACCTGCTGTACTGAACTGCTGGACTGGAGGTGTATTTATATACTTGCTGACGCTTGAGAGGGCTTAGAAAAGAGACTGGGACAGCATTTATCCCTTTGCTCTCCACTCTTTTTTCTCCTTTGTCATCCTGTTCTGCTCTCCTCTTCCTTTCTCATTCTGCTGTTTCTCTCTTGTATTCTCCTCTCTTCTCTCTTCATTCTGCTTTTCTCTTTCATCCTTCTCTGCTCTCACATCTCTCATTTTCATGCTGCTCCTCTCTCTCTCTTTCATTCTGCTCTCTCCTCACGTTTACGATATGCCTCTTCTCTCTCTTTCATTCTGCTCCCCACTTTCTTTCTTTCTTCTCATTCTCAATAACATTTTGTTCAGCTCCTCTTTCCCTGTCTCATCTCTCTCTCTTGTTTTCTCTCTGTACGCACCTCGGACTGCACTCACCTTTAGATTGCTGACAGTGGGTGGAGGGTGTGATGTGTTGGAGGATGGAGCACAGGATGTGTGAAGAGAGGAATGAGTGTGTGGAAAGAAAAGACTCATCTTTATTCAGTAATTAATAGACTGGTGGGAAATATGGACTTTATAAGGTTATTAATACACTGATGTTAGGGATAAACTGGTTTAAATTATTTTAGTGGGAGATTAATAGAGAAGTGTAAAATATAGATTTGTTTAAATCATATTATAAGTAATTAAGTGAAAGTGACTATTTGTCATTGTGAGCACACGGCACATTACACAGTGAAGTACAACAAAATGCATTCCGGGCATTTTACCCATAAACGCACTGCCATATCCAGTGCCCGGGAAGCAGTGCTGGGGACAATACCTTCCTAAAGGGTACCTCAGGACAACCTACTGATTCAGGCCCACAATCTTTCAATCCTACACCAATAATAACTTAGTGTGAGATAAGACTAGTTTAAATGATCTTTATTGAGTGATTAATCGACTGGTCCGAGTCACGGACCGGCTTAAATGATCTTTATTGAGTGATTAATCGACTGGTGTAAGATATAAACTGCTATAAATCACAGACACTGAGAATTTCACCAAATTAAAATTCAAGCTGTTTTCCACAGACACGTGGGCAGAGCGGTTCACTGGTTGGGTTAATGATGTTCAGATGTATAAACTCAACCTTCAGACAGTGGGACTCCTGGGGTGTTCAGAGAGAGAAAAAATGAATAAAAAAAACAGGGCTCATGACACCTGGAGGGAGGATAGAAGTACATGTAATTAAAGAATTAAAGAAAAAGGGGGAGAGAGAGAGAGAGAGAGAGAGAGAGAGAGAGAGAGAGAGGCTAGGTGAATGGTGAGGGATTCGGAGAGGGTGAATGAGTGTCAGATGAGAGAATCTCTCTCTCTCTCTCTCAGCATCAGTTCTACATAATCTCTCAGGTCTACGTTGCCATGGCTACCTGGATTCTCAGTGAAAGAAGAGTCATGGAAAAGAGAGAGAGGGGGGTGATTGGCTTGACACCACTTCTGCAGTTCTTCTCCCCTCTAGTGAGGAAAGAAGTGTGTGTATCTGCCTGCTTGTATGTATGTGTATATGTGTGTGCCTCTGTCTGCTTGCGTGTGTGTGTGTCAGAGAGAGAGAGAGAGAGAGAGAGAGAGAGAGAGAGAGAGAGAGAGA